>JASVEL010014158.1:0-151717 GCA_032618575.1 Nicotiana noctiflora
ACTTACCCGTCAGAGTACCTATTTATTAGCTGCAAATGCTCAAAAGAGTTATAAGGAAACATGGAAGGAGCTTGATAGTGTTCTATCTCCATGACTGGGCTACTCTTCTTGTCTTTACCCAGCTTCCAAAATTGAAGCATCAGCATAAAGAGACCGGCCAAGATTGATGGTATCCAAGAGAAAAGGGTGCTGGGTTTTTGCAGCAGTGTAGGCTGTGGTTTTTGAGAGAGAGAAGAAGATTCACTTTAAAATAAAATAAAAAGAAGAGAATGGCAGAAAAACCATGGCTATTTAAAAATTAGGAAGACAGTGACAGGAAAATCATTTTACCAGCTAAACTCAATATTTTCCGGCAAAGCCTTTTCTGTACGCACTCAATTTCGGGTTGGAGTACGCCATGTGAGAATCAAAGGTTTAATAGGCACTTATGTGACCCTACAGTTCATGTCTCTAAATGAAAAATAGTGTCAAGTATAAGGGGCCATGGATGTATTTGGCCCCTGGATTTCCAGGTATAAATTCATCAACTATAAAAACAAGCTAAATTAGTAGGTGACTGCAAGAAAAAGAACGTTATTTAATAAATGTTTTATCGATTGAGAAATGCAATAAAACCAAATTAGTTACAATCACACCCACCCACCCAAATTGTAATATTACAGAAAAGGTGCACAACTAGTGTCCAAATGGAATCAAACATCTTGTACCAATTAAACAAATCAACAGAAGATTATCCAAAATAAAATCAAAACACAAATTCAGCAAAGAGAGAAGAAGCAATAAGCATACGGAACGATAGAGATGAATCAAAGAGAATCCAGATGGGTAAACGCATAAATATAAATGTAAAAATACACAAACTCCAATGAAATTTAAGCATACGAGCTGATGCTGATCCGAAAGCACAAAAAGAAAAAGGAAGAAGTAAAGGGAAATACAGTGGGTCCATGAACTGGGTCAGAAGCGATGAACTCTGCGACATCAGATTCGGACCAAGAGGGGAGTGGCTTGTCACGCTTAATGAACCTGGAGTAGTTGTCCAAAAAGGAAAATCGTTCGCCCCAAAACTCCTTGTATCCTTCCCAGTGTTTCCTGAAGAAGGATTGCGATGAAGATGATGAGTCCTCGCTCATGTTAATCAATGGTTAATTCAATGATTATAGAGTTGTTGTTGTTGGTATTCTTCTTCTTCTCCAAAAGTGGTCCAATTTCGGGATTCTAGAACTCTAGGCCTAGGTTGGTGTGATGAAATGATAATAGTACTGATAGTGATTGTTCAATCGCAACCCGACCCGACTCCTATACGAGGAAAATGGTTCGCGGGGGGCTGGCTCGGGCTACTCTCTCTGGTGATAATCGTCTTTAATTATTGGATTTTCCACTTTTGACTTTTTGCTTTTTTAAGAAAAAAATAAATAAATATATATTTTATAATTTTATCCATAATAATAATAACATTTTAAAAAATCTTTAAATATAATCTAAAAAATAAGTAGTTAATAATAAGGGTACAACAGACAAATAATATTATTTATTTCTTGATTTGCTAAAATACACAAGTAAACGTAAAAGTATATTTTTAATATAATGAACAAAAACTATAGTCGTGTACTCATTCATAAATTTGTCCGTTAAAAAAATTAAACATCATACTTTTATGGTATACGATAAGTGAATGATATAGACATACATACCCGTTGGCTGTAACTTTTAAGGCAAAGAATTACTTTCTACGAGTATTTTTTATCTCGCCTAGCATTCTAAAGTTTGCAAAAACGTTAGATTTGTAATAAAATAATAAAAGTAGAAGAATAATATTACAAAAAAAAGATAGAGTAATTTTTATTGAATTTTGAGATGATTTACAATAGGGTAATACCTATCTATTTAGAGAGGAAAAATGACTTAGCCACAAAGTAAAATTCTCTAAAAGATAGACATTCACTCTAATTATAATTTTATTCATACCACTCCTCCTTGTATGTCTACTCAATAAGTAATATACCTCATTAAAATCTTAACTAAAATAAAACCTAATAGCAAAAAAATCTAATAAAGGAAAAAGAGTACACATATCTAACAATACACCTTTTGGTTGCCTAGTTAAAAACCTTGCAAAGAACAAAACCTTGTAAGGAATAAAGAGTGCAACGTGTATTAAACTCCCCCTGAGGAAAGCATATTTCACTTCTTTGAGCATTTGCATCTCAATCTTGTGCACTAGCTTCTTGAAGGTCGGATAAAGATTTTGTGAACAAATAAGTCATATTATCACTTGAACGAACTTGTTGCACATTAATATCACTATTCTTTTGTATATTATGTGTGAAAAATAACTTTGGTGAAATGTGTTTTGTCTTATCTCCTTTTATGAATCCTTCCTTCAATTGGGCTATGCATATTGTATCATCGTCATACAAAATTTTGGGTAGTTTGTCACATTTCAGACCACATTTGTCTCGAATAAGATGTATTATAGACCTCAACCGCACACATTCTCGACTTGCTTCGTGAATAATAGTTATCTCTGGATGATTTAATGAAGTAGCCACAATTGATTGCTTAGTCGATTGTCAAGATATGGCAGTGCCTCCACAGGTAAACACATAACCTATTTGAGATCGGACCTTGTGTGGGTTAGATAAATACCCAGCATCAGCATAACCAATAAGATCGGGATTGCAATTATTACCACAAAATAAGCCCATATCGGTAGTCCCTTTTAGATACCGCAGTATGTGTTTGATTCCATTCCAATGTCTCCTTGTGGGAACATAGCTATATCTTACTAAGACATTAACTGAAAAAGTTGTGTCATGCCTTTTAGTATTAGCAAGATATATTATTGCACTAATTGTACTAAGATATGGTACTTCCGGATCAAGTAGCTCTTCATTCTCTTCTTGAGGCCGGAATGGATCCTTATTCACATCAGAGTACTTAATTGATGTGCTCCATCCATGTAAAATCGTTTCAATAGTTTTTCTATGTAGGTAGATTGATGAACAATAGCTCTTCATTCTCTTCTTGAGGTCGGAATGGATCTTTATTCACATCAAGTGATTGAACAATCATCAGAGTACTTAATGGATGTGTTCCATCCATGTAAACCTGTTTCAATACATTTTTTATGTAGGTAGATTGATGAACAAAATTCTATTTGCCAAATGTTCAATTTGCAAACCAAGACATAATTTTGTCTTTCCGAGATCTTTCATCTCGAATTCCTTCTTTAAATAATCAATTGCCTTTGGAGTTCTATAGGAGTTCCAATGAGGTTTATGTCATCAACATATACGGCAAGTACAACAAATTTCGATATTATTTTCTTTATAAAAATACATAAACAAATGGCAACATTTATATAACCTTCCTTTAATAAATACTCAGCAAGACGATTACACCATATTCGCCCTGATTCCTTTAGACCATACAAAGATCTTTGCAATTTGATTGAAAATATTTCTGGTACTTTGAATTATGTGCAGTAGGTATTTTAAATTCATCAGAAATTTTTATGTATATCTCATTATCAAGTGAGCCATAAGGTAGGATGTAACTACATTCATTAAATGCATGTCAAATTTTTCATGGACATCAAAACTAATGAGATAACGAAATATTATAGTATCCATAACGGGTGAATATGTCTCTTCATAATCGACACCAGGATTTTGTGAAAATCCTTCTACAACAAGGCGTGCCTTGTATCTTTGTACCTTATTTTTCTCATTCATCTTGCATACAAAGACCCATTTATATCCAACAGGCTTCACACTATTAGGTGTTTGGACTACTGGCCCAAAACTTCATGTTTTACAAGTGAATTCAACTCTGATTAGATTGCTTCTTGCCATTTTGGCCAATCACGTCGTTATCATTATTCTCCAATAGGTTGAGGTTCAATATTCTTACTATCTTTCATAATTCAAGATGCAACATTATATGCAAAAGCATAATCCACCATTATATCCAATAGATTCAAATTTGTCTCAATATCGATTGGATTTATTAATAGTTCCTTATTTCTTGAGTCTCAGATTCGGTGATTTCATCGTGAATCTCGGGATTGGTTAAATTTTGGATTTCTTCATGAAACTCTTTCATAGTGTCATCTTGATCATTTATTTTCCTTTTTCTAGGATTTCGATCCTTAGAACCTAATGGTTTGCCACATTTTAGGCGTGCTTTTAACTCGTTAGCTCTGACACTAGAAGATTGTCCAACATGGACATCAATATGTATTGGATCATTCTCTGCAGGGATATGTGATTTTGTTAACCTTTTCAAATCCATAAATGCATCTGGCATTTAATTTGCTATTTTTTACAAATAAATAATCTTTTGCACATCTTTTTCACAAATAGAGGTACGTGGATCAAGATTAAATAATGATAAGTTTTTTCACAAAATTTTCCGTTTGGTTTCACCAATTTCTTCAGCTAATTTTGGCAAACTTTCTCATTGAATCTACAGTCTGCAAATCGTATAGTAAACTAATGTCCCGTTAATGTTTTGAGCTAGCAGATAATAGAGGGTGATTCAAACCCAACATATATTCTTAACCTTTTTTGGGGACCCATTTTGGTGCAATATGACGGTGCTACAGGCACATATATCGACCGCGCATCCAAAAATTCTTAAATGGAATAAATTAGGTTCATGACCCAAAACTAATTGCAACGGAAAATATTTATGATAATTTTTCGGTCTAAGATGAACTAGTATTGATGCATGCAAAATGGCATGACCACAAACAGAAGTCGGCAACCTCGTTTTTATGAGTAACGGTTTTGATATCAGTTGCAAACATTTAACTAAATTATCTACAAGGCCATTTTGAGTTTAAACATGAGCTACAGGATGTTCCACTTTTATCCTAATTGATAAGTAATAATCATTAAATACTTGTGATGAAAACTCAACAACATTATCAAGTCAAATAGACTTAATTGAATTATCGGAGAATTGCGCCAATAATCAAACTATTTATGCCATTAATTTCGCACGCGAGGTCGCGAGATGACAATAGGCACACAAGAGACCATCTAGAAGATGCATCTGTTAAAACCAGAAAATATCTAAATGACACACTAGGTGGGTGAATAGGTCTACAAATATCCCTTTGTATACGTTTCAAAAATGCAGGGGACTCAATCCTAACCTTAATTGGTGATGGTCTAATAATTACTTACCTTGATAATAAGAAGTGTAAGAAAATTCATTATTTAAAAGAAAGAATCTTTAAATTCTTTAATGGATGCCCATTTGAGTTTCTATAATCCGTCTCATCATAATTTATCCAGAGTGTCACAATCGACAATGCCAAAGTACAAAAGTGGAATCAATTACTTTTTGGTTTACAATAGAATGTGCCTCAATTGCACTAATTCTTGTCCAATACATGCTAGAAGATAAAGATGAGAACTTCTCAATAGCCCTATTTTGGCGAGTGACATTCTTGGTAATTATGAGATATTTAAGATTATCCTCATTTATTGTCTCAATATGATATTCATTTCGGCGGATATCTTTAAAACTCAATAAATTCCTTTTGGACTTGGAGGAGAGCATTGCATTATCTATGATAAGTATTGTTCCCTTAGGCAGAGTTATAGTAGCTCTTCCAGAGCCTTCAATTAAATTACTACTACCAAAAATTGTAGTAAATCTACCTTACACATACTTAAATGAGAGAAATATTTCTTCTCGTTGAATATTGTACGTGTCGTACGTGAATCAATTAAACAAATATTTTTACAATTGAACACGTTTGCTTTGAGAGATATCCATATTTGTCTCATATGATTTAAGATACAAAAGAAAAATACAAATAAATATTAATATTTTCAGATAAAAAAAGAGAAGAAAAAAGTTAAGTCTATAATTGCTCACGAATGAACAAAAGAAATATACATGCATGACATGCAATCAATATATGATCTTAAATTCATAAATCATGACAGCATAAATAAAATGGTAATCCTAACGTAAGGAGCAATTATGATTTCTCTTGTATCATACAAAAGTAATGTTATTCTTATTCTTCTAATGTAAAATAATAATTATTTACAGAAAATATAAAAAGAAGGCTTCCGTACTATATATTCAAATAATAAAGGCATATTGAAAGTCGTTCCCCGCTTTAATGTTCAGGAAAAAAATCAATTTCATTCAGTTCAACTCCAGTAACTATATTTTGTTTTCATATCACAGTTTACTTTAATAAAGGATATGCTAATCTTTGAAAGCTAAGCAAACTAAAATATTGTTTAAAATGAATACTAGAACTATATTTAATCAAAACGAACGAACACTATTTCATAAAACAAATAATACTAATAGATACTAATGACTACCATTCATGTAAAGCATTGTAATTATATGATGTTTATTCACTAGATACTACGAATAGACGAAAATAAAAATCAAACTACTCAATCATTTTTAACCACGGATCTATCACCAATGAGGTGGTCTACTTTTTCATCAGGTTGCTCAAAAAAGTCGGTCACTTCTAAGTGGGTGATGTCAAATTTATTGTCATAGACAAAGTTAGCTTTAGGGCCTTTATTCTTTAGAGATGCTTGATAAAGCTCAACCAAATATCTTGTGTACGATAAATATTTGCCTGATGCCCTTTTCCACCACAATGATACCATTCAGTTTCTGAACAATTTGCCTTTGGCTTCTCATCTTTCCCTTTCTACTTTAGATGGATATTTTTCTTTGGGGGAGGGGGTGATTAACACCAGGAATATTTCTTCCTTATTTACGGCCACGGCACGACCACGAATAGGGCCACGACGTTCTTTATGCTTAGCATAATAGGAATATACCTCATCCACTTCAGGAAATAGTGTAAATCTAGTGGGTCACTTTTCGTGATTTCTCATGAGCAAGTCACTATTTCGTTCGGCCAAAAGGAGAAGAGAAATCAACTCAAAGTACTTCTTGAAACCTTTCTCTTTGTACTGTTGTTGCACGATTACATTGGAGGCATGAAACGCTATAAAAAAATTCAAGCATATCATAGTCAGTGATAGTATCTCCACAAAGTTTCAATTTAGAAGTAATTATGAACATCGCAAAATTAAATTTAGAAACAGACTTAAAGTCTTGGAGCCTCGGATGAGACCAATCATATCGTGCTTGTGGAAGAGTGACCAGCTTTAAGTTATTATATCTTTCCTTTAAGTTATTTCACAAAACAAGTGGATCTTTGAGTGTGAGATATTTTATTTTAACCTTTCATCAAGATGATGGCGCAAGAAAATCAAGGTCTTAGCACAATCTTGGGTGGATGCTTTAGTTTTGTCTTTAATGACGTTTCCAAGACCCATTGCTTCTAAATGGATTTCAACACCCAACATCCATGTCATATAGTTCTTGCCCATAATTTCAAGGGCAACGAAACTTTCTTTTCATAATATTAGTCATAATTAAAAGAGGAGAAAAGTTATACCTTAGTCTTCTCATAGAGCTTCTTGAGACGGTAGAGTCTCGTGCTGATAACATGTAATAAATAATAAAAGTAAAAGAACAATATTGCAGAGAAAGATAGAGTCATTTTTATTGAATTTTTGAGATGATTTATAATAGGGTAAGACCCCTTTATTTGTAGGGGGAAAATAATTTAGCCACAAAGTAAAACTCTTTAAAAGATAGACATTCACTCTAATTACGATTCTATTCATAACAGGATTACTTTTTTTTATGCTTTTCTAGTGTTTCAATAATTAGATATACTTTGTCAAAAAATAGTTTTCCAGAAATTTATAAATTATTATCTTTATAGTTTTCAAGCAAGACTTAGAAAATCAAGTGTAACGTAAAGATTCATCAAGCCTCACTCTTTTAATTTTCTAGAAAGAGACTTCACCCGTTTTGAGTTCAAATAGTTGATAAACTTCTTTTCAAAATTTTAAAACAAATGTTATCCAAATAGTTTCCAAATACTAAGTCAAACTCTTTGAAAAAAGACTAAAAGGAACGAGGTGTAACGGAAAATGGAACGAGGAAGTAGTTTTATTTGGTCCATTCACACATCCATATAAAATATATACTTAACATCTTTTGGCAATAGTATTGGTCAAATTAGCACACACTAGTCATTTTTTAGACTAGTAATTGTAAAATAGCTCGCGTTTGTGAAGTCATACAAAAATAGTCATTATTTTGCTGAAACACGGAAAATTACATCATAATATGTGGGATTATAGAGCTCATGTGTATAAACAACAACAAGAATGTGACGACCCGGCCCGTCGTCAGGTTTGGGGAGGGTAGTGTGTACGCAGATCTTACACCTATCCCGAAAGAGGAGGGGATGTTTCCGAAAGACCCTCGACTCAAGAGAATAAAAAGACAAAATAAGGCAATATTATTTTCACCACAGAAATCATAGAAAAATAGGAACAACATGAAATTCGTAAGAAAGATGCAAAACATAAGCGATGACTAGTAAATAGGTCCTATACTGAAAAGCAAAATAGTAAGACACGACATTGCCACTAGCTATCTTAGACAAAATCCTACCAGACTAGGCTCACAAAGGTATAAAGTAAGGCAAGACTCAACTATCACCTAACCTACAACCCTAGTACCCGACCTCCACATCTCCCTATCAAGTGTCATATCCTCGAAAATCTAAAGTCTCACAATATCCTGCCTGATCACCTCTTCCCAATAATTTTTAGGCCGCCCTCTACCTCTTCCCGTGCCCTCCACAACTAGCCACTCACACATCCTTACCGGAGCATCTAAGCTTCTTCTCTGAACATTCCCAAACTATTTAAGCCTCTTGTCATCAATGAGAGCAACGCGCACCTTCACCCGAATATCATCATTCCTAATCTTTTCCATCCTAGTTTGCCTGCACATTCTCCTCAAAATTCTCATTTCTGCTACTTTCATCTATTGGATATGTGAGTTCTTAACATGCCAACACTCAGCACCATACATCACGGCCGATCTAACCACCGCATTATACAAATTACTTTTGAGTATCAGTGGCACTCTATTGTTAAACAAGACTCCAGATGGAAACCTCCACCTCATCCATTCTACCCCAATGTGGTGTATGACATCTTTGTTAATCTATCCTTCCTCCTGGATAACCGATCCAAGGTACTTGAAACTACCTCTACTTGGGATGACCTGTGATTCAAGCCTCACATGCATGCCCACTTCTCCCAGCTCAGTGCTGAACTTACACTCTAAGTATTCCGTCTTCGTCCTGCTCAACTTGAAACCCTTAGACTCAAGATCCTGTCCCCAAACTTCCAGCCTCTTGTTAACACTGGCTCGCGACTCATCAATCAGAACTATGTGATCAACGAATAGTATGAACCATGACACCTCCCATTGAATATGGTTTGTTAACGCATCCATCACCAGGGTGAATAAGAACGGACTGAGCACAACACCTTGGTGTAACCCCATTTCAACCGGAAAATACTCAGAGTCGCCTCTTACTGTCATAATCCATGTCATAGCCCCATCATACAAGTCCTTAATCGCCATAATGTAGGGAACACACATTTTGCCTCTAAGCATCTCCAAAGAACTTCTCTAGGAACCTTGTCATACGTTTTCTCTAGGTCAATAAATACCATGTGCAGATCATTTTTCCTCTCTCTATACAATTCCACCAACCTCCTAACATGGTGTATAACTTCTGTAGTAGAACAATCTGGTATGAACCCGAACTGGTTATTGGATATAGACAATGTCATCCTCACCCTCGCTTCAACCACCCTTTCCCACACTTCCATGGTATGACTCAATAATTTGATACCCCTATAGTTATTACAAATCTAGATATCACCTTTGTTCTTATACAATGGAACCACCATACTCCACCTCCACTCATCCGACATCCTCTTCGCCTTAATAACATTAAACAAAGCAGTAGTCACTCCAAACTTGCTCTCCCCGCGCACTTCTAAAATTCTACTGGAATCTCGTCTGCCCAGTCACTTTGCCCCTACCCATCTTACGCATAGCTCCAACGACTTCCTCAACCTTGATACGCCTGTAGTGCCCAAAGTCACTGTGACTCTCGGAATGATCTAGTTCGTATAGTACAATATCCACACCCCCTTCTTCATTTAGAAATTTATGAAAATAAGTCTGTCAAATCTGAAAATCTTCCATCAATACTCTGCCATCTTCGTCCTTGATGCATCTCACTTGGTCCAAATCTTGAGTCTTCCTCTCTCTCAACTTGGCCAGCTAGAATAACTTTTTCTCCCTGGATTTTTCCCCCAATTCCTTGTACATACGCCCATAAGCTATAGTGTTAGCATCTGTGACTGCCAGTTTAGCTTCCTTCCTAGCACCTTATACCTCTCCATGCACGCTCGACTTTTCTCCTCACCTATGTTCCCCACTAACTTCAGGTATGCCACATTGTTCCTTTCCACTTTACCTTGGACCACTTCATTCCACCACTGATCTCCTTTGTGCCCACCATAGACACCCGTAAAGACCCCTAACACCTCTCTCGCAGCCTTTCTTATACAGTTTGTTATCGCTGACCACATAATGTTCACATCCCTATTTCTCCTCCAAGCTCCCATAGCTGACAACCACCACTCCAACTCTTGGTCTTTATCCTTAGTTAAGTCTCCCCACCTGATTCTCGGTATTCTTCGAGCAGACCTTTACCAACGTACATCACCAAGAGTCTATGCTACGTCGTGAGTATCTCACCTGGAATCACCTTGCAATCCTTGCACATCCCTCTATCACACCTCCTGGGAAGGATATAGTCAATTTGAGTCTTTGCCACCACATTTTAAAAAGTAAACAAATGCTCTTCTCTCTTCAGAAAGCTAGACTTCGCAATCATCAACCTTAAAGCCATAGCAAAATCCAACAACAAGGTACCTCATGCATTCCTTTCCCCAAAATCGAAACCTCCATGCACCTCGCCATAACCACCTACGGTCGAACCAATATGACCATTGAAATCCCCTCGTGTGAATAGCATCTTAGCAGGCGACACCTGGGCACAATCTCATCTAACCCCTCCAGAAGTGCCGTTTAACCTCCTTATCGAGGCCCGCATGCAGCGGATAGGTGCTAACGATATTTAGGGTTTACTCTCCAACCACCAACTTAATAATCATTAATATATCATTCATTCATTTAACCTTAATCACAAACTCTCTAAGTTCCCTATCCACCAAGATACCCACAACTTTTTTACCTTTTTGGACTCCTGAGTACCAAAGTTAATACCCGTCTGCATCCTTCACTCTTGACCCTACCCACCTTGTATCCTGGATACACTTTATATTGACCCTCCTCTTCTGGAGGATCTTCGCAAACTCTATAGACTTACCCGTCAATGTACCTACATTCCATGATCTAATTCTCAATCTATAGAGACCCGTGTTAACTTTACCTACCATGCCTCCCGACCCACCCCTAACCCTTGCCCTACCTCCCGCCTCACCCCCCGCTCCCCCCAGGATATGACCTCACTTGACCATCTCACGCCACAGCCATTATACCTACGGTAGAATAAGGGAAATCACTAACACACACAAGGGAACAAACCAAATTAGAAGAAGACAAGTTGCAACTATAGGACTAATACGATGAATAAACTAATACAAACTAAGATGACAACAATTTAACTTACAGAAAAAAGGGGAATAGGAAAACGGGAGGTACCAACTCCCGCGAGTAGAATTTGGGAATTGTCTTGGTATATACGATGATGTTGCAACCACCTAGCACGTTCGCGTCCAACTCCTACCGCCCCTTGTTGACACTTGTCCGGATTGTTCTTTAATGTTTGCACATGCATGTGTTGTTCAGTGCTAATAGCCATACGACCTAATCTAAATACATACAAAACACCACGACGCCAAATAAATAAGGGAGGGGTTGTCACTGCTATCACTGGTGAGGCCCCACCCATAGCAAAAGAGCACAAAAGGATGAAATAAAACCTTAAGTTAATTTAAAAAATATTTAGAGGAAATGGACAAATTATTAAATTAGTAGTAATTGAATCGCCCGCTTAACACTAAAGAAGAATCCAAAGAAACAATTGCTCAATACCGTGCAACGCTAGGTGAATTTTTTTGAGGTGTGGTCAATTGGACAAAATAATCACATATTCAAGCATAATCAACAAATAATTGCAAAAACTCATAAGAGTAAACTCAACAACTTATATGAATCAACGATCAGCAAAAACACAAAAATAACCTTTTTTTTACTTACTTGCACTGATCACACAATTTCGGACTCATAGTGTTGCCCAAAAATCAATCTTTTCACCTAACCCAAACAGAACCACATTAGAGCAGCAAAAATACAGCTCTTGTAAGGAAGTGGATTAGGGGGAAATAAGAAAGAGGAAAGAGATGAGGGGAGGTGTGAGAGATGGGAGGGAGGGAGAGGGGGTTTACGTGCTGGTGGAGGTGGTCGCCGGCATGGGGTGGTCGTCGATGTTCAGTAGGGTGGGTGGGGGTGGTTTTGACCGTTGTGAATGGGAATGGAGTATTTGGCAGAGAGCGTGTTTGAACACACAAAGTTCCAACATAATATGCGAGACTATGAAGCTCCTCCATATAAACTTTTAGCATATTACGATGGAACTCCAACACATTATAAATTTTCAACATATTATACTAAAAGTTAATATGTAAAAAATTGGAACTCCGGCATATTATTTTTGTCCATGTTTTATTTTTACGTGAAAGGTGGCTAAAATTCGATTACTTTTGGAATTGTACCTATTTTTCAATTATCAGTTGTATATCTGGCTATTTTTGAATTTTACCTTACTATTGTGGTAGTATGACCACTTAATTTGTAGTTTATTCCCAAATAATCTTCCCTCTCATACAAAAATGGGTTTCCTGGATTTTATCTATTATTTATATAATAAAATTCTTAAAATATTTTTTATGTTAGAATAATTGAAATTTGTTACTAACTAAAGTCATAAACATATTTTAAGTGAATTTTATCTATTATAATAATAAAATCATTATTCATTATTCACTTCAACGATAACTATTTATCAAGGTAAACACTAATATTATAATGAGAATTTTTTGCGTAAGTATTATTAGATCGTATAGAATTTAAAACAACTCAGAGCATCAAGCACTTCGTATTCTCGCAAGGTCCGAGGAAGATCCGCATCCAAAAGGGTGTGATATACGCAGCCTACCCTAGTACAATCATAAGTACCTGATTGTGATGACCAAAAAGGTCATCTTCTATTTTAGAATATGATTCCGTATTCTGAGGCCTTGAGAACCTCATTTTATCTCTTCTTTATTTGTGTGCGCAGTCCGGGCGAGTATCTGGAAAGTCCTTATGTGAAATTTAAGAAAATGATAATTTTTGGCCTAAAAAGTTAATTTTTTTTTCTTCATTCAATGTTTTGGTAAACGGATCCAGACCCGTATTCCGATGGTTTCCGAGAGTCCATAGTAAAATATGGGACATAGGCATATTCCCAGAATCGAATTCCGAAGTTCCTAACCCGAGAAATGAATTTTTGAAAGAAGTTGATATGACTGAAAATATTACAATTTAAAAGATTTGATCTTGTTGGTATCGAACTCGTATTTTGGTTCCGAAATTCTGTAGAAGTCTGTTATGATATTTAAACCCTATATGTAAAATTTGGTGAAAAACGGTATTGATTTGACATGAATGAGAACTTTCGTTGAGAAAATAGAAGTTTGAAACTATCTTGAAAATTTCATGCAATTTGGTGCTAAATTCATAGTTCTAGGTGTTATTTGGACGATTTGATCGCATGAATAAGTACGTATGATGTTTTAAGACTTATGTGCATGCTCCGAGGGCTCGGGTGCTACAAAGTGATTTTGGAATTTAGATTGCTGGTGTAACTGGTGCCTGTAGCAGGCCTCTGATCTCGCAATTGGGATATCAGGCTTTGCAAATGCGAACCAAGCAGACATGGCGATTGTGAGGTATTTATCGCATTTGCTAAAAAATCCTGGGCCAGTAGAGTTCGCAAATGCGAACAAATCTTCGCAATTGCGAAGGGAGTTTGCGAAGGGGTATGATAGCAAATGCGACACTTTCTTCGCATTTGCGAACGCATCAAGACTGTGAAGGACTTCACATTTAAGATGGCCCATTTGCATTTGCGAGATTTGCATTTGCAAAGTCAGGTCACAATTGCGACATCTGCAACTAAGTAAAGGGTCTTAGACGAGATTTTTCATTTATTCTCACATTTTTCAAAACCTAAACTTCAAAAGGCAATTTTCCTAGGAAAATTCATCCCAAAATCATAGGTAAATGATTCTTAACTCATTTCTATTACTCTATATCATCTTTTTATAAAATTTCATCCTAGAATCTAGGATTTTTCATAGTGTAATTGGGTGTTTTTGTGTAAAACTTAGGAGTTTCAAAATTTGGGGATTTAGACCTCAAATTGTGGTCGGATTCCAAAATCAATTATATATCCGGGCTAGGGGTGTATATGTAATCGTGTTTTAGTCTGAATTTTGTATTTTGACTAAACAGGTCTGGGGTCAATGTTTGACTTTTTGGGGGAAAATGTTGGGAAATCTATAATTATACATTGGAATTGATTTCTAGCGTTAATTGATGTTATTAAATTAATTTTGACTAGATTCGAGTGGATTAGTGGTGGAATCGAGAGGTAAAGCATCGAGAGGTAAAGCGCAAATTAAGCTTTGAAATACCCATTGGCTTGAGGTAAGTGTTTGGTCTAACATTGACTCGAGAGATTAGGGGTCTCTGACCTAATTGCTATGTGAATTTCCACGTGTGTGGCATATAAGTGTGGTGGCGAGTACCTATGCGTCACCAAAGTACCGTTTAGCTTGTTCCCTTCCTTGTTTCCTAATATATTACTTTCCTGTCCTAATTGCTACATACTTATTGATGCTTCCATGTCTAATTGCTTCTTTTTCAATGTTATTTTCTCTATTGACGTTATTAATCGTTCCACAGTTTCATTATATTATACTGTTGGTTTAAGTTGGCTATTGGTAATTCATGGTACACTTTGTTTGGTCTCGTCGTGTAGTATTAATTGGTGAAGCTTCATAATTGTAGTGATTTTCCGTTGTTTTGGTTTGAGGTAAAAATATTGTGAAGGATTTGAGTTAACTTGTGAAATACTTGTTATTATTTTGTGATTTTGTATTGATATAGTGGGATCAGGTTACACGCCGAAATAGGAGGAATAATGGTAAAATGTGATTGTTTGGTGGGATAGGGTTGCGCACCGCAACAATGAGTAATAAGGGTGAACAGGTAAGATCGAGTTACACGCTGCAACATGAGGCATAAGGGTGATATATTGAGGAGTAATAAGGATGGACTGGTGGGCTCGAGTTGCACGCCGCAACAAGGAGTAATAAGAGTGAATGTTCATATTTTTATTGATTATATTGTGGGATCGGGATGCGCGCCACATCACTTATTGCTTATGTATTCTTCTTTTGTTGAGATTCATTATTGTGGTATTGGAACTTTCTTAAGAATTGGTTATACCTGAGTATTGATAGAACGACTGGGTTTCATATTTATTTAATGCAAGTTACTATCCTTTTTCATTTCGTATGTTCTTTTGACTTATTGTAAACTACTGTAGGATATATTGTTTATGCCCTACCATAGCCTTGTCACTACCTCGTCGATGTTAGGCTCGACACTTACCAGTACATGGGATCGGTTGTACTGATATTGCACTCTACACTTTCTGTGTAGATTTTGAAGCTGGTAGTGACTGATCGAGAGGTCTGTTGCTGATACTTCAGTCAGGAGACACAAGGTAGTCTTGCGGGCGTTCGCAGGCCATAGCATCCCCTCCTGCAGTCTATATCTCTATTTTACTTACTTTCGAGAGAGATATATTATTTTCTTTCAGACCAATATTTGTAATTATCTGTAGAAAGTTCGTGAGTTGTAACTCCAATTTCTGGGTGGCAACTATTTCGGATTGATTGATAGTATAAGGTTAATTAGTTATATATGTACTTCCGCTTTTGTTTCTGTTGGATCAGCTTTTGTTACTCTTAATTATTGAAAATATAAAGGAAAGAAGTGATTATAATTCTAATGTTGGCTTGCCTAGCGAGTGCGATGTTAGGCGCCATCACGATCCCGATGGTTAGAAATTCAGGTCGTAACACTAATTCCACGACGAAAATTCGTAAACTATAAATCATATGGAGATAACTTGATCTTTCCTCCGAGGCTTCTTTAATTGCATAAATTTTAGTCAACAATAATCACATGACTTTATTATTTCAATGTATTTATTTAAGGTGATAATAGTTAATTTTATTCTTTTGTTATCGTGAATAAAGTTTAACAAATTTGGTGTTTTAAAAAAAATTATTTTTATTTTTTAATCATATAAAATCTATATCTATATATTATTAAATGGAAGGAAATCATTTATGAGATTTTGTCAAGTGTCGCATGTAGAAATGCCATGTCACTACTGTAGAATAAAATTAGTTAGTTTGTTATTAATTAGTAATCTTTTGAATTTGAATTTAAAATATTTAAATATTTATATGGTAGTTATTTCAATTTTATAGGTAAATAAACATTTTAGATTAACACCTTAACTGCTAAAATTTCTCCTAAATCATAGGCACACAATAATAAGAAAAAAAATCAAACTTTCTCTCCCCCTCCCCCATACGTGAGGGATAAAGAATTATTTTTAAGAGTGGTGTTATAATGTGAACTGCATAATCACAACTATTTCTTTGAGGAAAAATTGTTCTTATAGAGTAATTTCATCTTTTTGTACATGGCCATTCACTATTTGTTTTATTCTATCTTCTCTAATCTGATAAGCAAAGCCCCGAATACTCTATTTTATATTGTTTAAAATTGCAAAAACTTTATACTTGCAATCAATAAAGATCGGAAGGAAAAAGAATTTCTTCAAGAACATAATGTAATTCGAACACCAAGAAGATCATTTCTACTATTTTTGAAATGACATCACCAAAATATATGACTCCTCAATGTCATTATTATCGTTGGTTTATGGGTGATCTTTTGTTATTAACAATGTGATATCGTGTGGTTAATTGTGACATAATCAATAATACATGTTGTCATTTGAGTATAGTTTTTTAGTTTTTGTTAATTTTTTGAGCTATAAGAACTTGGGTAAATTTTGTTGCAACACAAATATCTATTGTTAGTGGCATTTGAAGATTTTCCTAAATAGGTAGATAGAGTATTCCCCGCTAAAATATTATATATAAGTTACGATGAGTCAGTTGGTTTAAATTAAATATTAATTTAGTTGGTTTAAATTAAATATTAATTTAGTGAGAAGGATATTATAATTCTACCTATATTGCCCTATCATGTTTTCGCTATAATTCTTTTGCATTTTTATTGTCTAATGAACTTGATGTTATCTAAAAAGTAACAATAGATCAACAGAGAACATAGCTTGAATTGAGATAAAATGTAATTTTAGAATCATTTTTTTTAATTTCGTTATGGAGTTTCCTTAATTGAAAAGGTTATTTTATTTATTATGATAAGAAAGGTCATATTGTGCATATACATAATTTAAGTCTAATAGATAAAACAAAAAATTAATTTTGATAGATATTGAGAGAAGATATACAATATTTAAAAATAGTATTGATAAATTTAAACAATTTAACAATTCGAGAAATGTTTTTAAATAAAATAAATATTTATTTCAAGATTAAAATAATTATAATATATATCTACATTATATTAAAGGATAGTAATGAATAAAAGTTCACATGAAAACATGATAATACTATACATTAGATAAGATAATAGCAAAATTAAGGAAAATAATTAAAAATGGAATGAGAATATTATTTGAACTTAGATCAGAAAATTTGTAATATTATGATGAGAATGCTCAAACTATGAATAGGACCACGAAATTTAATAACACAAAATAAATATTTAATGTAGGTAATTTACATATGAAAATTAAAAATCAAATTTGTATCTTCGTACTAAAAGAGAAACAAAATTTAATTGGATGTATTAGAAAAATAATTATTAGAAAACTCAATAGATTTGAAACATAATAATCAAAAAAACTTACGCATTAATATTTAAGACAATTAAAAGTTACTGTTTAAAATAAAATATGATAATATTTTTATTATAGGCAAATATTAATATACAAAACATAATTTAAAATTTTATAGTAGGAAAGAGAATATATATAGAGAAAAATAAAGATAGTGTGAGGGTACTTATACGTTGAATAATTTAATATAAATAAATTAAATAATTAAATAAATACTTAAAAATATTATTAATATATTTAAAGTTATTAAGCTATGTATGTTGTTGTTATTAAAAGGGTAAGAAGTAAGACATTAAGTCAATTAGTCAACTAATAAAAGTTCAGTATAACGATATTAAGTAATGAATAATATAATAACTTTAAGCAAGGAACATAAAAAAAAATATCTAAAAATGTAGAAGAATAAAACTTATTTGAACTTGAGTTGAAACACAAAGTGGTAATAAAAATTTAATAATATGACCGAATATGCTCAAACAACACATATCACAATATGATTTTTTTAGTATTCTTTAATGTTGATAGCAAAATGAAATGCAAATACAAAAATCAATAGGTTTTGTTGTTACATATATAGAAAAGCAAAATAAATCTCCGATTATGACTTTTTTGAGAAATAGTTTCATGTTCTGCTTCTAATGGTTTATATTTTAAAGTTATTATAATTCAAAGGCAGAATAGTCTAAATGGCACTTATACTTGTATCACTTTGTCATCCCGGTCCCCAGACTTAATGAAGTTTCATCTAGACACCTCTACTCGTTCAAAAATAATATCTTAAACCCTTATGACAGTGTGTGTTCCTCAATCGCCTCACTGTATTATCCACGTCAGATAAAAATATTCCATGTCATTATTTTTATTCAGAAAAATTATTTTTGGAAAAGAAAAAGTTGAATCCTAAATTCTCTCACAAACACATTCATGTCTTTCTCTCTTTCTGAAACAACCATTAGCATGGACTCTTATACTGTATTGTATCTCATCGATTGGTAGAGCAACCACGAAATAGTTTAACGCCATCATGTTGAAACAGTGAATCCACTAGAAGCTCACCCACGATGAGCTTCGGCAAGCTTAATGTGGAGATAACATAATATTTTAAACATAATTTAAACTCAGATCGAGATGGTAAATTCAAAAAAAAAAAAACGAAGCTATGGTAGCATTGGCAACAAATCGCAAACAATCTCAACCCAAATGGTATCAAAAGATTTCCAGCAAAAACCATCCTTTTTCTTCTTTTTTAATGTAAACATATAAACAAACAAAAAAATAAAAAATGGAGAAGAGGAAGAAGAGAGCCATTAAAAGTTGCTCAATTTGGGGTGTATTCAGATTTGGAATATTCTAGTAGGTTTTGTGTTTCGGGTTTTGGGAATGGGGAGGAGGGAGGAGAGGAATGAAGGGGAGAGAGCAAGAGAAACCTCTTTGACCTTTTTATTAAATTTATTTAATTTTTGTCTTTTCTTATTTTAAGTATTTCATATTTACCTTCACACTCCTTCAACGCGTGAAATATATATATTTTATCCAACTTAGCTGGTAAGTTGCCACATACATATGGTTAACGGTTAAAGGGGTTTAAAATATTATTTTTGAACAATTATATTTGGATGAAACTTTATGAAATAAAAGGACTAGGATATCAAAATCGAATAAGTACAAGTGTCTATAATATTATTCTGTCTAATTCAAATAATCAAAATCAGTTTTGACATGTTTTGTGTCCGCACGTTACGTTACGTCTATACCAATACTAATATATATAAAAGGTCACATGCATGGAAGCGTGGGGTCTTTGTACTTCATTTCTGGGTGAGTTGCAGTAGGAGAGCAGTTACTCCGCTTAGCTACTACTTCTAATAGCATTTCCTTCTCAGGAAAATACCCTTACAAGATTCAAGAATCCCCGAAAGTTGTTTGGTAGCAAACTTTACACAGCATTACTCAATAATTCATAGACACAAATTTTCTGTCCAAAATTCATAGAGACCCAAATGAGGCCAGCGATAGTATTTACCGGAGTATTTCTTCTGGTGGCACTGTACTGTGGGCTTGACCCATTAAAGCAGAGTGCAATTTCTGAATCCAAAGACTTTAAGGCTTACAAAGTTGAAGTGCCAGCATGGTCTGAAATACCAGTAGAAAAGGACACCCTAAACTTGCTTCAGAAATCAGGAATAAAGTTTTTGAACCAAATTCAGGGCCCGGAAAGTATCGCATTTGACCCGAAAGGTCGTGGACCCTATACAGGTATAGCTGATGGGAGAATTGTGTTGTGGGATGGACAGAAATGGACTGATTTTGCCTATACTTCTGCTAATAGGTCAGTAGTTTTTCTTTCTGTTGCTGTGATTATAATTAGGCCTTTGTTTTTCTTGATCCCGAAGAAACGTGCTAATTAAATGATGTTTCTTAACTAACATCTATAATTAGCTTTAAGTGTAAGGCTTACTGGACGAACTTGTCCATGGAAAAACTCAAGAAATGCTACAAGGGCATCAGCTTTCCTGATGAAATATTGAGCTTAACAAAACTTTAGCTTCTTGACTCAGGTTGTGGGTGTTTGCAATGCCCTTTTCTCATTCAGCTATCCTCTTCATTCACTCCTTATCACTTTGTTATGGTTGCTTGGCACTTGGTTTTGTAGTTTTTGAGCATGATTCACACCTTTTTACGATGATATTCTTTTTTGTTGTGTAGCCATAAATTTCACTAAGATATAATGAAATGAACACTCGAAGAAATAAGGGGATTCAACATATAGTATATATCCATAAAAATAATTTTTTGACTTAGCTACACAATGTATTTTCCATCGAAGGTCAGCCTAAGGTGGCTCCGGCACTGACTGTGCCTGTAGTGAAAGCAGACTGAATCGGTTAAATGCTGCATTTTGCTCTTAGTTTATGAGTTCGCTCTTAAATGTAATCTATGCTTATCCTGTAATATGGTTTTGGAGTACGTGGTTAGAGAAAAAGATTAGTCCATATTCGCTCCAACCAAAGTAAGGCCCTGAAGCTCAAGGTGCATTGGCATATCCACCTGTATCCAGCACTTAGGTTGTTCTTTTTTAAGGGACTAGATTGAAAATGGTCTTGTGTTATATGATTGAGATTGTTTTCTGATGAGTTTGCTAGGTTTGTGGAGAATTAATTGGCAGCAGACCAACAAGACTTCAGGTCAATTTTTTATTTATTTCTTCGTTGAGTTAATAGTTATTATTTTCATTATAAAGTATAGCTTTGTCTTATATGTGGTTTTGACCTCTGAGGTGCTTTTCAGCAGGAGAAAAGCAGAAAGAACTAATGTAGGTTTTGATTTGAGTGTCTTTTAATTTAACAATTTGATCCGTTTAAGTTGGAAATTTTGTTGTTTTTCGAGTCAAGTATTAGTATGAAGATTCGCTTGTGATGCGCGCTTGTGATACTCAATGACAACAATTAATGAAATAAAACTTCGGTTTGTAAACTGAAAGAGCTTTCTGTATTTTATAGTAAAGTTTTTATTTGCAAACGATATTGCATCCAGGGTTAGCTATGGAGGGTGAATATGGAAGAAATCTTCGGAAAAGATACTCCTGTAAATGTTTGGGGATGGTGGTGGTTGGTCTTGCAAGATAGGGTTTTTGATTTCTGTACTTAGAAATAACAGTGATATACTGTGATGATTGTGGATGACTCTGTATTATATCCAGCTGCCAGTTAAGTTGTTACTAAAGGTGGAGTTAACAGAATCAACAAAGTTACTATTTTTATGCTTCTTGCATCTTGAAGTTGCAGACTTTCTCATGTAATTATCCCAAACATTCCTTTTTGCCCTAGGGGGACTGAAAATGTTTTAACTAAAGTGCACAGTAAAAGGTCCTATATTCGGAGAAAATATGTCTTTAACAAGTACAGCAAGAACTCTTTTTTTGTGGGTAGCAGCTCCAACTTTGATGGTCCACATAAAGTTTGCTCATCTATCCAAGTTAAATATTATTACCGAAGGTTATTACTTAAGGGATCACACAACAAAGCAACTGTTTCTCCCCTAAGGTATTGTCCCTTTTGCTAAGTAAAAAACCAAGAAAGTGGGAATTTCTTAGTCCTGCAAACCTTTATGTTCAAGCAAGATTGCTATATGATGCCACAAAGCGTAAGCAACAAGGACATGATGAGAGTATTCTTGAAGATGCTGCGGCTATACTTGCAATGCGAATTGACTTGAGAGAAATCAAGTTTGAATTGTTGAATAGCCTCTAAAACGCAAACTCAGATGTGAAGCAAAACGTTTTGAGCATTTGACATGAGAAGAAAGGCAGAGTGTACCTTCAGAAATGAGGAAGGTAAAAGTTTATCAGAGGAAACATGTGAAATTAAACTTCTCTTTCTTCCTTTTAGTGATTTAAGACAGAGTTTAACCATGTTAAGAACCATGATGTTTGTCAAGATGATAGACGGGGATACATGTTGGAAAGACAAAGGATTACAATCTTGAAACAGCATACTAACTGAATCATTCACAAAAATCTAGGAAATACATAGGGAAAATAATAGGTGAAACTGTGGCATTCTAAGTGAACTATTTGGATCTTCAGATTACTGTCAGTTCGATGTCGAAATGTCAATATGTAAATGACTTCATCCAAGAGCTTATCTTAAAGCCATGGATTAAGACAATGGTATCAACAGGAGATAAAAGAGTGACAGACTATCTGTAGAATCACCTCATATGGTTCTGCTTAGCATTTCTCATAATACTCAACCCATATGCTAGTCTTCAGATGATTGCAGATTTGTCTGGATGTAGTACACCATAGGGGTGTCAATGGTTCGGTTCGGCCGGTTATTTTATTAAATTTATAACATACCAATTTTTCAGTTATTCTATTATATATAACCAAAATTAGACTTTTCGAAACCGTTCCAGTCATGTCGATTACTTTTCGGTATCGGTACGGTTCGGTTAATTTTCGGTACTTTTTTAGTATCATGTAAAATTCACCCGTAGAAGTAGAATGCAATAACATCCGTTCTTTTATAGGACTTAGCAAAACTCTCTAGACATTTTTGCTGTTTAAAGGATGATAAATTAAAAAAAATTGGCTAGAGTATGGATTCATCAACTATTCTACAACAACGTAAAAGAAATCAAACAAAGGCAAAGAAAATATAAATTACACGAGTTGAAAGATATACCAAGCTGGGACTCAAGAATAAAGTCTATAGAAGATTTAATATTCAAATAGATAATTCTAAATTATATGAAAGGAAACATATCCAATACATTGTAGTTTGCTACTGATAATCGCTAGAATACTTTGTGTCTTGCTAATAAAGATACTTGAAATAAATTAGTTTAAGTAGAAGTAGCATAATAGGTTTTAGGAATTAGTATTTTGAGTTTAATTACTTGTTGGCTTGTAATAATTTTCATAATTGGCCCAAAGAAAATTTAATGCATTATTATTTTTGAACTTACTAAATAAATATATTTTCCACATGTAAAATTTATTCGGTACGGTTCGGTATTTTTTCGGTTTATTTTTGTAAAATAAAAAACCTACCCTAATTATCGGTGCGGATATAGATTTATATAAAAACCTACGGTTTCTTAAAAAGGAACTTAAAAATCGGTTCGGTGCGGTACGGTTCGGTCGGTTTAGTCAGTTTTCGAATATCCACTAAAACCCCTAGTACACCACGAAGTATATAATTTGATTGTTAACTATCTCGGAACATTTAAAAATGATGACAAGTGAGAACTAGAAGTCCTGCGAACCCACAGTTAGCGGTCTTATCATTCCAGAGTCTATCAGCACAATTACCATTCTAGCTATAATAACTTGGCTTGATGAACATGCCTTTTTCACAAGCTGCAGGAACCCAAGCCTCTAACTAATCAATATTCTCAAACCAAGTTAACATAAAGCAGGGTCTTAGTTATATGATGCTAGCATTCTTAAGCACTGGAATCAGATGGGAATCAATCCCATTTTCAAAAGCTATCTTGCTTTGATCAATTCAGGCTCTAATAAGAGTGTATTTTTAAGGAAAAGCTACAAATGTCACATTTTTTTTTTCTATCTAGCATGACGGAAAGTGTAAACTGTAAAGAGCCATAAGCTCCTGCTCCACAAAGATAATAATATTTAGTTCTGGACCTAGCAAGAAAGGTTCATTCCTATTTTGATAATTGACCTGTATCAGTCAAGGGATATTGGTTTCCTTTGGGCTGTGGTTTTAATTTAAGTGTTATGATCCTAGTATATTCTGAACTTGTAATGATCTGATTGAAATTCTAGGACTTATTTATTACCCTCTTCAGGCCCACACTGTGGGGACGCACTGGATATGTTGCTATTAGTTCCAGGTCTTCCATGCTAAATTGTTAGGTCCTTCTAGCTACTGTTACCTTCTCCAAAAAAAAAAAAAAATGTTGTTAGGTCTGCTGAGCTAATCTGATGATATCAAACTTTTAGATGTTATTGCTTCTTTCTCTCTTCATGAAATTTTCTTTAGTTGTGTCAATATGTCATCCGATAACATTTCCGAATCGCTTAATTTTTTTTTTCTTTTAAAGATGATTTAGATTCAGCTTTACTTTCTGACGCTCTAATGCATTCTGTGATCTGAATTTTCAGGTCTGGCAATTGTGACCCAAAACCATCACCGCTGCTCTATTTAACAAATGAGCACATCTGTGGTAGGCCTTTGGGGTTACGGTTTGATAAAAGAACAGGAGAACTGTATATTGCAGATGCATATTTTGGGTTGATGAAAGTAGGGCCTGAAGGTGGAATAGCAGAAACATTGACAAGTGAGGCTGAAGGAGTGCCTCTGGGATTCACAAATGACCTCGACATTGATAATGAAGGAAACGTCTATTTTACAGATAGCAGCACAAAGTATCAAAGAAGGTAGGTTGTGAATTTATTCTTCATTTTTTTAATGTAGACCTCTATATATAGTTAACCTAGATCCCAACTCAAGAATGAGACTTTGTCATAAATGCTAGGGCTATTCAGAAATTTAAACGCCTAATGTTTCACATGGTGAACTTGAAGTTGACAACAGTGTTGTCACAACACAATATCAGAATGGAGAATTCCATTCCAATATTAGTTCTGATTAATGCCAAATGGAAGACACATGGCTCTCTATCTTAGTGGGAGAAGAATGGTTTCTTTTAAGAACATTGCAGTTTGCATCTAGGACAGAAAAATGAAAGCTGATGCTGTGGCGAGGTGAAAGATAATAGATGATCATTGAGAAACTTAGATTTGAATGTGGTTGCTAGATTGCACCTAACTTTGCTAACATTTCTTCTTTTTGATGAATAACCAACTCTGCTAGCATATAATGAAGATATTTGCCTGGTTTGGTAAAACTTTCATTGCCATTTACAGGTAGTTCCTTCAGGTGTTATTACAACACGGTACAGTTGTCATGTGTGTTACTTCTTTGATTAGAATATTAATACCCACCCCATCTTTCTCAGGAACTTTATGCTATTGGTTTACTCAGCAGAAGATAGTGGGAGGGTTCTGAAGTACGATCCTAGTACTAAACAAACCACTGTTCTTCTTCGAAATCTCCAATTTCCAAATGGTCTGTCACTAAGCAAGGATGGTTCCTTCTTTGTATTCTGCGAAGGTGCCAAGGGCAGGTACATTTCTGATTTGTAAAGGCTTTTGTGAATCTTCAAGATCTATCGGAAAAGCTACCGAGGATTCTCTTTCCTGTTCTGTGGTGCAGCTTTTGTTTTCTTTTCAAATGACATCTCCTAGACATATATTTGCCAGATAATAAGATATATGTAAAAAGTCAAAAAGACAAAATTACTGAAGCACACTGCAAGCATACACACATCTGATGTAAAGTAAGACATGAAAAATTTAAGAGCATCCTTGTGGATTTAAGTAGTAGAAGCTTGTGTTCAAATTTCTCTTTCTGGCTCGACTTTTTTGTTCTACTCCATCCTTTTTCTTCCTTGCCACCTTTTCTTGAGCCGATGGTCTACTAGAAACAACCTCTCTACCTCTCTAGGTAGGGGCAAGGTCTGGGTACTCACTACCCTCCCCGGGGCATCTCTACCCCTGCCTTTCCTCAAGCCCGCCATGTTCAACCTGTCACACCTCCTGACCGGGGCATCTATGTCTCTCCTCCTCACATGCCCAAACTATCTTAGCCTCCCCAGACCCCACCTATGGGATAATACTGGGTATGTTGTTGTTGCTGCTGCAACAAAAACCAAATCAGTGTTGTCTGTTCTAGAAAAGTTTTGTGCACCTCAAATGTCTATGTTTAAGCATGCGAAATTCATGTATGCATCTTTATACAGACAAAATATTTGTAATATATATCTATCCAACTTTGTAATACATGTGTTCAAGAACACACTTTGGTTTTATATGCTTGTGAGATCCGAATTCTGAAATATTGAAGCCCTATTGTTATTGCCTTTCTTAAAGTATCTTGTCACTAAATTGTCACGACCCAAACTCCGATCGTGATGGCGCCCAACACATTGCTAGGCAAGCCCGATCATTTCCAGATAACCAGTTCATTTATTAAATTAAGAATGTTCCTTTTAAAGTCAAATAGCATGTTTTCATAACAATAATAACAAATGCGGAATATGAAACAACTGAATTATAGCCTATTAGATCCGGTGTCACAAGTCTGAGCCTCTAACAATAGAGTAAATCCTATACAACTGATGTCTAAGCAGGATAACCAAGAGATGAATAGAGGGAGGGAGAGATCGGGTCCTGCGGACGCCGACAACTACCTCGATGTCTCCTCAGCAGATGATAAGACAGTAGTGTATAGCTCAACTGCCCTCCTGGATCCCTGTATCTGCACACAAGGTGCATGGAGTAGAGTGAGTACTTCAAACTCGGTGAGTAGTAATCAACAAATAACAACTGAATGTAAGAACACCTGTAAGAACACTAAACACTTCTAAGGACTACAGTACAAGTAAATCATCTCTAAAGTGGAAAGTCCGGTTTCAGTCTACTATTGTCTCATATTGTCCCAATACTAATCCAATACTGATCCAACACTGCTCCAACACTGATCCAACACTGCTCCAACACTGATCCAACACTGCTGCGGCGTGCAGCCCGATCCTTACTAATATTGTTGCGCTCACTAGGGGGTGTGTGCAGACTCCGGAGGGGCTCCTTCAGCCCAAGCGCTATAATATCGTGCAGTCCGATCCGCATATATATATCACTGCAGCGTGCAGTCCGATCCATATATTTATATCACTGTGGCATGCAGTCCGATCCATATATATATCATATATATAATACGGCGACGTACATTCCGATCCAATACATGTGTATGTATACACTACTACAGCGTGCAGTCCGGTCCGGTATATATATCAATACCTCACCATGGGTCCTTTTCCCCTCTCAGTCAATATAGACTTAGCCTCTCGGGCCCACTCAGCTAGATCAGTGTATGTTATGCTAAACAACTAAGAATACGACTCAGAGTATATGTTCAACATGATATAGGGGTCATTCAGCTCCACAGGCTTCCCTAAGGTTCTACAGATCGGCACAAGGCCCCAAACATTGCAACTAGCCAAATTATACGGATATAAGCTAAGTCTCAGTCAATATACACAGTAAACTATCAATCGGGATATCACCACGCTCGTCACATGACGCGTGTTTCATATCAACATAGCACTGTATAGTGCAAATGCGGGGTTTCAAACCCTCAGTATATCATTCATTACTACCATTCACCTCGAACCTGCAAAAGTCCTAGCCCGCCTTGCGCTTGCCTCGCAAATCGACCTCCTCGGGTGCCAAATCCGATCAAAACCAATAAGAATACATCAAAATAGGCTAATGAATCATAACCCAATCGAAATAACTCGAATTACGCCCAAAAACACGAAGTTGCCAAAACCCGAGCCTCGGGCCCGCTTCTCAAAAAATTGCGAAAATCATATTTTCAGAATCCGCGACTCGCCACGAGTCCATACATATAAAGTTTATCAAAATCGGAATCTGTTTGCCCATTCAAATCATCAATTTTCTATTTCGTAGACTTAGAGCAAAATCCATCATTTTTACACCTTAATTCCCTCATTTTCAGAGATTTAATCCATGTTTTGTCAATATAATAACAAAATTTAGGTCCAAGGGCCCTTACCTGGTGATACTCCACAAATTTCTCTTCAACATCGCCCAATTCTTCTCTTTGTTCGAAATCCCAAATATTTTAACACTTCTGAAATTTCTCCAATACACTGGTCCTTAAACCCTAGCGATTTTCGCTTATGCGGATGCCCAGCCGCTTCCGCGCTACCGTGCGGAAATATAGTCGCTTCTGCGACATTCACTTAAACCCCCAACCGCTTATGCGGTTTACCTCTCGCTTCTGCGAGAACGCTTATGCGGATATTATTCCGCTTCTGCGGAACCTTCCCAGATGCCCATTTGCGCTTCTGTGATCGCATACCCGCTTCTGCGGGCTCGCCTTTGCGAGTAGACGTCCGCTTCTGCGGACCTTGCTGCTGCCCCTAAATCTCGCACCTGCAATGGCCACACCACTTTTGCAAAGCCAACAATTGCTGCAATTTCTTACCACCAAATTTCAACTCCAACTTTTCTTCGTTAAACCACCCGAACTCATCCCGAGGATCCCGGGACCTCAACCAAAAATACAAACCCACTCTAAATCATCATACGATCTTGTTTCAATCATAAAAACACACCCTTAAACACAAAAATTATCAAATTAAGGCGAATTCAAGCCTAAGTTTCAACTAAAACTTCTGAAACCAACATCCAATAAAAAACCCGACCAAACGATGTCCGAATGACCTGAAAATTTGCAGACATATCCAAAGTCACCTAACGAAGCTACTACAACTGTCAGTATTCCATTCCGACTCCTGGATCAAAATTTCAGCTATCGACCGGAATTCGCCAAAATTTCAACTTCGCCAATTCAAGCCTAATTCTACACCGGACCTCCAAATTCAATTCCGATCGCTCTCCTAAGCCACAAATGATCCCCGAAGCTAACTGAACCATCAGAATTCGATTCCGAGCCCTCTAACTCACAAGTCAACGTCCGGTTGACTTTTCCAAACTATTCCTTCATCAAAGAGACTATTTGTCCCATTTCCTACCAAACTCAATCCGATTTGACTCAAATTCACCAAATATATACATTGAAACATGAACAAGCATATAACAGGGAAAACGGGATGGTAACTCACGTGTCGACGGATCGGGTCGTCACATAAATTTCAGCTATCGACCGAAATTCGCCAAAATTCCAACTTCGCCAATTCAAGCCTAATTCTACACCGGACCTCCAAATTCAATTCCGATCGCTCTCTTAAGCCATAAATGATCCCCGAAGCTAACCGAACCATCATAATTTCATTCCGAGCCCTCTAACTCACAAGTCAACGTCCGGTTGACTTTTCCAAACTATTCCTTCATCAAAGAGACTATTTATCCCATTTCCTACCAAACTCAATCCGATTTGACTCAAATTCACCAAATATATACATTGAAACATGAACAAGCATATAACAGGGAAAACGGGGTGGTAACTCACGTGTCGACGGACCGGGTCGTCACATAAATTTACCTTATATTAGCATGCTGTGCAATTAGTTTTCTAGGAGTAGGAGGAATGAGACCGTGATTTATTATGTGTTCTTTCATAGGTTACAGAAGTACTGGCTGAAAGGCGAGAAGGCGGGGACCTCAGAAGTGATGGCAATCCTCCCAGGATATCCTGACAATATCCGAGCGAATGAAAGAGGTGAATTTTGGGTAGCAATCCACTGTCGCCGCACCATTTACAGCTATTTAAATTCCATATATCCGAAACTTCGTCTATTTTTGCTGAAGCTTCCTGTCCCAGTAAAGCTCCGTTCCCTCTTGCAACTTGGAGGCCGGCTGCATGCGGTTGTTGTGAAGTATAGCCCTAACGGTAAGCTGCTACAGATATTGGAAGATGGAGAAGGGAAAGTTGTTAGAGCTGTAAGTGAGGTTGAGGAGAGAGATGGGAAGCTTTGGATGGGGAGTGTATTGATGCCTTTCATTGCAGTTTACCAACTAGAATGAACTAAAGAGTTACTCTTTTTTCTTTGTTTCACCATTGATCGATTCTCTTCTTCTTGCTCTATCTAAGGATTAAAATGTAAAATAAAAAAGCTCTATTTTTAGTTCCTCATGGTTGTTTGTAGTATCTATTATGCGAGAAAAATTCCCAAAAAGAGCTGTTTCTTTGAGGGTTGGGACTATAGATTATCTTTCTAGTTCCTGATAGTTTTGAGATACAAAATTCAAAAAACATAGACAAAAAAGATTTTATTTTCAATGGATATTGTTGCAATTGGTTGAAAACACACAGACGAGGCAATGTACAATATTTAACGAATTTTGAAGGTGAATTAGACTAGTTTAGAGTCAAAATATCAACGAGATACAATATTAAAAAAATTGGGGCATTTGCATCTATACCCATTTTTTGTTACATTTTAACTTATGCCCGCTTTGCAAAAAGAATTACAAGCGTACTCGCTTTTTCGCATAACTTCAGCATACGGGGCTGAAGTAGCAAAGACAATCACGCAAAACTTTAGCATTCTAGTAGCCGGGCCTGAAGTTCAGCTTTAGAGCTGACGTTTTTGTGCTGTAATTGGAAACTTCAGCTCTAAAGCTGAAGTTATTTTACCACCTATTAATATTACATACTAGAGTTGAAGTTTCCAGTTACCATTGAAGTTTTTGTGTTGTAACTGGGAAACTTCATCCCACCTATTAATATTACATACTAGAGCTGAAGTTTTTTTACCACCTATTAATATTACATACTAGAGCTGAAGTTTCTAGTTACAACACAAAAACTTCAGCTCTCGAGCTGAAGTTTTTGTGTTGTAACTGGGAAACTTCAGCCTACCTATTAATATTATATACTAGAGCTGAAGTTTTTTTACCACATATTAATATTACATACTAGAGCTAATGATTTTGTGTTATAACTGAAAAACTTCAGCTCTATAGCTGAAGTTTCTTTCTTTCCTATCCAATTTGCAGAGATCCTTAATTTTCTTTCTCATTGCACGACATCATGGTATTCTTCCTCCTCTCTTGGCTTTTACCTTTTCAAGACCCTTTTAATTTGGATACATTATGCAGCATATATTTGTTTTCTTTTGCTTTCGCGATGTTGATGATGTTGCATTTAAAATGTTCCCAACTAGTGCTTTGATCATCTTCTGCGTAAAAAGCTTCTAGTATTATATAATGCCTAGTGTGATATTTCTAAAAGCTGCATTTTGGAGCTCGAAATTTGAAAGGAGATAATCTAAAAGAGAATGCTGTGATTAAAGCAGAGGAAAAAGACTAATCATTTTATTATCCATTTGCCATATTTCTGGTCTTGGAAAAGGAAGCTATTGGTTGCCCTTGTTTGGTACTGAAGCGGAGAAGAAATGGAGTTGAAGTTGTATAAAAAGTGGGTACAAGTTAAAAGTTTTTAAAAAAATAGGCATAGGTTAAATGGAAGCGACCAAATAGGGCGTCCCATGCAATTTTTACAAAAAAATTAGGCAAACATAAATTTTTACAATGGATATGGCTGAAATTCTTTGAAAACATATAAATGAGACAATATACGAAACTTGAGCAAGATTGGAGGTGATTTGGACTAGGTTTGGTATAAAAAATCATAGTTAAAGTCGAGTTTAAAAAATTCTTATGCGACACAAATATCAAATATGTGTCACATGTATCTAGCTCACACGCAGTTATACATGAATATACATGTGATATGGTACACATATCATCTTTTTCCAGGTTCATCATCTACTTTGAATTTTCAATTTAAACTACCTCAAAACTCCATCAAATCATTCCAAATCTGAGATTCAAACTCCTACCCAAGCTATTCCAACAACACCCACTCAAAAGAAAGCAAAATTTGACTTTTTTTATTGCTACAAATAGTTAATTAGCTAATATAGATAGTATTTGACTAATATTAATAATATCTTATGAACTGGCCAATTTTGGTACTAATTTGCTTATGGGCGGGCATAGATGGCAATTTCTCTAACATCAACCATCAAAGGTCCGAGCCCATTGAATCTTTGTAGTCTCATTAATATTCACATCCACTGATAGAATAAAGAATGTGTACACTATGTACTATAATCACCTGCACCATTTGTAAATATCCCTTACACTATCATAGATAAAAGTTTAAACTCTTTTTTCCCTCAATGTAAAGCTTGAAAGGAATTAGTAAGACAGAAAATTAATCTGAGGTCATTGTTATGTAGTGAATTATTAGCAATGATATATCACTACTCACTGCTATGCCTAATTCCAAAATAATCACTACTCACTGAAAATGGAAAATGGTAACGAAATCTCATTTTCAGAACTTAACATTCTGCCCAGGCATTTTCTTCTATGTGATCGCAATACACAAAATTTTCACCTATCATTTTAACACTATGCGATCTCATTTCGACCCTCAGATCAAAATCTCACATATCAACCGGAAATCGCCAAAATACTAACTTCACTAATTCAAGCTTAATTCTACACCGGACCTTCAAAATTACTTCCGGTCAAACTCTTAAGTCAAAAATCACCTCCCGGAACTAACCGAACTGTTGGAATTCATATCCCAGCCATATAACACATAAGTTAATGCCCGGTTGACTTTTCCAACTTAAGCCTTCTTAAAAGAGACTAAATGTCTCATTTTCTTATAAAAATCACTCCAAACCAACTCGATCACATAAGATACGGATAATGAAGCATAAAGAATTTGAAAATGAGGAAAACGAAGAGAAAACTCATGAGATAACGGGTCGGGTCGTCACATCCTCCCCAACTTAAAAAAATGCTCGTCCTCGAACGTGACCGAAGTTGTTCCAAAAGCCAACACTCACTGAATAACCTTGCCACGCATATACCCGAGAGTGATCCCACGTCACCCTATCTCATATAGGTCACATAACACATTGTAACTGAAATTTTGCAATCCAATCTAGCCCCTAAGCCATAGGACCACATTTCCACTTTTGAAATCTTTCATATGACCATAACCCCACATTTATACTGTGAATAAGCCCGAACCAGCTGTAATAACCCATACTTGCAACCTCAGGTGCAATTACATGATAGACCACATAACTATAACGCTTGTAGTGATAGCTCATAATCATAATAGCTGCACACAACACCCAAATACCGATAGGAAAACTCTTATCAACTAAAGTCTCATCTCACACTTTCATATACTTCCAATGATAGCTAATTCACGCTGTAAGCCATAACCATTTCCCATATCAACTATTCATGAAGTCACTTCTCCTATGGCAAATGCTACATCAAATTTCTGAGTCGAAGCTCGATATTATCCTTCCAACATACTGAAATCAAATTTGTTTGTATTCATTAATGATCCCTATGATATCTTCTAATCCAACACACTACTTTGGTTACATGACACATCAATATAGGCTTAAGCCACAACTCGTACAGTATGCGCACCAATAACGACAGTTTGAGTATACTAAATTCATGAAAATGACTCAAATAAAAGAGTTGTACCACAATCGAATCATCATACTCACGGAGAAGTACATAGTACAATGCCATACCAGTAAACCTCACTATTGCGCCATCCGGCTACCCCAGAAAGAGAAAATACCTCAAAGAAGAGAGCCGCTTTGCAAGTTCCACAAGTACCAACCCATCGATATGCTATAAGCTCGTCAATCAAAGTGGAACCTAGATACATGAGTAGTAATCCACCTGGCACGATCACAGACCTCCAGTCCAAGCATATCATATAGGAGCGATCCAATAAGTACACCTGTATATGATAAATGAAATAAGATTCTCATGCTTCTGGACTAGCATAAATAACACTCTATATCATAGGCATGAGCAAACTATATTGTCACAACTGAAACCAGCACATTAACACATAATTAGTAATTACCAAGTTTGTTCTGGAATCTAGCATCTTGGAAATCTCAAGTATAGTCCAGATAGTTCTTAACACAGTTACTGATACGAGAATCATTATACCTTTAAGCTCAATATCCCTCTCTAGACATATCATAGCCTATGTATCTTCCGAGCACGAATATTGGCTCAGTGCTTGCACACAAGTTCAAACATGATATATATTTTTGCGCTCGCAGCGCATAGTTATCACCATCAATTAGCTCGACTAGTGCATCCAATGAGTTAGATAAATTACTCTCCTCAACATGCCACAATCCCGAAATAGTATATTTTTGAGAATTCTCCATTTCCAAATTCATAGATCACATAAATCACCGTAATTGATCACAACCTCAGCACCCAAATGACTGACACATCCCTCAAGTACGATCATCCCATGATAATTATTTTTCAAAAATTTTCTACAATACATAACAAGATCGAAATATTGGTAGTCGATCAACCAAGTGAGCGTTGAAACGCCAATAAACATCTGTTAATCAGAATATAATGTGCACCTTTCTCAGGCCTTACCGAGCAGTTATAACATTCAATCTAAATATCTGAAACTGACTATTCTATCCAGAATTCATGTCCTTCTCTTTAAGAATGAACTTCCACCTCGTACAGGCAAATATAAAATATGCAGAACATACCACGTCTATTATGCCATCATTTTGCAAACGCAAGAACACAATTAAAATTTCCGGGCTATAGGAAAATTACATTCCGGGCAGTTAGAAATCTTTTATTTGCTCACATTTAGGAGGAGTTCATAATATACAACATGTTACGGGTACCAGTAGAAGATATCCGGCTCGAACCATGGTAAAAAAAACCATCAAGAAAACTTTCAAATCTGTTCGCACATAACTGAGCTATCAAAACGGAATTCCTCTGGCTTGACCAGGCCATGTAGGTTACCAAACCAAGTGTGAGCACGTGATTTTTGCCCTATATGAGAATTACTCCCAAAAATTCAAAATAAAAGAGTTTTGTGTTGTTTGCAATTGTTGTGAATTTAGTGTCATTTTTAAAAAATAATGACAATATATATATATATATATATATATATATATATATATATATATATATATATATATATATATATATATATATATATATATATATATATATATATATATCGCATTTGCATTTAGGATTTAATTCTACAATTAGGAATAATTAATTTTATCTTACAAAAATGAAAATCACAAAAATAGGCATCTTTTGCATTTTAGCCTTTAATGTCCAAATTGTGTGATTGTATTTTAATTACCATTTAAAATTAGGTGACAATTATTATTATGAGATTAGTATTTCAAGATAATTTTAGTTTTTATAAATTAATCTTAGTATTTTGGGCTTTATTAATTAGGAAGTTGAATAATGGAGAAGAACAAAATAGAAAAAAATTGGATTGGGCCATCTTGCAAATTAAGTTACAAGCCCAATCCTAAGAAACCTTACCCAACCCAAAACCCCTTGGCCCAAGAAGAAAATTTCAGATTTTTTTAGCAAAAAATAATCATAATTACATGACATAAAGTAGTGGGGGGCAAGGAAATCAAGGAAGAAAACAAGGAGAGGAAAACATGGATTAGTGGGTTTTCTTTAAATTAAAAAAATATTTTCTTTTTAATAAAAAATCTGAAAATTTTCGAAATTCTTGCCTATAAATAGAAGAGAAGATTTATGAAAAAAGAGGGGGAAAAAAGAGGGGAAAAATAGGAAGAGAAGAAAAAATAAAAAAAGTTCTCTGCTGTTGTATACACTCGATATACACTCTGGACACAGAAGTATACACGGCAAAAAATTCAATTTTTGAGAGTTTCTTTTGAGAATTGAAAAAAGTTCAAAGCTAGAAAGACAAAACAAAGAGAAAATCTGGAATATATTTTTCTTTTCTATTTTTTATTGGTTTTTTTGTTTTTTCCGTATTGCTGGAATTTTCGGGATTGAGGTGTTGAAGCTACTGCTGGTTGTTACTGTTGTTGTTGCTGTATTTTCACCGCCCTGTTGATTTTCCATCTTCCATTCCTTTCGAAACCAGGTACCTCTCTTTCATACGAAGCTGTAAAGATGAATTGTGGAAATAGAAATGAAGAACAGATTTGATTATATGTTGTTGTGTAGATTTTAGTTTAATTTTGTAATTTGTTTGTTGTAGTAGTTTGTAGTAAGAAGAAAAACACAACAAAAACAATGTAGTAGTAGTAATGGTAGTAGCAGCATAGTATAGTAATAGTTATAAATCACCTAGCTAAATAGGTAAAAACTATAAAACAAGGTTGAATAACTCTAATATGAATCGACAATAGCAAATCCAGCCAACTCACGTAGGTAATAAGATTTAAAAGTTGATATCTGGATTCGAGTAAGTTTAAAAGGGAAACAACTTAATTGGAGCAATAAATAAGGTGAAACTGGCTTTGGTGGCATAGATAAGCTTGGCTCGTAGTAGAATCAGTAGTTTTAAATTGGTGATTAGTCTATTCGTAGACAGAGGCTCATATGTGTTTAAGTTTAACAAAGGGAAACAAGTAGATACTGAAACAATTTAAGTAAGATAGATCTGTAATGATATAAGGTTTAGCCATAATGAAACCAGTGATATAATTAAGCATCAGTGAATAACTTATTTAACTTTTTTTAGATATTGTAATTAGTTAGCCAAATCATTCTTATTTGATCAATGCCAATAGATAGTTAAGCTTGTGCTTAGATTTTTCTATTTCTGAACAGCAAATAATTAGACAGTAGTATAAAACTTTAGTTGTAAATCGGATTGGAAACAGTCAGTATTTTGTGTATCAACTTTTCATTATCTGATTAATAAAAATAATTTGATTTCATTTCTTAATCTTGTTTGATTGCACTATTTCTGGTTCTTTGTACTTACTTTTCATAGCTATTTATTACCAATAGGTTTGGGTTTAATATGCAAATTAGTTCGAATCGTAGTATGAAGTCAATGAGGCCAGTGAATGTAAGACTAAAAATAGCTTGGGCCTCGGATATTTGGACGGCTAGAACGCGGGTTTGATGAAGAGAAGACCAGGCCCAATTAAATAACAAATCCAATGGGCCTGGAATATTTATTAAAAATTGTTTAAGGTAAAAACAATGTATAGCAAACATAGTTGAACAAATAGGATTGGACTTTAATAAATAATTGGGATGAGCCTCGCCCGACTTCAAACACCGGGGCCCCCATTTAGTAATAAGATAACATTGTAGAACCGGAGAGGCTAATAGCGAATTTCATAGCCTCTCCCAAAAGTTAAAAGCCGATAGACGTTATTTAGGGCACGATGTTAATGTACTTTCCATTGAACGAGTGTGCACTTGGTGCGACTCAAATCCAAATCTCGGCAAAGCCGAAATACACCAAAAGTCATAGGCGTACTGGTTGCGGTATGACTCAAGGCGTGTTTTCGCGATGTCGCAAATTCCTTAAAAATAATACCTAATGTAAAAAGCATTACATGTTGTTTAAAAATTTGTAATTGAGTCAAACAAGAGTCGAGAACGACAATTGAGCGACCGTGCTAAAACCACGGAACCCGGGAATGCCTAACACCTTCTCCCGGGTTAACGAGTTCCTTATCCGGATCTTTGCTTCGCAGACATTTTTAAGAGTCAAAATTCCTCGGATTCGGGATTAACCGGTGACTTGGGACACCATTATCATTCCCAAGTGGCGACTCTGATTAATCTCAATAAAATCCCGAACCGATTGTCCTTTAATTGGAAAAACTCCTTCCCTTACGTTATTTTATTCGTTTCGAATATTTGAGCGTCGGGGTATACCCTACGAGCGTATTTATATGCTTACTTAAGTGGGGTAGTAAAAAGGGAGGTGTGACAGCTCTGGCGACTCTGCTGGGGAACCCAACCCCGAACTTCTGTTTCAGGGTTTAAGAACTCGAGCTCCTTAGAATTGCCGTTCGCGTTATTGTTTGACTTCATTATATGATTTGAACAACATGCTGTGTGCTTTATCGCTTTGATATTGTGTGGATTGTATATAAAATTGTGCCGAAAACCTTTCTCTCTTCACCTCCGGGGATGTGCTTACTGGTTGAGACTCCCCTTTCTGTTAAAGTCACCTTAAATTAAGAAAACAGAGGCCGGATAAGTTACAAAGCCGATTGACTCCGCGGGTCACCGGTACGTAGCCCCCTCCTCGATTCGAGTTGTCCGCTCGGGTACACGGTCTAGCACTCTATGAAACCGTAAGATTTTTGAACATAGGTCTAGGACGATTATTTGCATCATATTTGACTTAGGGGACTCAACACAGGGGTTGGGTCCGTCTAGGACAGGTGACCCGGTATTGAAAAATACCGAGCATGTTATGTGTTGCATTTTATTGTCCTTGATCGTTATGCGGACCGGCGGAAATCCCGAGGATAGAAAAATTGTTGAAAAAGAAAAAAAAAAGAGAGAAAGGAAAATAAGATTTATAGGAAATAGGTATCCGAAAATTTGAAAATCTGAAAAAAAGGTGGAACAATTTTGTTGAAATAATTGGTCAATTAATCTGACCGAACTACGCAGGTTTGATTCTCGCCATTAGGTGGGATACGTAGGCAACCCTCATCGGGTCCAACCACCCCTTTTAAAAAAATCAAAAAATGTGTGTGTTTTTGTCAATAAAATCAAAGTGATGCCGTTTTTTTAAATAGCCGAATGTTCCGAAAGGACACCGGAAGGCTGTTTTTTGCAAAAATAGCCACTTTGAATCATTTTTAATAATTTGCGAGCACAGCCTTGAAATATTCCTTGTGGAAATGTTGCAAGGCCATAGCCGCAAAAATCAAGTTCGGGTTCACACCCCGTTTGCAAAAATAACCAAAAAATGTCAAATTTTTGATTTTGTTATAAATAAGTCGGGTGATGCTATTCTTGTTTAAAATAAGCCGAATGTCCCTCAAAAGGACGTCGGAAGGCTGTTTTTGCAAGAATAGCCACTTTTGAGTCGTTTTTAAATAATTTTGGACACAGCCTTGAAATATTCCCTCGCGGAAATGTCGAAAGGCTGTATCCGCAAAAATCAAGTTTGAGTCATTACTCAACTTTACAAAATAACCACTTTATCAAATAAGCCATTACATGGCCGGGTTTTTGCTGAAATAGCCACATTTTTGCATTTTTAACTTCCTTAGTCTTGTGTTGGCCTGTGTCGGTGCTGAACGATGCCCCATAGGCCGCATGATATAAAAATTTTGAATTTGCATCTTTCTTAAATAAATTTTGCAAAAGAGCCACTTTGTCTAAATAAGCCATTACATGGCCAATTTATGAAAAATAGTCTTGTGTTGGTTTATGGTGATGCCGAATGATGCCCCATGAGCCACATGATAAAAAAAATTCAGTTTTATCTTTCTTAAACAAATTTTGCAAAATAGTCATTTTGTTGAATAAGCCATTATGTGGCCAGTTTTGTAGAAATAGTCATAATTGACACTAAAAATATTCTTATTCTTGTAGAAATCTCCTACCCAAGTTTGTAGTTGGAATTGGCTTCTATAATTTTCCTTCAAAAAAAGAAAAAAAAAATCAAAAAAAAATCAAATAAACATCTCTTTATTTCTTGCATTAATTTGCAAGAACTACGCTCGGTCTGATTCATGCGGGGTCATGATACGTAGGCAATCCACATAGGATTCGACCATTTCCATAACCAAAAAGAAAAAAAAATGAAAAAACTACAAAAGAAAAAAAAAGAAAATGAAAAAAAAAAAAAAAAAAAAAAAAAAAAGAAATCGATAAGCGAAATACCTTAACGCTAACATGATGGTTTCACTTTGTTAGTCCAGGAAGTTGAGGTGGTTGGTTGTGGTAAACAAGATACAAGGAAAATGATAACCGACATCGAAGCTGTTACGAGTGTTGAAGAGACTCAGGGTCAAAAAGTTCAACAAGGGCCTACTGTGATTGAGGAAAACAGAACATTGAAACAACAAATGACCAAAATGCGTCAAGCATGGGTCAATGGCCAAGGACAGCCTTCTCATGAGTCACAATCTGCTATACAGCAAGAACAGTACCACTCTCTCGAGTACCACTCATACTCGTTTGATCTTCCTACAAACATTGAGAAGCTTACCCGAAAGAAGGTACATGAAGAAATGGCCCAAAGATTGCAGAGATTAGAGCAACGGCTGAAAAAACGCAAAAAGTGGCTAGGATGCCATGCTTGTCAATTGGGAAGGCGCTCCGTCTCTTGGAGTTTTGGTGGTATATTTTGGTGTCATCTCTTTTGCCGGGGTTATTTCAGGGTTGTAATACGGACGTTGTCTTGATAGTCAAAACCCTTCTATCTTTCCACTTTGCTTTGTTTAGTAATAAATTTGTTTAGTGCTGTCTAGGTTTGTAATTCTAGTCTAGTCTGCTCGTTTTGTTGTTCATCTTGTTGTTTCAATCCATCAGTTTAGTACAACTCTTTGTTTCCCATCATTCCTAGTCATTCCATTTCTGATCACTTTGCATTTCTTCTCATACTGACTTTAGCAACATGACATGCACATAATTCTAAGCCTGGTTTTTAAAAGTCAATGAAACAATGTTGAAGATGTAATGATACTCGGAAGAAATAAAAACATATTGGAATACTGTGAAGCCGGAATCAAGTGAACATTGGGGAAAGCGTAACATAAAGAAATGCCTTGGAAATGCATCATCAATTCAAAGCCAAAGGCAAAAATACCCCAAAGATAAGGAACCATTCGTGGTATCGAGATTGTTGCCCAATGGCACTGAGAATCGTCAAATACCGAAGGCAAATATGTGAATCGATCGAAAGGTGTTTAAATGTGTAGTTTGTACTTGGTAGGTCTCGAAGATTGGAATGACGAAGGCACTTTTTTCGCCTATCTAAACACTTTATCCATTGTTATCCCTTCGAGCCTTATTATATTTTCTTTCATATCCCTCTTTCGGAATCAACGACAAAAATTGAGAATTGAGCGGGGAAATCAAATGGAGAAACAAAAGAAAAGAAAAAAAAAGAAAAAAAAAAGAAAAAGAAAAGAAAAAGAAAAAGAAAAAAAAGAAATCGGGAGAAGTCAAGATGCAACAATGAATACGGACATAGTCTGAACTACGTCTGACTTGATCCCGAAAGGGTACGTAGGCAGCCTCACTGAGGTTCAGTCACAATAAATGAAAAATCCGAAAAAAAAAAAAAATCCCCCAAGAAGGAAACTGGGGCAGAAGTTATGGTTGTTGAAAGAATAAAGATTCCGAAAGTTGTAATTTTATCCTACGATGAAATATTTTGAGCCTTTATCCCAACCAAAAGCCTACATTACGGTCCAAAGGAAGACCTTCCGATCAATCTTCAAGAAATGCCGAGGTCAATCACATCAGGGGCAATACTCCAGTCCGAACAAAGGAGAATAAAGAACTCAAACCACCACGAGACTCCAAGATGAGAGAAGTCAAAATGAGAGAGTCTTATCGGTGAAAACCCGCACGGGCACTGTAAGGCGACGGTGAGTTGAGAGAAAGAAAGATCAAATGAGAGAGGCTTGTTGGCGAAAACCCTACGGGCGCTGCAAGTCGACTAAGGATCAGATCAAAGAAATGAAGTATTGAAGACCGGTTTCACAGTAGAACTTTGCAACAAGAGTTGAACATCAACTTTGCTATACGGAGAAGGCCAAAAGCGCATGTCAAGGTCGCTAGAGTCGGTATTCAAAATCCGTTAGGTCATTCGTCTGTAGGTTTCTTGTTAGGAATTGTATTTTCCTTTCTCTTTATTCTTCACACTTTGTTTTACCCTCCCTCTTATCGAGTCAGTCAGGTCATAACAAGTATAGAAATGATTCCAAAATTTGCCACCAAGCTTTCCAATTGCACAAGATGGGATTTAGCCAACACGACAATTGTCGTAGGTCAGGGAATGACAAGGCCAGTGATTTAAGCCCACAAGAGCAACATGTGCAATGAGGATCATGCAAGACACAAGGGTCGGCAAGGTGCCAACTCAGGGAAAATATAACAAATGGAAGTACGGGGTTCGAACAGAGAGGGGGTATATCTTCTAAGAGATATCTTCTGACAAGGGAAAGACCCAAGGCTGTCAAGTGGAGTCATCAAAGGAATCGAGATCGAAGTTTGTGGGATCCGTCAAGAAAGGAACAATATATATACCTAAAGAGAGGTGGATTTTGAACAAAGAAGAAGTAAAAATGGATAGTCGGTGAACAGGCAAGGCGCTCGGGTGGAAAGCGGTCGCCATCAAAGTTCAAGGCCACAACCAACCACCGCATTTAAACTAACATATTTTTCTTTGCTTTGAAACAGGGGCATAGATGTTATTGGTCCGATAGAGCCAACAGCTTCCAATAGGCATAGGCTCATTTTGGTTGCGATGCGTATCTTACCGTATTGGGCCGAGGCAAAGGGCAAATTTGCGCCAAATTGGCAGGGACCGTTTGTGGTATCACGGGTGTTGTTTAATGGAGCATTATATTTAACAGATATTGAAGGAAGGTGCGTAGAGACTGCTATCAATTCAGATGCGGTCAAAAGATACTACGTATGATTCCTTTTCAATTATATGTTTTGTATTTTGTTGTGATTTTGGAATTGAAATGACGAAGGCATTTTATTCTCTATCCAAACACTTTATCCATTGTTAACCCCTTTGAGCCTTAATGAATGAATTCTTTCATATCCCTCTCTCGGAATCGCTCTAGTGCAATAAGATCAAAATTGCTAGAATGAAAAATGAAATGACAAAAAAAAAAAAAAAAAAAATGAAATGACAGAAAAAAAAAATGAAAAATGATGAAAAAAAAAGAAAGAGAAAAAGACAAAAATCGGGAAAAAGTCAAAAAAGAAATCCATCTAACTTGTAAAGTTGGATGAACTACGTCTGACTTGATCCCGAAAGGGTACGTAGGCAGCCTCTCTGAGGTTCAGTCACAATAAAGAAAAAATCCAAAAATTCCCCACATATTGAAACTGGGGCAGAAGTTATGTTTAATAATTCCGAGAGTGGTAAATATTTTTAACCCTCGTTGAAATTTTGAGCCTTTATATCTTTCTTTCTTAACCCACCCAAAAGCCACGTTACGGTCCAAAGAAAGACCTTCTGATCAATTTTGAAATGATAACAAATACAACGAAGGAGGAGCGAAGCGTCGGATAATACCCGTGGTACAGAAAACAAAATACAAAAGGAAAAAAATGAAAAAAGAAAATATAAAAAAATGAGAGAGTCTCATCGGTGAAAACCTTAGCCGGCACTGTGAGACGATTGTGAAGTCAAAGTGAGAGAGTCTTATTGGTGAAAACCCACACCGGCACTGTGAGGCGATTGTGAGGATGAGAGAATAAATGAGAGAGTCATATTGGTGAAAACCTTTCGAGGCACCGTAGGGCGATCGTGAGGACTACCAGAAAAGAGAAAAGGCAACAAAAAATAGTATCGGGTTGGGTTGGAAACAATTCGGAGACGGAATAATGATTGGAATGAACTGGGTCAGAATTTAAATACATGGCATGGTCAGCAGAAATCAGCCAGCAAATACCCAGATAAGTTCTGTCATCTCTCCAAAATACCCTTACCTTTCTTTCATTTTTTCTGCATTTCATTGTTTACCCTTTTGAGAGCTAACTACCGGCTCCCGATAACGGAAGTTGAAACAACACTGGATCAGAAAGGATAGAAGATTGGGGAAAGGAATAAAGAAGCTTGGCAAACATGGCCAAAGAAAAAAGAAAACAAAACAAAAATGGAGAAATGAGAAAAATACAAAAAGAGTATGCAAGGGACGAGAAGTCAAAAGCCATGCAACATGAAAAAGCAAAAACAAAGGAAGCAATAAGAAGTGGGGACGGCGGATGCCAGTTACCAGCAGTTTATATCTAATAAATTTTGTTTCATGCAGGAACAAACTGTCACTAATCACTTTAAAGTGAATGTGACCAATGTGGAAAATTTAAAATACCAAAAAGAGAAAGTCCGCCGAATAAATGGAGAAATTCATAGGCAAAAGACCAGTTGGTAAAAAGAAAATACCAAAAAGAGGAAGGTAACATCTTTTAAAATCCACTCCCCAGTCCTCAGGCTGAGGGAATACTTTTCTGCATCGCATTGCACGTTTAATTTCTGTTAGGCGCCCACCTTCAAATACGGGAATATTTTCTGCATTCGCATTGCACGTTTAAATTCTGTTAGGTGCCCACCTTCGAATACGGGAATATTTTCTGCATTCGCATTGCACGTTTAATTTCAGTTAGGCGCCCACCTTCAAATTCGGGAATACTTTTCTGCATTCGCATTGCACGTTTCAATTCCGTTAGGCGCCCACCTTCAAATACGGGAATACTTTTCTGCATTCGCATTGCACGTTTCAATTCTGTTAGGCGCCCACCTTCAAATACGGGAATACTTTTCTGCATCGCATTGCACGTTTCAATTCTGTTAGGCGCCCACCTTCTAATACGGGAATACTTTTCTGCATCGCATTGCACGTTTAATTTCTGTTAGGTGCCCACCTTCTAATACGGGAATATTTTCTGCATTCGCATTGCACGTTTAAATTCTGTTAGGTGCCCACCTTCAAATACGGGAATATTTTCTGCATCGCATTGCACGTTTCAATTCTGTTAGGCGCCCACCTTCAAATACGGGAATACTTTTCTGCATCGCATTGCACGTTTCAATTCCGTTAGGCGCCCACCTTCAAATACGGGAATACTTTTCTGCATCGCATTGCACGTTTCAATTCCGTTAGGCGCCCACCTTCTAATACGGGAATATTTTCTGCATCGCATTGCACGTTTCAATTCCGTTAGGCGCCCACCTTCAAATACGGGAATACTTTTCTCTGCATCGCATTGCACGTTTCAATTCCGTTAGGCGCCCACCTTCTAATACGGGAATATTTTCTACATCGCATTGCACGTTTAAATTCGGTTAGGCGCCCACCTTCAAATACGGGAATATTTTCCGCATCGCATTGCACGTTTCATTTCGTTAGGCGCCCACCTTCTAATACGGGAATATTTTCTGCATTTCGCATTGCACGTTTAAATTCGTTAGGCGCCCACCTTCAAATACGGGAATATTTTCTGCATTTCGCATTGCACGTTTAAATTACTGTTAGGCGCCCACCTTCAAATACGGGAATATTTTCCGCATTCGCATTGCACGTCTAAATTCTGTTAGGCGCCCACCTTCTAATACGGGAATATTTTCTGCATTCGCATTGCACGTTTAATTTCGTTAGGCGCCCACCTTCAAATACGGGAATACTTTTCTGCATCGCATTGCACGTTTAAATTCCGTTAGGTGCCCACCTTCTAATACGGGAATATTTTCTGCATCGCATTGCACGTTTAAATTCTGTTAGGTGCCCACCTTCGAATACGGGAATACTTTTCTGCATCGCATTGCACGTCTAAATTCCGTTAGGTGCCCACCTTCAAATACGGGAATAATTTTCTGCATCGCATTGCACGTTTAATTTTTGTTAGGTGCCCACCTTCGAATACGGGAATACTTTTCTGCATCGCATTGCACGTTTAATTTCTGTTAGGTGCCCACCTTCGAATACGGGAATACTTTTCTGCATCGCATTGCACGTTTAAATTTTGTTAGGTGCCCACCTTCGAATACAGGAATACTTTTCTGCATCGCATTGCACGTTTAATTTATGTTAGGCGCCCACCTTCAAATACGGGAATATATTTCTGCACATCATGGTTTATATAGCTAAAAGCCCACACTGGGGCAGAAAAAGAAAAAAAGTAGTTTGTTGTTTTTGTTTTGAGCAGGTTCAGCTCGAGGGCAAGAAGTACCATTGAAAATCAAAAAAAAGAAGAAGAGGAAAACAAGAAAGAAAATCAACAAAAAAGGGAGAGTGAGCATCTCAAAAAAAAAAATCAAAGAAGAAGAGACAAGGAGAAGCAAACAAAAGCTAGGATAGGAATAATTGTAATTGTAGAATCATAGCTTAGAATAACTTCTTCATTTTACATTCCCCCGGTGTAATAAGGAGGTCAACAAGCAGTAACCGCAACAGCAGCAACAGTAACAGCAAAAATCGCAGTTTCCTTGGTAGTCCCAGCTACCAAAATTTTCCGAACTACATTGACCTGATTCCCTTTTAGCCAGGGATATGTAGGAAACCTCTTGAAGCAAAGGTTCGGTCAAAATTTTGAAAATAAAATGCTTCTCACGGAGTGCTCAAATGGGCAAAAATCGCTCGTATCCGCTCACTTGTCTTTGCACAAAAACTCTTCGTGTTTACGCGCAAAGAGTGCCAGTTGTGAGCACGTGATTTTTGCCCTATATGAGAATTACTCCCAAAAATTCAAAATAAAAGAGTTTTGTGTTGTTTGCAATTGTTGTGAATTTAGTGTCATTTTTAAAAAATAATGACAATATATATATATATATATATATATATATATATATATATATATATATATATATATATATATATCGCATTTGCATTTAGGATTTAATTCTACAATTAGGAATAATTAATTTTATCTTACAAAAATGAAAATCACAAAAATAGGCATCTTTTGCATTTTAGCCTTTAATGTCCAAATTGTGTGATTGTATTTTAATTACCATTTAAAATTAGGTGACAATTATTATTATGAGATTAGTATTTCAAGATAATTTTAGTTTTTATAAATTAATCTTAGTATTTTGGGCTTTATTAATTAGGAAGTTGAATAATGAAGAAGAACAAAATAGAAAAAAATTGGATTGGGCCATCTTGCAAATTAAGTTACAAGCCCAATCCTAAGAAACCTTACCCAACCCAAAACCCCTTGGCCCAAGAAGAAAATTTCAGATTTTTTTAGCAAAAACTAATCATAATTACATGACATAAAGTAGTGGGGGCAAGGAAATCAAGGAAGAAAACAAGGAGAGGAAAACATGGATTAGTGGGTTTTCTTTAAATTAAAAAAATATTTTCTTTTTAATAAAAAATCTGAAAATTTTCGAAATTCTTGCCTATAAATAGAAGAGAAGATTTATGAAAAAAGAGGGGGAAAAAAGAGGGGAAAAATAGGAAGAGAAGAAAAAATAAAAAAAATTCTCTGCTGTTGTATACACTCGATATACACTCTGGACACAGAAGTATACACGGCAAAAAATTCAATTTTTGAGAGTTTCTTTTGAGAATTGAAAAAAGTTCAAAGCTAGAAAGACAAAACAAAGAGAAAATCTGGAATATATTTTTCTTTTCTATTTTTATTGGTTTTTTTATTTTTTCCGTATTGCTGGAATTTTCGGGATTGAGGTGTTGAAGCTACTGCTGGTTGTTACTGTTGTTGTTGCTGTATTTTCACCGCCCTGTTGATTTTCCATCTTCCATTCCTTTCGAAACCAGGTACCTCTCTTTCATACGAAGCTGTAAAGATGAATTGTGGAAATAGAAATGAAGAACAGATTTGATTATATGTTGTTGTGTAGATTTTAGTTTAATTTTGTAATTTGTTTGTTGTAGTAGTTTGTAGTAAGAAGAAAAACACAACAAAAACAATGTAGTAGTAGTAATGGTAGTAGCAGCATAGTATAGTAATAGTTATAAATCACCTAGCTAAATAGGTAAAAACTATAAAACAAGGCTGAATAACTCTAATATGAATCGACAATAGCAAATCCAGCCAACCCACGTAGGTAATAAGATTTAAAAGTTGATATCTGGATTCGAGTAAGTTTAAAAGGGAAACAACTTAATTGGAGCAATAAATAAGGTGAAACTGGCTTTGGTGGCATAGATAAGCTTGGCTCGTAGTAGAATCAGTAGTTTTAAATTGGTGATTGGTCTATTCGTAGACAGAGGCTCATATGTGTTTAAGTTTAACAAAGGGAAACAAGTAGATACTGAAACAATTTAAGTAAGATAGATCTGTAATGATATAAGGTTTAGCCATAATGAAACCAGTGATATAATTAAGCATCAGTGAATAACTTATTTAACTTTTTTTAGATATTGTAATTAGTTAGCCAAATCATTCTTATTTGATCAATGCCAATAGATAGTTAAGCTTGTGCTTAGATTTTTCTATTTCTGAACAACAAACAATTAGACAGTAGTATAAAACTTTAGTTGTAAATCGGATTGGAAACAGTCAGTATTTTGTGTATCAACTTTTCATTATCTGATTAATAAAAATAATTTGATTTCATTTCTTAATTCTGTTTGATTGCACTATTTCTGGTTCTTTGTACTTACTTTTCATAGCTATTTATTACCAATAGGTTTGGGTTTAATATGCAAATTAGTTCGAATCGTAGTATGAAGTCAATGAGGCCAGTGAATGTAAGACTAAAAATAGCTTGGGCCTCGGATATTTGGACGGCTAGAACGCGGGTTTGATGAAGAGAAGACCAGGCCCAATTAAATAACAAATCCAATGGGCCTGGAATATTTATTAAAAATTGTTTAAGGTAAAAACAATGTATAGCAAACATAGTTGAACAAATAGGATTGGACTTTAATAAATAATTGGGATGAGCCTCGCCCGACTTCAAACACCGGGGCCCCCATTTAGTAATAAGATAACATTGTAGAACCGGAGAGGCTAATAGCGAATTTCATAGCCTCTCCCAAAAGTTAAAAGCCGATAGACGTTATTTAGGGCACGATGTTAATGTACTTTCCATTGAACGAGTGTGCACTTGGTGCGACTCAAATCCAAATCTCGGCAAAGCCGAAATACACCAAAAGTCATAGGCGTACTGGTTGCGGTATGACTCAAGGCGTGTTTTCGCGATGTCGCAAATTCCTTAAAAATAATACCTAATGTAAAAAGCATTACATGTTGTTTAAAAATCTGTAATTGAGTCAAACAAGAGTCGAGAACGACAACTGAGCGACCGTGCTAAAACCACGGAACCCGGGAATGCCTAACACCTTCTCCCGGGTTAACGAGTTCCTTATCCGGATCTTTGCTTCGCAGACATTTTTAAGAGTCAAAATTCCTCGGATTCGGGATTAACCGGTGACTTGGGACACCATTATCATTCCCAAGTGGCGACTCTGATTAATCTCAATAAAATCCCGAACCGATTGTCCTTTAATTGGAAAAACTCCTTCCCTTACGTTATTTTATTCGTTTCGGATATTTGAGCGTCGGGGCCCTACGAGCGTATTTATATGCTTACTTAAGTGGGGTAGTAAAAAGGGAGGTGTGACACCAAGAATACTGCCTGTAATCAATGTACATTCTCATTGTGCCATCCTTCTTCTTCAAACATAAGACTGGTGCACCCCAAGGTGACACACTAGGCCAAATGAACCCCTTTTCTAGGAGTTCCTGAAGCTGCTCTTTCAATTTCTTTAGCTCCGCTGGTGCCATATGGTACGGTGGAATAGAAATGGTTTGAGTACCCGGCACCAAGTCGATGCCGAAATCAATATCCCTGTTCGGTGTCATACCCGACAGGTCTGCAGGAAATACATCGAGAAAAATCCCTTACAATTGTGGCATAAACAATACTAGAAGTCTCAGCTCCAACATCTCGCACAAAAGCTAGATATGACAGACAACCTTTCCCAACTATACACTGGGCTTTCAAGAGAGAAATTACTCTGCTAGGAACATAATCAGTCACACCACGCCACTCGATCTGCGGTACACCGAGCATAGCCAAGTAACTGTCTTAGCATGACCGTCTAGAATATCATGACACGGAGATGCCCAATCCATGCCCAATATAAAATCAAAGTTCACCATGCTCAATAGCAATAGATCAACTCGGGTCTACAGACCCTCAATAATCACAACACATGAATGGTACACATGATCCACAATAATAGTATCGCTCACCGGGGTAGATACATGAACAGGTAAAGAAAGAAACTCCCGAGGCATACCCAAAATAATGAGAAAAATATGAGGACACATAAGAATACGTGGAATCGAGATCGAATAATACAGAGGTATCTCTGTGGTGGACTAGAACTGTCACGATCCTAGTTCACCACTCGTGAACATGGCATGACGACACCTAGTCCCCGCGACTAGGTAAGCCTAACACATTGCGGAATATACAAGTTATGAACTATAAACAAGAAATAATGGAAAAACGATATAATTAAGAATGTAATCCATGCCGCTTGGCACATACACTCGTCAACAGACTGTATAAAAATGCCACCAAGACCCGAAATGCCACGGGTAACACAGACTAAAAGAAATACAACTGAGGCTCTACGTGTAAAGAGTATCTAAAACAACGAAAAGAAGGAAAAACATCTGCTAGAACTATCAAAATAGAAGGAGGGCCTCCGGATCCACGGACGTAGCAGATCATACCTCGAGGTCTCCAAATGTGCTGCTGATATCACCTAGTATGGGCCTGTCCTAATGTACCTGGATCTGCACAACAAAAGTGTGCAGAAGAGTAGCGTGAGTACACCACGGCGGTACTCGGTAAGTGCCAAGCCTAACCTCGATGGAGTAGTGACGAGGAAGGTCAGGGCCCTACTGAGAGAAACAATAACAAAATGATAATAAGAATAATAAGCAGTTTTAAACAATAATAATTCTGAAATAACAACAATAAAGTGATTACTCCAACCGTCTACAATTAAGCGAACAACAAGTAACAAAACTCAATTAACAAGTCCAGGACCTGTGGGAATTGAACCCACAGTCCCATTCTATAATCAACAATCCATGTGCTATGGGAATTTAACCTGCAGTCCCGGTAACAGTATCTCTGGGTCTCCGGGAATCGAACCCGCATCCCACGTCTCAATACCTCAAGATGTGTCTCAATGATCTCAGGATCTCCGGGAATCGAACCCGCAGTCCATATCTCAATAATATATCAATAACTCAGGATCTCGAGAAATCGAACCCGCAGTCCATATCTCAATAATGTATCAATAACTCCGGATCTCCGGGAATCGAACCCGAAGTCCATATCTCAATAATGTATCAATAACTCCGGATCTTGGGGAATCGAACCCGCAGTCCATATCTCAATAATATATCAATAACTCCGGGTGTCCGGAAATCGAACCCGCAGCCATTGGATCTCCAAGAATCGAACCTGCAGTCCACCAACACAACAAATAAAGAAATACACAGAGAGAATATAATATGCTTAACTACAACTTCACCGAAACTAGTGCCAACAATTATCAAGTAGTTTAAGTAAGACAATTAGGCAATTAGACAGTTAAATCCTAGCTAATCATGCTTTTCTAACTAATACCGGGTAAATGTAACGATTTAATCAGCTAAGAGCAGGAATATCACTAATCGGACAATTCAAGTAAAGTGTTTGTTACAACAACCAGCGCATATACACGCCCGTCACCTCGCGTACAAGGAATTTAAACTATCACATAATATCCTAGGGGTGAAAATTCTCCCACACGAGGTTAAACAAGCCACATACCTCAACTACGGTACAAAACCGCTAAGAGACAACTCTCTTGCCGCGAATGTCGGCCTCCACATGTGTAGTATCTGATAAAAATAAATAGAATCACATCAAAATAGGCCAATTGGGCATTACCCAATCGAAACAATTCAAAATACACCAAAACCCACAAGTTGCCAAAACCCGACTTTTGGTACGCTTCTCGAAAAATTATGAAAGTTACATATTCGGAACCCTCATCTCAACTAAGCATATAAGGTTTACTAAATTTGGACTCCATTTGCCCATTCAAACCTTTGATTTTCTAAAGTTCAAGCCTAGGGTGAAAACCCCCATTAAATACCCCAAATTCCTCCATTTTCATGAAAAACTTGCATAATATAATCAACAACAATCATAATTTGAGTCCATAATTGATTACCTGAAGAAACCCCTCGAATTCTCATTCAAAATCGCCCAAGTTGCCCCTTAAGCCGAGACCTCAATGTTTGGAATGTTTCTGAAATTTCTAACTTTTGATATAATTAAACCCTCTGCGATTTTCGCTTATGCGGACTTTCCCCGCCTCTACGTAACCGCTTCCGCGACCATTTGGTCGCTTCTATGAAACCCCAAGCCCGGCTGGCCCAATCCGCTTCTACGAGCCCAAGGCCGCTTCCGCGAGGCCGCTCCTGCGGACTAACGTTCGCTCCTGCGGAACTTTCCGCTCCTGCGAATAGGAGTCCGCTTTTGCGGACTCGCTTAAGCGAGAAGCCATTCGCTTCTGCGGATCCTTCACCTAGGGACCCAAACTGCTTTTGCGGTCAAGACTTCCGCACCCGCGATAGCGCCTCAGCGGACAAGAGTCCGCTCCTGCGAACCATTCCGCCTCCGCACTCCAAATGCCGCTTCAGCGGACTCGCCTGTGCGGTTCCATTTCCGTAGGGGCGAAAACAACAGAACCAGCACCAAAACCTGCAATTTTCCATGCTTTCTCCCAATTAACCATCCGAAATCACCCCGAGGCCCCCGGGACCTCATCCAAACACACCAACAAGTCCTAATACCTTATTCGAACTTGTTCCAATCCTCAAAACACGTCTAACAACATCAAAACCCATAATTCACATCGAATTCAAGCCTAAATTTCTTAAAACTTTCCGAATTACACATCCGATCTAAAAACCCGACCAAACGACGTCCGAATGACCTGAAAATTTGTGGACATATCCAAAATCACATAACGAAGCTACAGAAATTGTCAGAATTCCATTCCGACCCCCGGATCAAAATCTCAACTATCGTTCGGATTCGCCAAATTTTCAAACTTCGGCATTTCAAGCCTAATTGAGCTACAGACCTTCAAAATGCATTCCGATCGCGCTCCCAATCCCGAAATCACCTAACGGAGCTAATAGAACCATTGGATTTCCGTTCCAAGGTCGTCTTAACACTGTTCCGACTACGGGCCATTTTTCAACTATAAAGATTCTATTTAGAGACTAAGTGTTCCAAAACACTCTGAATTCCAGAACCGACCCTCCCGGCAACCCACAATAGCAGAAATGAACTTAGGAGAACAGTTAAATTGTGGATCGGGGCATAATTTTCTAAAACGACCGGCCGTTGTTACATCTTCCCACACTTAAAAGATTCGTTCGTCCTCGAACGAGCATAGAAAACATACCTGGAGTGGTGAAGAGATGAGGGTACTGGCTGCGCATATCCTGCTCGGTCTCCCAAGTCGCCTCCTCGACCGGCTGACCCCGCCACTGAACCTTTACTGAAGCGATGTTCTTTGACCTTAGCTTCTTGACTTGCCTTTCTAGAATGGCTACTGGCTCCTCAACATAAGACAGATCCTCGTCTAGCTGAACAGAAGTGAAATCTAATACATGCGACGGGTCTCCATGGTATCTCCAGTGCATAGAGACATGAAATACGGGGTGGACTCCGGCTAGGCTGGGAGGTAAGGCCAACTCATAAGCAACCTCCCCAACACGCCTCAAAATCTCAAAAGGGCCAATAAATCTAGGACTCGGCTTCCCTTTCTTCCCAAACCTCATAACGCCCTTCATGGGCGAGACTCGAAGCAGAACCCGCTCACCAACCATAAAAGCCACATCGCGAACCTTCTTGTCCGCATAACTCTTCTGTTTAGACTGGGCTGCACGAAATCTGTCCTGAATCACCTTGACCTTGTCCATCACCTCCTGAACCATATCAGTACCTAGCAACCTGGCCTCGCCCGGCTCAAACCAACCCACGGGAGACCTGCACCTCCTACCATATAGGGCCTCGTACGGTGCCATCTGAATACTAGACTGGTAGCTGTTGTTATAAGCAAACTCCGCCAGTGGCAAGAAGTGATCCCATGAACCTCCAAACTCAATCACGCACGCACGGAGCATATCCTCCAAAATTTGAATAGTGCGCTCGGACTGACCATCAGTCTGGGGATGAAACGCTGTGCTCAGCTCCACCCGAGTACCTAACTCCTACTGTACGGCTCTCCAGAACCGTGAAGTAAACTGAGTGCCTCTATCTGAAATGATGGAAACTAGAATACCATGCAGCCGAACTATCTCTCTGATTTAGATCTCTGCCGGTCGCTCCGATGAATAAGTAGTGCTCACCGGTATGAAATGGGCGGACTTGGTCAGCCGATCCACAATAACCCAAATGGAATCAAACTTCCTAACAGTCCGTGGAAGTCCAGATACAAAGTCCATGGTGATGCGCTCCCATTTCCACTCTGGAATCTCAATCTGCTGCATCAATCCACCCGGACGCTGATGCTCATACTTCACCTGCTGGCAGTTGAGGCATCTAGAAACATAATCAACTATATCCTTCTTCATCCGCCTCCACCAGTAATGTTGTCTCAAGTCCTGATACATTTTCGCGGCACCCGGATGGATGGAATACCGCGAGCTGTGGGCCTCTGCTAGAATCAGATCTCGAAGATCATCTACATTGGGCACACATATACGCCTCTGCATCCTCATAACTCTATCATCCCCAATGGTAACATCTTGAGCATCACCACGCCGAACCCTATCCTGAAGGACAAGCAAATGAGGGTCGTCGAACTGACGCTCCCTAATGCGGTCAAATAGAGAAGACCGAGAAACCACACAAGCCTGAACCTGGCTAGGCTCCGAAAGATCCAGTCTAACAAACTGCCTTGCTAGAGCCTGAACATCCATCGCCATAGGCCTCTCCGAAGCTGGTAGATATGCCAAACTCCCCAAACTCTCTGCCCGACGGCTCAAGGCATCGACAACCATATTAGCCTTGCCCGGATGATAGAGAATAGTAATATCATAGTCCTTAAGTAGCTCCAACCATCTCCTTTGACGCATATTCAGGTCCTTCTGCTTAAGCAAGTGCTGCAAGCTCTGGTGATCAGTGTAGATCTCACAAGGAACCCCATACAATTAATGACGCCAAATCTTCAAGGCGTGAATAATGGCAGCTAGCTCCAGATCATGAACATGATAGTTCTTCTCATGTACCTTCAGTTGTCTGGACGCGTAGGCAATCACCCTACCGTCCTACATCAATACTGCGCCGAGTCCAACTCGTGAGGCATCACAATATACTGTATAGGACCCCGAACCTGTAGGCAACATCAATATAGGGGCCGAAGTCAAAGCTGTCTTGAGCTTCGGAAAGCTCGCCTCACACTCATCTGTCCACTGAAAAGGGGCACCCTTTTGGGTCAATCTAGTCATAGGTGCTGCAATCGAAGAGAACCCCTCTAGAAAACGACGGTAATAGCCCGCCAAACCAAGGAAACTGCGAATCTCAGTAGTGGAGGAGGGTCTGGGCCAACTCTGCACGGCCTCCACCTTCCTCGGATCCACTCGAATACCATCGCTCGACACCACGTGGCCTAAAAATGCCACTGAACTCAACTAGAATTCACATTTAGAGAACTTGGCATAAAGCTGCTTCTCCCTCGGAATCTGAAGCACTATCCTCAAATGTCGCTCGTGCTCTTCCCGGCTCCGGGAATATACTAGAATATCATCAATGAAGACAATCACGAACGAGTCCAGATAAGGCCTGAACACACTGTGCATCAAATGCATAAAGGCTTCTGGGGCATTAGTCAGCCCAAAAGACATCATGAGGAACTCATAGTGACCATACCGAGTCCTGAAGGCAGTCTTCGGGATATCTGGCTTCCGAATCTTCAGCTGATGATACCTAGAGCGCAAATCAATCTTAGAAAACACATGTGCGCCCTGTAGCTGGTCAAACAAATCATCAATGCGAGGCAAAGGATACCGGTTCTTCACTGTAACCTTGTTCAACTGATGATAGTCAATACACATACGCATAGAACCGTTCTTTTTCTTCACAAACAACACAGGAGCACCCCAAGGCGAAACACTGGGTCGAATAAAACCCTTACCCAATAACTCCTGTAACTGATCCTTCAACTCCTTCAACTTAGGAGGAGCCATACGGTACGGTGGAATAGAAATGGGCTGAGTGCCCGGCAACAAATCAATAGCAAAATCAATATCTTTGTCGGGCGGCATGCCCAAGAGATCAGCTGGAAATACATCAGTGAAATCACGTACCACTGGAATGGAATCAATAGAAGGAGTGTCAATACTGACATCCCGCACATAAGCTAGATAAGCAGCACATCCCTTCTCAACCATAAGCTGAGCTTTGAGAAAGGAAATAACATGGCTAGGGGTGTGATCTAGAGTACCACTCCACTCAATACGTGGAATGCCTGGCATAGCATGCGTCACGGTCTTGGCGTGACAATCAAGAATAGCATAATGGGGCGACAACCAGTCCATGCCTAGAATAATATCAAAATCGACCATCCCAAGCAACAATAGATCCGCTCTGGTCTCAAAACCACAAATAGTAACCAAACACGACCGATACACACAGTCCACAGCCAAAATATCACCCACCGGAGTGGATACATAAATGGGGGCAGTCAAAGAATCCTGAGGCACACCCAGATAAGGAGCAAAATAAGAAGACACATATGAAAAAGTGGAACCAAGGTCGAATAGAACCGATGCCTCCCTGTGACTAACCAGAATAATACCTATGATAATAGAATCAGATGCAACAGCTGCGGCGCGATCAGGAATAGCATAGAATCTGGCCTGTCCCCTCTCTCGAGGGCGGCCTCTAGCACCCTGACCCCCGCCCCTGGCTGGCTGGGCAGGTGGAGCGGCAGCTGGAGCTGGAATGATGGCCTGCTGGCTCTGAGAACCACACTGAGGCTGCGAAGACTGAGGAAGTGCTCCTCTCCTACGCCTGGGGCACTCCCTAACCAGATGGCGAGTATCCCCGCACTTAAAACAAGCTCTAGGAGGACGTGGTGGCTGCGACTAACCGGCCTCACCCCCACTAGTCTGAGCCCTGGAGGTACCCCGTGCAGGAGGTGCACTGGAAACTGGGAGAGCATAATAAGGCTCCTGAGGTGCTGGAGGAGCTGGAGTACTACCAGCTGCTGGAAATGCTGAGTGAACTGGTCGACCGGAATAACCCTTGCCAAAGCGATAGACTGCTAAAGTGCGAGCACCAGAGATATGGCCCGACTCACGAGACCTCTTGGCCTCCCTCTCTCCCCGCTCTCTAGGGAGCATACTCTCAATCCTCCTGGCAATGCTCACTGCCTGCTGATAAGATATATCCGTCTCCAACTCTCTGCCATGCTGGACCGGATCGGCAGAATCAGGCCCTCAATAAACCTCCGCACTCTCTCCCGGACCGTGGCTACCAAAGCCCGTGCATGCCTGGCTAGGCGGGTGAAACTGATAGCATACTCCGATACTGACATGGAGCCCTGTTGCAATTGCTCAAACTCCGAGCGCCTGGGCCAGGGTCTCCTGGAGTGCTGGAGTAGTAGCAGCTGTAGTCGGTGTACCAGGTGCCTGCGCTCCAACCTGATCCACCTGTGGCACCTCAGCGGCAGCGTGCACGGGTGCTGTGGCTGCACCTCGGGCGCGTCCTCGTCCTCTACCTCGGCCCCGGCCTCTAACGGCGGCAACATGGGTCACGGGTACCTGATCGTCGCGAGTAGCACGTGTCCTCACCATCTGTGAGAGAATGGAAAGCAATAGTTTAGATTTGGTGCCAAAAATGTCGCACGACAAGGAATCCAAAAGAAATGAAGAGTTTCCTAAACAATTACGTAGCCTATCGTAGATAAATACAGACGTCTCCGTATCGATCAGCGAGACTCTAAGTAACCGGTCTGTGTCACGTGACTCCTATGAACCTAGAGCTCTGATACCAACTTGTCACGACCCTAGTTCACCAATCGTGAACATGGCTTGATGGCACCTAGTCCCCGCGACTAGGTAAGCCTAACACATTGCGGAATATACAAGGTATGAACTATAAACAAGAAATAACGGAAAAACGATATAATTAAGAATGTAATCCATGCCGCTTGGCACATACACTCGTCAACACACTGTATAAAAATGCCACCAAGACCCGAAATCCCACGAGTAACACAGACTAAAAGAAATACAACTGAGGCTCTACGTGTAAAGAGTATCTAAAACAACGAAAAGAAGGAAAAACATCTGCTAGAACTATCAGAATAGAAGGAGGGCCTCCGGATCCGCGGACGTAGCAGATCATACCCCGAGGTCTCCAAATGTGCTGCTGATATCACCTAGTATGGGCCTGTTCTGATGTACCTGGTTCTGAACAACAAGTGTGCAGAAGAGTAACGTGAGTACACCACGGCGGTACTTAGTAAGTGTCAAGCCTAACCTCGATGGAGTAGTGACGAGGAAGGTCAGGGCCGTACTGAGAGAAAAAATAACAAAATGATAATGACCAAAATAAGCAGTTTAAATAATAATAATTCTGAAATAACAACAATAAAGTGATTACCGCAACCGTCTACAATTAAGCTAACAACAAGTAACAAAACTCAATTAACAAGTCCAGGACCTGTGGGAATTGAACCCACAGTCCCATTCTATAATCAACAATCTAGGAGGTACGGAAATTTAACCCGCAGTCCCGATAACAGTATCTCTGGGTCTCTGGGAATCGAACCCGCAACCCACGTCTCAATACCTCAAGATGTGTCTTAATGATCTCAGGATCTCTGGGAATCGAACCCGCAGTCCATATCTCAATAACTTAGGATCTCCGGGAATCGAACTCGCAGTCCATATCTCAATAATGTATCAATAACTCCGGATCTCCAGGAATCGAACCCGCAGTCCATATCTCAATAATGTATCAATAACTCCGGATCTCCGGGAATCGAACCCACAGACCATATCTCAATAATATATCAATAACTTCGGGTGTCCGAGAATCGAACCCGCAGCCCTTGGATCTCCGGAAATCGAACCCGCAGTCCACCAACACAACAAATAAAGAAACACACAAAGAGAATATAATATGCTTAACTATAACTTCACCGAAACTAGTGCCAATAATTATCAAGAAGTTCAAGTAAGACAATTAGGCAATTAGACAGTTAAATCCTAGCTAATCATGCTTTTCTAACTAATATTGGGTAAATGTAACGATTTAATCATCTAAGAGCAGGAATATCACTAATCGGACAATTCAAGTAAAGTGTGTGTTACAACAACCAGCGCATGTACATGCCTGTCACCTCGCGTACATGGCATTTAAACTATCACATAATATCCTAGGGGTGAAAGTTCTCCCACACGAGGTTATACAAGCCACTTACCTCGACTCCGATACAAAACCGCTAAGAGACAACTCTCTAGCCGCGAATGTCGGCCTCCATAGGTGTAGTATCTGATAAAAATCAATAGAATCACATCAAAATAGGCCAATTGGGCATTACCCAATCGAAACAATTCAAAATACACCAATTGCCAAAACCCGACTTTCGGTAAGCTTCTCGAAAAATTACGAAAGTTACATATTCGGAACCCTCGTCTCAATACGAGTCTAAGCATATAAGGTTTACTAAATTCGGACTCCATTTGCCCATTCAAACCGTTAATTTTCTAAAGTTCAAGCCTAGGGTGAAAACCCCCATTAAATACCCCAAATTCCTCCATTTTCATGAAAAACTTGCATAATATTATCAACAACAATCATAATTTGAGTCCATAATTGATTACCTGAAGAAACCCCTCGAATTCTCCTTCAAAATCGATCAAATCGCCCCTTAAGCCGAGCCCTCAATGTTTGGAATGTTTCTGAAATTTCTAACTTCGGATATAATTAAAGCCTCTGCGATTTTCACTTCTGCGGACTTTCTCCGCCTCTGCGGAACCGCTTCAGCGACCATTTGGTTGCTTCTGCGAAACCCCAGGCCTGGCTGGCCTAATCCGCTTCTGCGAGCCCAGTGCCGCTTCTGCGAGGCCGCTCCTGCGGACTAACGTCCGCTCCTGCGAATAGGAGTCTGCATCTGCGGACTCGCTTAAGCAAGAAGCCATCCGCTTCTGCGGATCCTTCACTTAGGGACCCAAACCGCTTCTGCGGTCAAGACTTCCGCACCAGTGATAGCGCCTCAGCGGATAAGAGTCCGCTCCTGCGAACCATTCCGCCTCCGCGCTCCAAATTCAGCTTCAGCGGACTCACCTCTGCGGTTCCATTTCCGCAGGGGCGAAAACAACAGAACCAGCACCAAAACCTGCAATTTTCCATGTTTTCTCCCGTTTAACCATCCAAAATCACCCCGAGTCCCCCGGGACCACATCCAAACACACCAACAAATCCTAATACCTTATTCGAACTTGTTCCAATCCTCAAAACACGTCTAACAACATCAAAACCTATAATTCACATCGAATTCAAGCCTAAATTTCTTAAAACTTTTTGAATTACACATTAGATCTAAAAACCAGACCAAACGACGTCCGAATGACCTGAAAATTTACGGACATATCCAAAGTCACATAACAAAGCTACAAAAATTGTCGGAATTCCATTCTGACCCCCGGATCAAAATCTCACCTATCGTTTGGATTCGCCAAAATTTCAAACTTCGGCATTTCAAGCCTAATTGAGCTACGGACCTCCAAAATACATTCCGAACGCGCTCCCAACCCCGAAATCACCTAACGGAGCTAATGGAACCATATGATTTTCGTTCCGAGGTTGTCATAACACTGTTCCGACTATGGTCGATTTTCCAACTATAAAGCTTCTATTTAGGGACTAAGTGTCCGAAAACACTCTGAATTCCAGAACCGACCCTCCCGGCAACCCACAATAGCATAAATGAACTTAGGGGAACAGTTAAATTGGGGATCAGGGCGTAATTTTATAAAACGATCGGCCGGGTCGTTATAAGAACAATACATGTAATAACAACATCTAAAGCAATAACACATGTCCTGCTTGGAATAGCATTAAAACGAGCCTGGCCACCACCTGATTGACCTTAATCTCCATAAGCCATAACTGACTCACCAACACGCCTCAAACTGGAACCAATATAGCACCTAACCATGCAATCAACTTAATTAATAGAAAACTCCCCAACTTGGCTCAAGGCCATTAGATCAAAACGAACTCAATCAATCATAATGCATATTCTCTATTGCTGCTATAATATACCATAGTGAGATTGAACTCACTCCTTCATAAGCTTGTGAAAACATTAATCATCTGAAATTTTAATTCTTCTGCAAATCTTGCACTCACTCACACAACAATTCTTCCCACTCTCTAGGCGATCCAATTTAGATTTCAACACATATTATTCACTTGTAAATGAGATCTTCTAATAGACAACATAAGGATCCCACCACCTTAGAACACTCCGCAGGAGATAACCAACCCGTTTTACCTCCAATTAACATTTTTGTATACCTTTCACTGTCATACACATTACACAATCGCTTAATCTTCCTAAGACTAAACTCATACCGTAACATGAAATTTACTTCACTCCAAATAGGAGACATGGAAAGATTCTTCACGCACCCATAACTCAGGGCTACACATCCAATCACAATGAAAATCAAATACTTAATAGTTCATCTATCATCCAGCAGGTCTTCCTCGACACTTCCAAGTTACATAGATACATCTCGCAGTATTAACATACTCATCACATGGATATCCAACCTCCATTCCTGCTAATAGGGAAAATATCGAACATATAAGTTCAAAACACTTGCTCACACAATCCACACCTCGGTGCTCAAGCTATAGGCAAAGATCCAACCTCAAGTCCACCAGACTGGCCCAACATCAAACTCACAAAGATCACATTTCGCCCCTTGATCGGGTAATCACAAGCCATCAAAGCACATCCGATACTAAGCGCTCATGCGCGCATACGAACGCGCGGAAGGAATTTCAAGAGTTTCTTTTCAAGATAAATCAAGGACGCACGATAAGAATTCAAGAATGTGAAGTTTTCCTAAAGGTTCTGCAGCCTCTCGAAGATAAATACAAACGTCTCCATACCGATCCGCGAGATTCTACTGCACCTGCTCATAACTCGCGAGACCTAGTAGCCTAGGCTCTGATACCAACTTGTCACGACCCAAACTCTGAACCTGGTCGTATTAGCACCTATCGTGAAGACAAGGCGAGCTAGTCAACCCAATTTGTCCTATAAAATAGTTATTTAACACAATTAACATATAATCATGGTTTAATAATACCAAATAGCGGAAGTATAGATAAAAATACGAAAATCTAACACAACACAACCCTAACCGAGGTGTCACAAGTCATGAGCAACTTATAAATCCTGACACAAGTCTTCTAAATACGAAATCTGATACAATAGTTTGAATAACATGGAAATAATAATATAAAGGAGTCATGGGGCTGCGGATGCCAACAACTACCTCGTAGTCTCCGAAACACTGCCTGGACTGAAAGGATCAACTATCAGGAAATGGAAATCTGCTATGCGTGAATCTGCACACACGGTGCAGGAAATAATGTGACTCCGACCTAGTGAGTAATAAATATAAATAATGGCTGAAATCAATAAAACACATCAAGGCACACAACATTGTATACAAAAGCAGTGAAATTACTTAAAATCAGTAAATCGGTGAAGTATCAAATGAAATCTCTTTCAAAACTAGTAAACATGTAATTTGACAGTAAATAACCAGTAGAAATCTGCTCCTCGGGCTCAATATCATAATAACAAGTAGAAATATTCTCCTTGGGCTTAGTGTCAGTAACTCAGAATAGTATCAACCCCTCGGGCATAGTATGAATCACTCAGCATAGTATTAGCCCCTTGGGCTCACTCTTCGAACAATATCATATAGTAACTGCTACAGCGTGCAGCCCGATCCATTTAACATCAATGACGCTCACTAGGGGTGTGTAGACTCCGGGAGTGGCCCCTTACGGCCCAAGAGAAATATTAGGCCACCTCGTGGAATATAAAGTAAGGCCTAAAAGCCTTCTTACATCGCTCATAAGTCCCAAAAGCCTCCTCACATCACTCACAAGGCCTGAAAGCCTCCTCACATCACTCACAAGGCTTGAAAGCGTCCTCATGCCACTCAAGCCACCATGTGGCATAGATAGTATCTCAGACCCTCGGCCTCGTATCACTCAGCATATACTTACATATGGCCCTCGACCTTACTCAGTCTAGAAATCATCATAAGCCCCTCGGGCATTTGTAAAATAATGGTTCTCAGCCAAAATATCATTTAGAAATATCATTTAAGTTTCAAATCTGTATAAAAGTGGTTGAGTTTGTAAAACCATAAATATCAACAGGACTGAGTTTAAATATAAGTCAAAATAGTGAGTAAAATCCCCGAAGGATTCATATAATTGGCAATCAGCCCAAATATGGCAATCAGCCTAAATTATGATGATAACATCAATCTCAGTCAGGTATGCAGTAAAAACACCAATCGGGATGGACCAAGTCACAATCCCCAATAGTAAGAGACCCCGCGCTCGTCATCCAGCGCGTGTTTCACCTTAATATAGCACTATGATGTGCAATCCGGGATTTCAAGCCCTCGGTACATCATTTAACATCATTACTCACCTCGAACCGGCTATTTCTTTAACTCGTGATGCCTTTGCCCCTCGAATTAGCCTTCACGTGCGTCGAATCTATCCAAAATCATAACAAATACGTCATAATATGTTATGGGAACAAAGCCCAATCAAAATAATCAAAAAATACCAAAAAATCTTGAAATTAGCAAAAACTCGAGCCTCGGGCCCACGTCTCAAAATCCAGAAATTTTTACATCAACGGGTTCCTTATTCTTCCACGAGTCTACCGTACTAAAGTTATCCAATTCCCATCATATTTTGACCTCCAAATTCGTGATTATATCCAAGAGAAGTTTCTAACCTTTTCTATCAAAATTCACGGATTAAACGCCAAAACTAGTAATAGATTCAAGTTGTACAATCAAAATTGAGTTAAGAACACTTACCCCGTTGTTCTCTCCAAAAATCTCCCGAAAAATTGCCCTATATGAGCTCCAAATTGTTAAAAATGGAAAATGGGAATGAAGTCCCATTTTCAGAACTTAACATTCTGCCCAGGCATTTTCTTCTATGCAATCGCAATACCCCTCTGTGATCGCAATGCACAAAATTTCCACCTCTGATTTTAACACTATGCAATCGCATAAGCATCCTGCGATCGCAATGACCAAACACTTTACACTATGCAATCGCATACACACCCACGCGATCGCAATGAACAAAATCCAAACTCCCAAGTTTCCTCTATGCTATCGCTATCGCATTGAACAACTGACCAACCCTAAAAATCCTTATATGAGATCGCAAAGCCTCTCCTGTGATCGCATAGAGCAAAACTCTACAGCACCTGACCTGCAATTTTCTGCAACATCCAAGTCCCAAAAACCTTTCGTTAGCCACCGAATTCACCCCGAGGCTCCCGGGACCTCAACCAAAAATACCAACACCTCCTAAAACATCATACAAACTTATTCCAATTACCAAAACGCCTCAAACCACGCCAAAATCATCAAATTACATCTTCAAGCCTAAGTTCTTCTAAAACTTTCAAAATACGTATTCGATCAAAAACTCAATCAAACCACGTCTGAATGACCTGAAGTTTTGAACACATATCCCAAATCACCTAACAAAGCTACAATAGCTCTCAGAATTCCATTCTGACCCTCGGATCAAAATCTCACTTATCATCCGAAAATCGCCAAAATACTAACTTCGCCAATTCAAGCCTAATTCTACACCGGACCTCCAAAATTACTTCCGTTCACACTTCTAAGTCACAAATCACCTCCCAGAAGTAACCGAATCGTAGAATTCACATCCGAGATATCTAACTCATAAGTCAATGGCCGGTTGACTTTTCTAACTTAAGCCTTCTTAAAAAGAATAAGTGTCTCGTTTTCTTATAAAAACCACTCCAAACCAACTCAATCACATATGATATGGATAATGAAGCATAAAGAAGCTGAAAATTGGAAAAACAGAGTGGCAACTCATGAGACAACGGGTCGGGTCGTCACAAAAATATTTTTCTTACTTAGCGTGCCCGGCAATGGTGTTGGGCGTCTTCATGACCTATTACGGAAATGGGTCGTGACATTCAAGTTTATCATTGCATATGCTATCTCTTAGTAAAATTCTGGTTTACTACGACACAAACTTTTGCATTAGTAAACTTCTGATTTACCGTGTCTACTTTTATAAGTAAATTTCTGATTATTGTAGCTGCTTTTGCATTAGTAAACTTTTGGTTTACTATAATTCATGATGTAGTGCAAATTGAATAATAAGGTGGGTAACTTCTCGCATATATATATTTACCTCCTATTATTGCGGAAACATGAAGATTTTTAATCTTTCAATCATTTGTAGTCTCAATATGATTGTCATTTGTATAAGCTTTGGATTTATCATAACATATATTTTGACCATAATAATGACAAATAAGTTCTTCAAGAGCCTTCAATTTATTGCCCACAATGAAATATTTTTCAGACACTACTTGTGTCATGTATCTTTTAGACAAATAGATAGCCCTTTGGGAGCTTTTGATAAAGTTTGTACTACCAGATATTGCTCAAATACTTCTGGTTTCATGAGAGAAAATCATTGTCAAATAGGCAATGTAAGGCCAATTCAAAATTTATTAATGACGAAAATTAAGAACTGTAAATTTCTACCACAAACTTTGTGACAAATATCTCCTTCAAGTAGAAACACTATTAACATCTAAATATTTTATACCAAAGCGGTAACCACATAGTCATCATATCCTTCAGGGAAAGATACATGAGTTGTTATTTCCTTTGGGAAACTCGATAATTAACCACAACATATTAATGTGGTTATAGTAGAAAGCATTCTATAGGAATACTTTGGCCGTGGAAAGATATTTAATAAAGTTATCCAAGATATTTTACGTATAACGGGTACGTGCGACAATGATCTTTATGCCACAAAAATAAGATTTATATCATTTATTATTTTACTCTTCAGAAGGTGAGTTATGGTATTTGTTCATTCACTCTAGCGAATGAAAGTGTGCTTCAAAAATAACATTCAATAGCTTACTATTTTATTTAAGCACAAAAAGACATAATTTCATAATATTTTCCTGCTTCAAGAGAAAATTTTAAAATATAAAAGGTATATATTCTCTCAATCATATTACCTCTTCTGGAGGTGAATCGTAATATATTTACATCAATAGCGTGCTCATATTTAAAGCTTTATTAATATTGTCACATTCACTCAGGGAATGGATTAGTATTTATAAAAAAAAATTCTCATCCTTTAGGAACTTAAACATAATTATTTGAACGCGCATTAATCAAATCAAATTGTGCTACTTCAATCTCTTTTAAAATATTTACTACTTCAGGAGAAAATTGAGGTGGGCATGTAATATAGAGAATATTTATGTAGCTTATTTTTAATTGTAACCATAGAAAGCCTAATTATCACTTCTGGTGGTTACCAAAATTTAGTTACAATGAGATATACGAAACATAACCATTTCTGGTGGTTGTATATTTTTTGTAATTCCAACGGAGTTTAAGTGGATCAAACTATGTGTAAGGCCCCAAAAAATTTTGCTAAGTAATTTAGGATTTTGTGCTGCCAGGTAGGCTAATTATAATATTTTATGTGCTATAATACTGATGTATATCAATTGGATATGGTAGATAAGTATATAAGTCATATAATATGTAATTTGGGGTCTAAGAAAAGTCCTAATTCTAAGTCAAGTTAGAAAATTTCATAATGGGCTAACATTCCAAATGAGTTCGCACAAGTCCACATTTGGATGAGATATATAAATATATATATATATATATATATATATATATATATATATATATATATATATATATATATATATATATATAGTTTTATGTAATGAAAAACCTACCAAATGAAAGTTCTTTGAGTCTAGTTTTTAACACTTGAAACCGTTCATCATTTGGACATTCCTACACAAAGTTATGATCAAATTACCAAAGGCTGAATTTGTGATCAATTTTGCGATCGCAAAATGACTCTGCGGACCGCATACGCGTCGCATAGTGAAGCAGAGTCGGGCAAAAATTATGCTGTCATATATTGATTATGTTGTCGCATAATTGCTTATACTGTCACATAATGGTTTGTGCTGTCGATTATGCTATCGCATAATAATTATGCTGCAAGTATGCTTCCCACATATCGATTATGCTATAGCATAATTGCACCACATATTTGACTTCGGGGGTCATTTTTGGAAATTTTCATATCTGAACCCACTTTGATAAATAAGTTTTGGGGCTTTATTTGGGGCTATTTTATACTAAATCTAGAGAGAGGTGAGAGAATTCTAGAGAAAGAAGGAGGAAGCCTAACATTATAACCATTCATTTTTTCTTCAAACTTCAAGAATCAAGAAAACCATCAGAAGATCTTCATCTAAGAGGAAAGGTTCTATACACTAGAATTTAATTTCGAGTTTTGGGTATAAGATGGGTTATTCATGTACAGTTCTTGGGTGTAATAGTATTATGTATACATACATGTACAAATTAGATTTGTGAGAATATTGCTGAACACAAATAAAAAAAGATTGGGTTGGGGAATGAAGGAAATCTTGTAGAAGTGCTTTAAAATCAAGATGCACAACTAGCATTTGATAAAATGCTCAAATAAGCTGAAACTATGAACATCTTCCTAATTTGTGTTCGATTTTGTTATGTCTCAAAGTAGATTGGGATTGCTAGAATTTCTGGAACGTTGTAGTAACTTAAAAAAAAATTAAACAAGGTATATTGGCTAAACATTCTCTCTTAGAATCGAAATTCATAAATCTTTTCATAAGTTCAAGTATGGTTGGATCAATGTTCATAAATCTTATATTCCGTGTTATTACCCAAAAACTTGACTATTCCAAAATGAGCCTAATGAATAAAGATATATAAATTCTAAGTATGAGTTGCGTATTAAAGTGTTATGGCTTTGAGTCGTGTTTCAAATAAAGGCTAGTATGCCCAATTGTGTAAGAAAACTCGATATGGTTGATACTCCCAATTGCTCTTAGGTGTACCAAATGTATTTGATTGATTCTATCTAGTTATTGGTAATCTATAAAGATGTTTGAAATGAATTAGATGAATTTGTGTTTCAAGATTATATATGCAAGATGTGTCTAAATGCTATCAATATGTTACTTTGTCAAATGAGAATGTGCAGAGAATGTGAAATATGTGCTAAAATGTCTAGACTACAAGTAGAGTTTGATTTGAGATGGTTATGTCGAAATGTGTGAAATCCTCTTTATGCTTACGACCTATAATTGCTCTCATATGTGCCTATCATCTTGAATTGAAATGTCTAATGTTGAAAGTGAAAATGATGTGAGTTGTGGGAAAAAAGAGCTTGAGTTATGAAATGTGGCCTAGTGCCAAGTAAGATGTGATAATTGTGGCCTCATGTACCGATGAACTGATATATGTGAAATAAATTTGAAATGAGATGATTGATAAAATATGAAAATGTCTTTGTGAGACAGCCTAGCCGATCGGGCAGTGATCTTATGTCATGCCGCACACATGGTGGTACTGATATTAAAACTGGAAAGTGAGAATGAAATTATGATTGAGATACATGTCTTAAATGAGGCAACCTAGCCAATCAGGTCGTAATCGGACTCCGCGCAAGAAAGTAGTGGTATTGTGGATGATGATGTAACAATATTAAATGTCTCCAAGAATGATTACCTAGCCATTCGGATCGTGATCGGACTACGTACTAAAATTCACAGTGGAATATGTATATGTATATATTGGACAAAAGTTGTGATTAAAATTGAGATTTATTTGTGATGTGCTAATTATGAACAATGGTACTGTGAACAGTGATATTGTGAATTGTGTTGAATCGGTATTAAATATCTTCTATCCAATAATAGTATTTTCTTTATATCCCGGGTTTCATTTTCACCATATGAACTTTCCTAAGTCGAAAAATTGTTATGTTTAACTTGGTCTTTGAGCATCATTGATTGTTACTTCTTATTTATATGGTTTTCTTTCCTTATATTGGCACTCTATTTTGAAAGATGACTTTTAGCTATTCATACTAGTACTATTCGACAGAATTAACGTTTCTTTTGCTGGGGCGCTGCATCTTTAAATAGATGTAGGTGGTTCCATAGAAAACAATGTTGGTTGCAGCCAATGGCACATCCTCTTTTCAGCTGACTTGGTGAGCCCCACTTCATTTCGGGGTCATGTATCATATGTTCATCATGTACTTTTATATTGAGGTATAGCTGGAGCTTTGTTGCTGGTATTTTCATATTTCTCTTCAGTTGTATTTAGAGGCTCCGTAGACAAGTTGTGGGTGGTATCGGATTTTGGAATAAAAATAAAAATATTGGTATTTGGAAAAGATGTATAAAAATTGTAATTTTTGAAAATTATGAACGAAGTTGATAATGGAAATGAAATGAATGTCGTCAATGATATATTTTTAGAATCTTATTAATGATGTACATTTGCTCTTTATTAAAAGATGAATTTTGTTAGAATGAAATCTAACAGGCTTGCTCTGTCAGGTTTACTCGGTTGAGTGATGGTCGCGCTCCTCGATTTTGGGGCATGACATAATGTTATCCACTTTGTAATCTTTTATTAAGATAACAAGGATGAAAACAAATACAAAATAAATATTGTATATGTAACACATAATCAAACATGCAATAAAGATATTAAAATATAAGAAAAAGGCTCAAATTAAATTATGAAAATTTGGCCACTCAAGATGTAAGTGATGTCTACGTCACTACTCCCAAGAAGAAGAACTCACCACCTCAAGGATATATTCAGCCTTATGATGCTCAGAATGAACAAGATCTAACCTCGGACGTAAGAGCGTTCCCTTACATCAGAGATGAACACTGAAATAGAAATTAAATTCAAAGTAAGTGCTCAAAATGGCAGAGTGTCGTGCTGATAATGTGTTATAAAATAAAGATTGTAAAATAAATAAATCGAAGACAAGTATATATAGAGAGATTGATATATTATTCAACTTCAAACTGATGTATATAATGAACTGAAATCTCCTCGAGGGTCGCCCGACAAATTTTGTGGCCTAAAGCCAAACTTTACGAGGGCCTTCATTTTTTTTAATTATTATTTATTTGAAGTTTATTTTTTAGCTTTTCTTAGATATAAAGTTGTTAATAATTTTCTTATAATCAAATAACTTCTAATAAATATATCTCAATAGACAATGTAGCTAATCCATTTAACCTTTCTCATGATATTGTTGATCTTAAGTAAGATTTTATCAATTTTAATTTTAAAAATTCTTTTCGCTAAAACAACGGTAACATGAATTATTAACATTATTCCATAAGCAATTTAGGCATTGGAAAGGAATTAGATCTTTTTATTTTATTAAGTGTATCAAATAAACTGCTATCTTCTTATTGTGTTATTTTCCTAATATTTTTATCAGAAAATAATTAAATACGAATTGATTATTATGCTTTAAGAAGCAATCAAGATAAAGGGAATATTTTCTTAAATTTTAAACATCTTGTGATCTTAGTTTTTACCGCCAAATAGAAAATCAAAAATATTTTCATATGTTGTGGATTGTTCAAATCTAGTTTGAAGTGAAAAAATAGCCTTGTCCATTATGTATAAAAGTAATAAACTCTAAAGTACTCATCAAAATATTTTGAAATTTCATTATCAATATTCGCATCGAATTGTTACTTCCTATATATCACACGTTTCTTACGAAATCCTGGCTTTTCAAGTATAGTTTTCTTGGTAGAAATCATAGCAGTTGCAAATCCTTCTTATCTATATTTGTTAAAAAAAGACATAAAACTTTTTTACTTTGCAATTTTTTTATAAAAGTTTTACATAGTTCATTAGGTGTAATAAAAAATGGGGCGCCAAAAATATAAGGCCTAAAACGGTTATTTTACTTGCTTTAAGGAAGGCCCGCCCGTGATCTTCTCTGTTTGTAGAAGAAAAGAAGTTGTTGTGAAGCTGCGCTTAAGCTACTACTGCAAGCTGCTTATAAGCTGCTACTGTAAGCTGTTACTGCAAGCTGCTTGTAAGTTGCTACTGTACCAGACATAGAGAATTTTCTACCAGAGGTTATATTTATCCATAACGGAGTACTGAAATGATAAGCTTCTTCATGAGGCTTATTTTCAATATAGTACCAAATAGATAAACATATTTACGATGAATTCTTATATGGGTAAGTTTCTTCAAGAAGCTTATTTACGACGGAATACTAAGTGAACATTCATAATATAATATATATTTATAAAATATTAAAAATTAATGATAAATAATTAAGAAATTACAAAGTATTATAATCGAATTTTTAGTACTAAATGCTAATAAAAATGTCTAGGCATTAGTCGAAGCAAGTAGTATATGAAGTTAATAGTAAAGAAAGTTGTAAGAAGAATAATTTCAGTCCATAATTGAAGGAAATCATTTCACTGTTGATGAAAAATATTCTAGTAATTAAACACCAGAAAATGACTTTCTCATTAAACATATGTTTTGAGAAACTACTTCCTAACAAACCAAAATACTAACTTAGTTATAAGGGAATGTCATTTCCAACTTGGTTATATACTCTCCTATATTTGAAACATATAAAAACTCATCTCGGTTCTAAAATATCTTGCATTCACTCAACTTGACGAAGGACCGTATTCTTCAAAAGTGTGTAGATAATATACTTTAATACAAATATTAGTGATCGCTTCAAAACACATACTTAATCAAATTTGAAGAGAATTAATCTATGATGCGAAAGTGACGAAATTTCTACTCAATAAACTGGAAATTTCTTGGTGTAATAATACAATGATGATCTTTCGCCGATAAGTGCTTAATTTTGTGCTTGAGAAAGAATTTAATAATTCCTATTCATTATCAGTAGCAGAATGATGCATTCATATTACCAAATGCACCGAACTGAAAGTCTTCTTTTACCTCTGACTTTTCATACCCAGTGCAACTTACAAACAATTGAAAACTATATAATCATTGAGCTTTGTCATGCTATATTTGGGAAATAAAATTGACAACTTATTTTTATTCTTATTTTGTTTTTGTCCCGAAGCTATATCTCTGAGGAAGAAATTTTGGTAGAAAGAAATTGCTGAGTAATTTGTTAGTTCAGTTGTTAATTTGTAGTTTGAGACGAACCCTAGATAAATAAGGAAATAAATAAAAATAACAAATAAATAAAGTTAGGTAAACTACTGGACCAGACATGTTCATTCTTGTAGGGGTATTATCATTTTTAGACGCGTCATAAACTATTTATATTCGATAGTCGAAATATATATATATATATAAATAGTGACTACTCATAAATGGTACATTAATTGTACTATTTTCGTTAATAATGATTTCACAATTTCTGGTGTTGCTATGATTGATAGTGGTGCAGATGTTAGTTGCATCCAAGAGGGATTAGTTCCCACTAAATATTTTCAAAAAACTACTCATATGGTTAAATCTGCTTCTGGCCATGCTTTAGATATAAAGTATAAACTGCCTAACACGCATATTGTCAAAATAAAGTTTGCATTCCTCACTTTATACGACCGGCTAAAAAAGACCTACAAACAACCTTGGACTAATTTACATACAAAAATAGTCCAAAATATTAAGCAAAGGGTAAAAGCTTTACCCTGCTTAACTTTGGCCAATCCTACTTGGCAAAAGATTGTTGAGACTGATGCATCCAACATCGGTTATGGTGGGATTTTGAAACAAATAAATTCCATTGATAAAAGAGAATATCTGATAAGATATCACTCTGGAAAGTGGAACGATGCCCAGAAGAAATATGCTACTGTGGCCCACGAAATTATTGTAAAAGAATAGTACAATTAATGTACCATTTATGAGCAGTCACTATTTGCATCATTTCTAGAAACATATCCTTAGCAGGACTGATATCTAGAGAATGAGGTTCCTTTTCCTCAGTAGCAGTATTTTTATCTTTATCGGTAGGTGACTGAACTAGAGAATTATAATTTTCTAGTTGAATAATCTGGTGATCATGAATCATTTGATTATGTTTAAGAGATTTAATACATTTTCTACAGGATCTCTGGATAGGCATGCGGTAATCCGCGTAGCCTATACACAGATACAGTAAATTGTATCCTTTAGCTTAAGGATTGGCGGTAATCCGCACAATCAATAAGGACTCAAGAGTCGAAAATATAGAAGAATTTTACAAAGCTTAATGATTGTATGGTAACCTTTTACCCGAGCAAGGGGCCTGTCTGGAACACACTAATTATCTATTCTAGCTCTTGTCTAACCGTTCTGACCGTGATGAAGATGCCCTAACGCACTCAGCTTAGCGGGCTTAAAACACGGCTTGTTAAACGGAGCTAATAAAGATAGTAATGTACCCGACTGTACCACCATCTCATAACCAAGTCAAAAATTCTTTATAAAATTCCTTTATATTTTGATAAGTCTAGATCATTCATAGTAAACAAGTATAAGAAGTTAGAAAACTAACATAGACATGAATATTCTTAGCCGGACATAGTCACGGCTTAGAGAGAAGAGAAGGAGAAGACAGAAGAGAAGAAGAACAAAAGTACCTTAGCCCTTTGGAGAATACGTATCACTGTATTCTTTCTTGAAAATAAAATTTTACAAAGAGAAAGAGATGTTTACAATTAAGAAGAGAGAGAGAGAGAGAGAGAGAGCTTTCAAGAAGACATGTATTTTCTTCCTTGCCTTCCTAATGAATGAAGGCTCCTATTTATAAAAGAACAAAGAATCTATCAATAGTAAAAAGTGGGTCCCTTATGTGGGCCCATACACAGTGTTTTTACTGTTTATACAGTGTTTCTACTGTTCATGAATAGTAAGTAGGTCCCTCATGCGGGCCTTTGCACAGTATATCTACTATTCACCTGTCTTGTCAGTGGGTCCGGCGGCTTTACTGTTTCTTTTTTCCGTTTTTTTCCACTGTTTGGAGGAAATTTTCCACCTTGCGGATCTCGTTATCAGATAATATTTTCTCAGTTTCCATCGGCTGAGAGTCTTGTAAATCTTCGTTGCTTGTTTCACTTTGCATTGATGAGTCAGACTTTTCAGTTTTATTAATAGTCTCTATCAAGTTTCTTTTAACTTCGTCCAGGTATTGCTGGATTAGTTCGGTTTTATATCCTTCCTGAATAGAGATTCTTCGGGCAATATGCCTCACTGAACAATCATCATATAAGATGGTTTTCTGAGACACCTCCGAGTATAACTGGATTTGTGACTTAATAGTGTCTAATAACTCTTGTCCATAAAGTTGCTTTGTTTTGGGATCAATTTTCATTAATTTATCCCAGAAATTATTGTAAAATACCCTGTATAAGCAATGGATTTTTTCTTCGGTATAACCGAATTCTGGATTCCATTTATGAATCCAAGGGATTGAGAATTCAATAAAGAAATATAATTGATCTATACGTTCCAAAAAATATATATGATCTGCATGGTATAACTGGGTAAGAAATGGCGAAATCTTCGTCCATTCTTTGTATAACTTCAGAAATGGTTCAGGTAAAATATTTACCGTAGGGCCATGATATGACCACCAGTTTATAAACCAGTTTGGAATAGGTGCAGAGAATATCTTTGCACATATCTTGATAAACCAAGTATGCTTATGTCGATCATTATTGTAGTATAGCACTTTATCAAATGCTGTGATATAATCCCAATAGGTGAAACTCATAAGGGATTTGTTTAGACTTATCTGCCTTTCTTTCATGGTAGATATTCCCCATTCGTCAACAGATATTATCTGTTTGATAATAATCTTTGAGAAGCTATAAACATTCTCAGAAGTATTGTAACCAGAGAAGTGCTGAATCTCTGCACTACCCGTAGTTGTAAGGATAGTTTCATAATAAGATCGGGTTTTATATGATTCACCCGGATAATATAATCCATTAATAAGATATCTCTGGAATATCTTCCACGGCTCGTCTTTTCTCTGAATTTCATAGTTTTCCAAAAGAAATATCATTTCTTTCTTGAGCAATTTCTCATAGGATTTAGTATCTTCATCCTCTTTAGCGATTGAAGCAAATGTATCACTTTTCTTTTTGCTGGCTAAATATGATTGTAAGTGGTCGTATAACGGACTGTCTTCTAGGATATCTTCCAGATGTATTGAAGAAGAAGAAGAAGATTCTTCTTGCTGGACCATTTTTGAATTTATCAATTGTTTTCTTCCCGATTGTATTATTGGGGAAGATGAGGATCCATATGACGATCCTTGATATGATCGATTTTGATAATTTGAGGATGATCGAGAGGGTGTTTTTCCCTTACCTCTTCCTCTGGTGGCCCAAGGAGGGTCCATTCTACACAGATAGTAAATCATTCAGAAAAGTAGAAATCTTCGTCACGGTATAACCAATTAAGATCCTGATTAGAAACATCAGAATAATCATGAATTGAAAATTCAAAATCATCGACCATAATCGAAGTGATTACTTTATCAATAATAAGACTTTGTAAGTCTTTATTTAAAGGAATCGCTCTTATAATAGAAATAAGAGTCTCATCGTTGAAGAAGTTGGTGTAATAACTCATTATTTAAGATATTCACGAGATAAAAAGTCAGGAAGAGAGTTATCAGTTCCCTTTTTATAAACAATTTCAAAATCAAAAGGTGCTAGTTGAGCTCGCCATCTAGCAAACATGAGCTTAGAAACATCATGCTTAAAATCTTTGTCAAACATATATTTGACAGATTGGGCATCAGTTTTTATTAAAAACTTATGATTGTACAAATCGTCTTGAAATTTTAAAACACATTTGACAATTGTCAACATTTCGTGGGCCACAGTAGCATATTTCTTCTGGGCATCGTTCCACTTTCCAGAGTGATATCTTATCAGATATTCTCTTTTATCAATGGGATTTATTTGTTTCAAAATTCCACCATAACCGATGTTGGATGCATCAGTCTCAACAATCTTTTGCCAAGTAGGATTGGCCAAAGTTAAGCAGGGTAAAACTTTTACCTTTTGCTTAATATTTTGGACTATTTTTGTATGTAAATTAGTCCAAGGCTGTTTGTAGGTCTTTTTTAGCTGGTCGTATAATGGGGCTAAATCACGCGACAAGTCTTTAATAAAAGGGGAGACATAATTAAGGCTTCCTAAGAACCTTTGTAATTGAGTTCTATCAGTAATAATATCAGAAAATTTAGAAGCAAATTCAATTGCACGTTGTATAGGGGTTATCTTTCCCCGACAAATATTATGTCCTAAAAATCTAACATCAGTTTGAAATAAACTCATTTTTGGTTTAGAAATTACCAAACCATTTTGTATAACAATCCTTTTGAAAATATCAAGATGTTTGATATGTGTTTCAAAGGTTTTTGAATAAACCAAAATATCGTCAATATAAACAATGATGAAATCCAAATATGGATTAAAAATGTCATTCATGATTTTTTGAAATTCGGAAGGAGCACTTTTTAGACCAAATGGCATTACATTCCATTCATATTGTCCAAATGGAACATTAAAAGCAGTTCTATAAGTATGCTCTTTAAAAATTTGAATCTGCCAATAACCAGATTTTAAATCGAATTTTGAAAATATATTAGCATCATATGGAATACTTTAAATCCGAGATGTAAGTTATATGATACATCTGATCAAACGATTTTGGTAGAAACTAATTTTGCCAAATCAAAGGTCACCACTAGGAGACCCATTAAGTGGGAAGAAGTCTGGTCCAGTAGTTTACCTAACTTTATTTATTTGTTATTTTTATTTATTTCCTTATTTATCTAGGTTTCGTCTCAAACTACAAATTAACACCTGAACTAACAAATTACTCAGCAATTTCTTTCTACCAAAATTTCTTCCTCAGAGATATAGCTTCGGGACAAAAACAAAATAAGAATAAAAATAAGTTGTCAATTTTATTTCCCAAATATAGCATGACAAAGCTCAATGATTATATAGTTTTCAATTGTTTGTAAGTTGCACTGGGTATGAAATATATATATATATATATATATATATACAAAAATATATAATTTTCGATTATTATTTTAAGAGCGACTATAAAACGTCATATACCACTCACTATCGTCGTTTCCTAATCTGGAAACAAGTTAAAAGTTAAAAGGTAAGGGAAGTACTCAAATTGATCAAAGTTCAATTTACTAACGACTTAAAGACATTAATTAGGTGTCTAATTATGATTATTTCGAATACTGACTTAAAACGTGACTTGAAATCATGTCAAAATTATTCCTAGGTAGTTATTTCTCAAAACTATTTGCTTATTATTCCTAGGTGGTTATTTCTGTAAAATTAACGTAAGCGGTATTCAATAATTTATGTACAGAAGGTTATTGGGATTTTTACTTTTGAACATAAATTATTGAATATCGCTTACGTTAATTTTCAAGTTGCCAACTTCATTTATTATAGATATAGTACCTTTAATTGGCCAAAAAATGACCTGATAATTAATCCTTCCGGTTCACAATAAGTGTTTAATTTACTTTTTAGTATGCTCATTAAAAATACTAATCCTATACAAAAATACCTAGTATGACGAAATTACCCCTAACTAAATATTTAATGTGAGGAGTAAGAAAGCTTTTTAGGGATATGTACATAGGGGTTATTTTGTATAAACAAATTGAATTTTGTCTTGATTACATAACTGGACACTATTTTGAACCAAAATGAAAAAGCAAATTGGACACTTATTGTGAACTCGAGAGAGTAATAGAGTATAAACTTCTTTTTGTATAATCGATGTATAGAAGTTACTAAAAGTTTTAAGTCATAAGTCTTTGTTAGGTACTCCCTCTGATACACAATAAATGATTTTTTGACCTTTTTTGTGTTCCAAATAAGTGGTTTTTCGAGATTTGAAGAATGAATGAATTATTTTCTTCCTACTTTGCCCTTGCAATAAATAATAGTATTGGAGTATGTGTTAGGAATGTTTATATGAAATGATAGTAAAGATTAATATGGTAAATTTTATTACTAATTAATAGTAAAAGGTGAATTTCTTAATTTGTGTGAAAGCAGTTAGAAAAAATTACTTATTGTAGACGCGTGGGAGTAGGAATCTTCATCTTCGAATTAAGTACCGGGATCTGCGAATTAAAGGAACAAACGTTATCTTTTATACTTAACGTTGCTCTTGCTCTCCAAATTAATTCTTATACAATAACAACAACAACACACGAGCCTAGAAAAGGTAGTGAGTGTATAATCTTACCCATAGCTTATACATATAAATGTTATTTTTGATAGACCCTTGACTTAAAACGAGCACGTATAATTACAACAGTATAGAAGAAGACATATAGAACTGAAGAAATCATAGAAAAAAGCAGTATCAACAGTAAAATAACAATAAAACCGAATCATAAGCAATATCAGATAGTAATAAAACTTTAAAATTATATAAATAAGAGAATAACAGTACTATTACTGATATAAAAAGAAAAGCTCTCAAGTTGATCAACCGACAGCAAAAAAAAGACGATATCTAGTAAATTGTACGATTCAAGATATACCAATGGGGTTAGTTGCATTTGGGTTTGGGGTAGATTTTAAATGAGTACTTGTAGTAGACTTGTTATAGTGGTCCAAATTAAATAATGTTGGCAACTTTGAAAACAATTCATTGGGTTGCCCATATGGCCATATCTATGGGTCCATTTTCCTAGCTATCGACCGAGAATATTTCGGAGATTTATAAGACACCAGAAAATAATATCAAATTCATATATTTAATAATCTCTTATTTATATGTATTTATAAAGATATTCAGTTAATTTTAAGTGATATGAGGCCTTACGTGGGGGGTTCCCTTTTGGAAAAAATGAGTGATCCGAGTCAGATACTTATGTTTTTATTTGGGATTTGGTTTCTTTGAAAGATTAGTTTTGGTCTAGTTTCCCTATATGGGATTTGGTAGGGCTCTCTGTAGATGATTTGTGTATTGGTTTATATTTTGATAATTAGTGCAAAAAACACAGTAGAATCACGCAACGCACGCTGCCGGTGTGCTTCCTATCTATGTAGTTTTTCCCAGAATTACTAATGCTCTCCTGTTTTTGCATTTTTATTTTTACTTTTATTTTTATTTTTCTTTTCCGGAGCCGAGGGTTGATTGGAAACAGCCTCTTTGCCCTTCTGGGTAGGGTTAAGGCCTGCGTACGTATTAACCTCCTCAGACCCCACCTTGTGGTGAGATTATACTGAGTAGTTATTGTTGTTGTTGTTTATTCGTTTTGGTCTAGAATAAGTGAATTTATTATACAATAAAAAAAAAATGAAATGTGTAGCTACTTAGCTTTAAGCAAGAGCAGTTTCTTCAAAATCCAAAATCTAGACAACATTCAAGTTTATGTTCCAAGTAGTAGCTAGAATACAAGACACATATACATTATTTCAAATATTCTCAAAAGAAGTTCATTTGAAAGTAAACTATAGCTTTCGCTTCATTTGCTAATCTTTAACTATTTATGGACACTTAACTTTTATTTTTTAAGGAAAAAAAATTGTAATAAAATGCCACTGAGATTAGTGGCAGATCCAGGAATCCAGATTAATGGGTGCTTTTATGTGTTAATGCAAATCTAACACTAGTCACAAATTCATAGTAAATGTATATAATCTATTAGTTTGGCTTGATTAATTCGCTTTAACTATTTTCTGTTTATATGTTCTTTAAATAAAAAATTCAACTTAGGTTTTTTATCAGATTATATATATATTTATTTTATATACATCTTCAAATAGAGAAAAGAAAAGGGAAACTTACACAAATATTCAAAATGAATTTCAACTTACCAACTTCTAGCCATTAGTCATAGACTTACTAAAATTAGCCAACAAAAATTGAAAAACCAAATAATAGGGTTCTTTCTCTCAAAGAATCACATGCAAAAATTACCTTCCATATTTTTAAGCGTGATTAGCAACATTAGATACCAGACGGAAAGGAAATTTCATGGACGGGGTAGCAAATAAGGTAATGAAATATAAAAATCTATACAATATTTCAAAAATATAAACAAAAAAAGAATTTGGGTATAGTTGAAATTCATTGAAAATATATATATAAGCCAATATACAAAATTTGAGGAAGATTGGAGATAATTTGGACTGGTTAGGTATCAAAATTCGTAATTAAATCGAGTTCAGAAAAGTCTTCTGCGATACTGTATTAATCATGCATCATGCATGTATCTCACACAGAGGTATACATAGATATACATGTGATCTCTGTTTTAAACGGCAGAACTGAGACTCGTCCTGGACTCGCCCTGGGCCGGAGCACTCGTAAAACGCCCATGGGCTTATGTGTGAGGCTTAGTTTCGCGAGACTTACGCCTCGACCATCGGGGCTTATGCCCCGGACACGCCCAACGTCCAGTGTACTGGACTCGCATAATAGAACTTTATGCAATTGTATGTAACTAACCTTGTAAATCTTCAAATTTTCTTAATAAATCGTTGACCACTCAAAATTACTTTTTTCCTAAGTATAAATTATTAATTTGGGAGTTCTGTCACAGTTAAAATAAAAATTATTGCTAGTCCATACTTCTTTTATAATTTTTTTACGTTTACGAGATACAATACTTATTCATTTAATATCTCGGTATTAGTTATTAACTATGTGTAAACAATTAGTTATCATGTTGTATGGTGAATTATGTGTCACTTTATTAACTTGTTGAAACTTAAAAATTAATGATGCTTGAGAATCATTGTGAATTATATCTTTATAATATCGAAAGTATTTTAGTTATCATGTAAGTATTTTAAGAAAAATATCAAATTATAATATCAAAATTATTCTTTCAAGATTACTCCTTAAGAGATACATATAATATTTCGTATCGAACACATTACTTTTGATGTTTGAGTTGTAACGACATTGCAACTATTTGTTATGATATATGCCATACTTTTCATATTATTCATAGTTGAATTATAATTTATTAATATTTTTAATACATTATTAGTAATAATTTTGTGATTTTAATATAATTTTTATAATTTTTTATTATTTTATACTATCTTAAAAATTCATGAAAATTAGTAAACTTTAAAAATCTGTGGGACTTACGGCCCATGTCTTAGGACTTACGCTTCGCCTCTTCAGAGGTAAAACGCCTCGCCTCTTGCTCCGGCCTTTTAAAACATTGCTTGTTATAAACAATTGATACAAATATGATACATATGTGATACACAAATGATACATAGTGTGATGCACTTCTCATTATTTTTCATGTTCAGCTTTTACTTCGAATATTCAATCCAAACCATCTCAAAACTTCACCAAATCAACCCAAAACTGAGATTCAAGCTCCTTAAGTTGTGCCCAATCTATTCTAATAACACCCACTCAAACAAAAAAAAATTAATTTTTTTGCTACAAATAGCTAATTGTCTAATATTAGTAATATTTTATCAATTGTCTAATTTTTGTAATGAGCTACTTATAAATGGACACAACTCATAATATTTAGACGTCAATTTGATAAGGAATTTTAAGTAAATTTGACACGTCAAAATTAATATGGATTTATACTAATATTTTTCTATCTTCTTTGATAGTAATACTTTTTTAACTTATATAATATGCAAGAGGAGCTAGGTTCTCAAAAGAAAATTTGTACTATTCTTTTTTTTTTTGGTTGGAAAGATAGATTCTATAACTATAGGAGCTAACTAAAATTATAAATATTTTAAAATAAAGAAATTGGAATTTATCAATTAATTTAAAACCTAAAAAGTAAAAATTATTTTAAGAAAAGCTCAGCATAGTTATTAACCAACTCAAAGAAAGAAATGTGAATATGATAGATAAAAGAATATTTAGGTATCAAATTAGTTGATTTTGTTCTTATTTATGCAAAAAGATAGTTCAGAAGAGAAAAGAGAGAGAGAGAGCGCAATTTATTTCGGCTAAATTCAGCTTACAATATAGGAGAGATTATTAAAATTTAAAGAGAGAGAGCAAAGAATGAGATAAACAGGACGCTAAACGAAAGAATATTGTGTCATCAATTACCATATTACATAGTTAAAAGTGAAACAATTAACAAAAAGTTAGTGGAAATTGTTCAAAAGAAGGATCACACCCTCGATCTTCGAACAAAAATACAATGGTGAGGCGAAAGCACCTAGAGCTCCTCCAGGCCAATGGGTGCAAACTCACTCCATTTAACAAAATTCATTATAAATGTTTAATTTACTTTTTTATTTTGATTCAAAATAAATATTCAGTTATATAATAAAGAAATAATTTAATTTATTTTTATAAAATAACTCCTATGTATATCCCTAAAATGTTTTCTTACTCCTCGTATTAAATATTTAATTAGGGGTTGTTTAATCATAGTAGATAGTTTTATATAAATTTAATATTTTTTAATGGACATACTAAAAATAAATTAGACATTTATTGTGAATGAGAGAGTAAGAAATTTCTGCATAATTAATAAAGATTTTACTGAAGTTGGTGGTAAGCACCCATAAATATAGATCCGCCCATGACTGTAATTAAATAAAGTGTAACATGTGTGTGTGCTGTCAAAACTAAAAACTTTGCCGTTTGCATGTATGTTGTCATGTTCATACGTTTCTTTAATCTGCTCAGTCATTAGTCTACATTCAGTTCATTTCTTCAACGTTTGTAGAATTACGCAACGGCATAAAAGTTTTGAACCAAAAAAGTAGAGAGCATGTCCTAAAACTCCAAGTCAGACTCCTCTTGCGATCTTTGCACGTACAAATAGGTGATAGTATTTGTTTACCTCAAAAAATACGAATAACAATTAAATTTGATTTATGATTTAGGTATTTGATTTAATTCTATTCCAATTGATCATAATCAAGAAATATAGAGTATAAACGAAAGAAATGGATGAATCAAACGAGTGGTAAGCAGTTAACCTCAAGCTCACTGACCTTGAGATGGACCAAGAACAATTAAGTAAGAACAATAAAGCAAAATGATAGCTCTGATGAATAATAAACGAGAAAAGTAGGATAGTACATTCTTTGTCAATGATTAGATGATGTTACAAATGATTAGGGTCCCCTTTATATAATAGGAAAATCCTAAATAAGTTACATTTCTATTTAGAGTAAGGAATATTATTGATACAACTGTCTAACCGCCTAGGACGGAATCGTATAATTCTATTCCGTGATTTGCACCATGATCTTGGGGACGTGGCAGGAATCTCGCTCATTCTATTATAAATTCCTAACAACATTATTTCAAGGTAGAGCGTAATAGGCTTCGGTATTCCTCGTACTCTGATCCTTGGGCCTTGCATCCTATCTTTGAGCTCGAGTCTGATCCATCGGGCTTGAACTCGACCTTGTCTGAACTTGGGCTTGGTGCAACCCCTCGAGCCTATAGATCAAACGCATACGATCTTGACCGTATACAAATAGTCCCAGCGTTTCTTAAAATAGGTCGATAAGAAACGTTTTGAGCTTCGATGTTCCGATGCCTTGATCCCAATGTCAATCTCGTGATGTCAGTGGCCGAAGTGACTAAAGGTCGCTTTCGTGCATTTCCCAATATCATTAATTGGAAGCGGTTGGCGGTTGGCTATTTGGCTTCCCCGTTACGCTTAAGTAACTTCTATAAATAGGCCAACTTCTCAGTTTTTGCAAACTTTATTATTTCTCTAATCATTTTCAAAATCTCAATAGCTCCTTCAACATGTCTGAGTTCATCCTTCTCTTTAATTTTCCCTTACTTTATCGTCAACCCTTTCTCTTTGAATTTCTATACCATAATGGCTAAAATATCTAAATCTGTTCCCCAAAAAGAAAAAGCCTCTTCAGCATCGCGACCGTTCAAAAGTAAAACGATGGTGCCACCTCGTATAGAGGAGTGTATTCCCCCGTCGTGTGAGACAACATCAGATTTCAAAATTAAAAAACCTGTATCGACACCAGGCCAATGCGAGCCCATGGGTACATCTGTTTGATAACCGAAGACGAGCTTGAGCATGTAAAAAAGGACTGCAACTTGGAGAACATAGATGTAGTGATCCCTTCCCCCGATGAGGACATCACTACATATAAAGTGAGGTACTTAAGCGTGTATACCTACCCATTTATGCTGGGTTCCGCAAATCTAGCTCTGCATCCCAAAGATCTAGTTATTCTTGACTTTTGCCAACAATACCAAGTGACACTTGGCCAGATCTACCCTTCATTCTAGCGAATCATCATTTTGATCAGATACTTCTCGAGCCAGGTCGAGGGGATGCCTTTTACCCTCGACCATTTGATTAGACTATATAGCCCTCGCCTTTATCGGGGTGGCTTGATAAAGCTGCTATGCCGATCCTCGAAATCTCTCGTCTCCAGCATCAATGAGGACAAAGACCAAGGATGTATGAACCTGTTTATCCGAGTCAGGACATCTAACCTGATTCCTATTGAGAGGATGCCATTCCCCGAGGAATGGAACATGAAATATAAGTACATGCTTATTGATAGTAACTTTATACCCCGCTTCCTCTTCTTTCTCGACTTCATAGTTTTCTCGATCTAACCCATTTCTGAAGGTGTAGCTATTGCTTGGTTTCTTGGTGCGGTCCTAGACCTTAAAGGTTGGATCCGAAAGATGGCCTCTACATCCTCGTACGCGGAGCGCTGTTGGTGTGATCTGGTCAAAGGTCAATGGGAGGCTAAAAACCAGGACGAGTTCTCTTGTTTGCTTACCTATGTTTCTTAGTAAAATACTTACTTTGTATTTATACAAGCCTCAGATATGCTATTACTATGCGTCCGCCCCCGCCCGGTGAAAAAGAGATATCAAAGACTTCCAAAGAAAAGAAGAGAAAGAGGGCGTCGCCTGCAAATCCCCTGAAGCTAAAGAAAAGCTTGGCTCGAAAGCCTAAGGCTGATACTGTGGTACTCTCCTCAGAAACAGCCCAATGCCTTCGGGGTGAGGATGAAGAAGGAGAAGATGGCAACTGTCTGTTGGTAGTTCACAAAAGTGGGAGCACTGTCACTTCAAAATTTTCCGAACTGATGATGGCCGATGCGGTTCATTCTAGAACTGAAGAGAACTCCAAGGGGAGTTGGATAAAAGTCCCCGAGCCATCAGGTAGCAAAAGTGCACCTCACCTTGGAGGTCATTTGAAGGGTAAGATCAAGGGACCCGGTCTTCAAAGAGAGGAGAATGCCCCGTGTGGATCACTTGGGGTAATTAACATAGATGAGTCACCGCCTGGTCCTGAGTTCTCAAAGGGGCAATTATGAGATGCTCGAAACATGATAACTCCTGATGTGGGGCTAAGCCACGAAGGGCATGATATCTTTCGAGAATTCCTTGTAGGGATCGAAGATGGTCCCTATCCAGATATTTCTTTCATCTTTAATGAGGCTCATCAGTTCTATAAACAAGTAAGCTTCTTTCCTTAAAAATTACGCTTATGTTTTATCTTTGTTGCTCTCAGTCTAACTTTTCCTTTTTTATGAAGGCTTTGACGCTTTATCGAGAAGCATTCTCCAAATCCCGAGCTGAGCTTGCTCGATGTAAGGCTGAGCTCAAGAAACTCTCAAAAAAGAGGGATGGCCTTTAGATCCTCTATGTAAAAAAGAAAGGAGAGATCAAAGATCTTCGAGCTGAACTGGTGGAGGCTCATCAAGAACGAACTGATCTTGTTGAAAAGGTAACATAACATTCAGAGTTTTGTTATGCATTTTCCCAATTGGACGGCTAATGCTTCAACTTTGCTAATTCAACAAAAGGGCGAGCTGGTGGAGCAGCTTCTAGAGGAGCTCAAGATGAAGGAGTCCGAGACCCTTGGTTTGAGTTAAGGCAGGGACCGTCTCGCCTCTGAGAAGGATACTCTTTGGGAGAAGCTATCTTCAATCGAACGCCAGTTTCAAAGTGTGAAGTAGGAGAGCCTAGATCGGAGCCACAAAATTAAGGAGCTCGAAGCTAAATTTGTTGCTGAGCTTGCCAAGGTGAAATCTGACATAGAGGAATTTATATCTTCGTACCGAGCTGATGCTGAAGCAGCAAACACCCAGGCATAGGATGTCTCTACCATGGCCAAAGTTAATCTATCATGTGCACTTGACCATGCCAGGCGATAGTCTCTAAGAGAGACTCAGGAGGAGGTGCATGATCGCGGCTTCGATCTCTCAACCAATATTGAAAAGGAAAAGACTTTAGAAGAAGAGGATGCCGCTTTACTTTTTGATGATCAGGGTTAAGCTAGTGGATTTGAGAGAGGAGGAGACGAAGATGAAGTCCCCGAGGATGAGGCTCTTGAAGACGCATCTGCGGAAGATGCAGCTGCCGAAGATGTGGCCCCGGAGTAGGTTTCTTCAATATGTTTTAGTGTTTTTGTGTAAGGACCCCTCGTGGTCGTTTGTAAATATCTTTTGTAATCACCTCTAATGAATATAAAAGTATCTCTTTGTTTCTTCTTTGATTTGTATCGAATTCCATTTCTTCGAGTATTGGTTTGGACTCAGAAAATAATCAACCCTTAGGTTTTTTATCTTTTAAGGCTATTGTTGGTCCTTGAGCTAGGCTTAAATTGATTTGATGTGAGCTCGGGACGTCGGGACTCTTGAGTCTGAGTTGAGTGAGAAAAAGGTCTCGAACCCTATATATTTTGGCCCTTCGGATCTTTAATATCGGCCCTTAGGCTCTTTTAGGTTGGTCCTTAGGCTCTTTATGTTGGGCCAATTCAGGCTCTAAAGTGGCTATAATTTTTCCTCTTTTCGGCTAAACGACTTACAGAAATGTTTTGTATTCCTTAGCATGTGTTTTTTGTACCTGTTGGGTTTTTCGAAGGTTTGAAGGATCGAGACCTTAATAGTAATTTTTTTGTGTAAACATAATTGAATACCTCTTTAAGATTTAAGGTTGATGTTATCGAAGCCTCTAAATTATTTGAGGGCTAATTTTATCGAAGCCCTTTATCTTTGCTTTTGCCGAGGTAGCCTTATGTAACCAGTTTTTTCAAAGTGTTTGAAGGCCTTTAATATATGGAGGAAGTCGGACATCTCCGAGCCGTACTATTTCGGCTATAACCTGTTTATATGACTGTAGTCCTTAATATGGTTGTAGCCTTTGAATATGTATCTTGGACTTATTTCCCGATAACCTTTCAAACTTTTTCAAATGGTTAGTCCTTGAGTATGTTAGCTTTGGACTTTGTATCGAGGGGATTCCTCTTTCAGGTCTTATGGGTCCAAGTTTTGGATGACTCAGATGTGCTGATAGTCGATGAAAGTCCTCGAGTATCTCGGGGTTGCATTCATGTTCTGGATCATGAGTCATTTCCTATAGGATTATAAGTGTAGAGATCGTATAATAGTACACGTTTTTGAGGCACAAAGTGATTTTGATACAAAAAGAATGCTTCTTTAAATAATTGATACATGCGTACATGTTTTTCCGCCGGGGCTCGACTATTCTATATAGAAACGGTTCATCTTACTGTTTGGCCCATTACAAAGTTCTCCTATCGACACCCTCTTAGGCGTGAAGTATTTTCCTAAAAAATATGACCTCCGAGGGTGATACCCCCAGTATTCGAAGTTTATTGGAAAGAAGCCTTGGATACTATTGAGTTCTCCTTATATAGCATATAGTTATTGCCTCATTAAAAATCTTGCCGGTAAAACCCATTTGGTATAAAATCTGATCTAAGAGAAAAAGAGTGCAACACATGCTTTAAAACCTAAGGCCTTCGTGTAAAACAGTTCCTTCGATATCTTCGATCGAACACCTGCAACGAGTTAGTTTCAAATTCAAATGGACAAAATAGATACATTCATACCTTAGCAATAGTATCATTTGAGTAACGATACATTCCAATTATTCGACAATTGTTCACCTTCCATTTTGCTAAGTTTGTAAGATCCTTTACCGACAACTCCAAGGACATAGTACGGCCATTCCCAATTCGGGCCCAATTTCCCTTCATTCGAGTCTCGAGTATTGAATGTGACTTTTCATAGAATTAAGTCCCCGATTCTAAAGTATAAAAGGTTAGTCCTTCTATTGTAGTATCTTTTGATCCTCTACTTTTGTGCGGCCATACGAACAAGCGCTGCCTCTCGTTTTTCATATAAGAGCTTGAGGCTAGTATTCATAGCCTCGTGATTTGACTCCTCTGATGCATGTCAAAATCTGGTGATGAGTTCTCTGGCTGCGATAGGGATGAGGGCCTCGAAGCCATATACTAGAGAGAACAGAGTAGCCCCTGTGCTATACTTCGATATTGTTCGATATGCCTAAAGGACATCGGGTAGAACTTCTGTCCATTTTCCTTTTGCATCCTCCAACATTTTCTTCAAGTTTTGAATGATAGTTTTGTTTGTTGACTCGACTGTGCATTTCCAGTTGCGTGGTATGGTATTTATAAGATCCTCTTTATTTTTTGTGCTTTGAGGAACTCCGTTACCTTACTGTCGATGCATTGTTTTCCATTGTCACACACAAACTCAGTCCCAATCCGGCATAGGATGTGGTACCAGTTAAATTCGATAACTTCTTTTTCTCTTACCTTCTCGAAGGCATGTGCTTCCACCAGTCATAAGCAAAATAAATTTAGCTTTACCTAAGGCTGTTGGTAGAGGACCGACTATGTCCATTCCCTATTTCATGAAAGGCCATGGGGATAGAATCGAGTGGAACTTATTCTCCAGGCTGATGGATCATCTGTGTAAACCGTTGGCACTTATCACACTTTTTAACAAACTCTTTAATGTTTTTTCCATGTTATACCACTAATACCATGCTCTAATAACTTTGCTAAACAAAGATTCGGCGCCAGAGTGATTCCCACAGGTACCTTCATGGGTTTCTTGTAGAACATAATCGGTGTCCCCCTGCCCCAAACATACCGCCAATGGCCCGTCGAACGTTCTCTGTTACATCTTCCATCTTCATCTAATGCAAACTTAGCAGCCTTGGTTCATAGGGCCCTCAATTCTATATGGTCCGATGGGATTTTCCTTTTTTCAAATAGTCGATATATTTATTCCTCCAGTCCCAAGTCAAACTTGTTGAATTTATCTCAGCATGGACTTCTTCAACCACACACCTGGATAACTGCCCCCCTAACGATATCATCTTCTTCGATCGAGGATCCTAAATTAGCAAGTGCATCGGTCTTGCTGTTTTATTCTCAAGGAACATGATCCAAAGTCTATTACTTGAATCGGTGCAAAGTTACCTGTAGCTTATCCAAGTACCGTTGCATTGTATCCTCTCGGACTTCAAAGGTTTTGTTTTCCTGGTTCACCACCAGCAGTGAATTGTACTTGGATTCAATAACTTCTACTCCCAAGCTTTTAGCTAGTTCGAGACCTGCAATCCGCCTCATACTCGATCTCGTTATTAGTTAACCTAGAAGTTTTGATAGAATGTCTAATGGTACCACCCATAGGTGGTTTCAAGACAATGCCAAGCCCGGAACCTTTTAACGTAAAGGCACCGTCCGTGAAAAGGGTCCATATCCCCCATGATGTACCCGATCTTAGAAGGATTTCTTTCTCTACTTTGGGTACGAGGGTCGGCGTAAAATCGGCCATGAAGTTAGCTAGGGTTTGCGACTTAATGGCTATTCGAGGTTGATACTCGATATCATACCTGCTGAGTTTGACGGCCCATTTGGCCAACCGCCCCGATAGCTCGGGCTTATGCAAACCATTTCAAAGGGGGTAAGTTGTTAATATACATATGGGATGATACTTAAAATATGGTTTTAGCTTCCTAGATGTGTTTATAAATGCAAGTGCTAATTTTTCTAAGTGAGGGTATCTAGTTTTAGCATCTCCTAAAGTTCGGCTCACATAATAAACAAGGAATTGTGCACCTTGCTCTTCTTAAACTAGTACACCACTTACCACTATCTTGGACACTCCTAAGTATAGGTAAAAAATTTCATCTACCTTTGGGGTGTGAAGCAAAGGCGGGCTTGAGAGATATTGCTTTAATTCTTCTTAGGCTTCCTGACATTCCAGGGTCCATGAAAAATCCTTTTTATTTTTGAGCAAAGAAAATAATTGATGACTCTGATTTGATGGCCTTGAAATGAACCGACCCAGGGCAGCAATTCACCCCGTTAGCCTTTGTACAACCTTCACACTATCTGCGACCATGATATCCTTAATGACCTTGATCTTGCCGGGGTTAATTTCGATACCCTGATTTGACACCATAAAGCCAAGGAACTTACCTGAGCCAACTCCGAAGGCACATTTCTTTGGGTTAAGCTTCATGTTGTACATTCTCAAAATTTTAAATGTTTCCCGCAAACAAGTCAAATGGTCCTCTGCGCACTTAACCAACATATCATCAATATAAACTTCCATTATTTTACCTATTAATTCTTTGAACATTTTGTTGACTAGGCGTTGATTTGTAGCTCCTGCATTTTTTTAGCCCGAAGGGAATTGCCTTGTAACAACAAGTTCCAAATTTAGTAATAAACAAAGTCTTTTCCTAGTCCTCTAGGTTCATCAGAATTTGATTGTACCAGGAGTAGGCGTCGAGAAAAGTTAGGATCTCGTGGCCGGTCGTGGCATCGATCATATTATTGATGTTGGGAAGTGAGAAAGAGTCCTTTAGGCATCCTTTGTTCAAGTCCTTATAGTCTATACACACTCTAAGTTTGTTTCCTTTTTTCGGAACTAAAACTACATTGGCTAATCATTCGGGGTACTTTAACTCCCGAATAGATCCTATTTTAAGAAGTCAGGTTACCTCGTCCTTTATGAACACATGTTTTACCTCGGACAGGGGCCTCATTTTTTGCTTTATCGGTTTGAACCTCGGGTAGATGCTTACCCAATGTGTGGTGATTTCTGGTGGAATCCTTATCATATTTAAATGAGACCAAGCAAAGCAATCCATATTATTAATAAGAAATTGAATGAGTCCTGAGTTTGGGGGTTAATTGCGTTCCTAATTATACCTTTCTCTCTGGCATGTATTCGATCAGTATGACTTTTTCCAGTTCTTAACAATTGATTTTGCATTGGACTGTTCGGGAACGATGAAGGTTCAAGGAGTAAGGATGTCCTCTTCTTTGTCTTTGATTACCTGTTGCTCTGATTCTGTTGAGGCTGGGAGCGGTGATTGCTATTTAGCCGCCTGCTTACCTATGATGTTCGATTTCTCCAAGGTTTAAGGATCTGGTATCGGAAACCACTTCCTCAACTGCAAACATCTCCTTTGCAGCATTTTGATCTCCGTAAATTGTTTTCACTCCCTCCTCTATTGGGAACATTATCATCTGGTGAAGAGTTGATGTCACTACCCTCATGTTGTGTATCCATGGTCTCCCAAAGAGTGTATTATACCTCATGTCGCCTTTGATGACATGGAATTTCATGTCTTTTATGGTTCCAGCTATGTTTCATATTGAAGCCATTCAAGATCTGGGACGTAGGTACAATCTGACCTTGTAGGCCGAGTTTTTCCACGACCCTCGATCTAATTATGTTTGCTGAGCTGCCAGGATCCACTAGAACATGCTTAACAGAATTTTATTTAAAAGGATAAAAATTACCTGGGCTTCGTTGTGCGATTAGGATATGCCTTCTGCTTCCTCGTCACAAAATGATAGGACATCCTTAGGCACAGAGCTCCAAGTCATTTTTCTCTAGTGATTGATATCTTGGTGTGTTTGAACACAGGTCCTTATGGGATGTCAACACCGGCAATGATCATGTAGATTATATGTTGTGGTTTTTCCTACTCATTTTTTCTTTCATCTCTATCCCGGAAATGGTTTTTAGCTCGATCATTGAGAAATTCTTGAAAATGACCCTCGTTGAGCAGTCGAGCTACCTCCTCCCTTAGCTGCTTGCAGTCTTTAGTTCTATGGACATGTGTGGCATAATATTTACACATCAAATTTGGATTCCTCTAAGAAGGATCGGTTTGGATGGGCCACATGGTATCCTTGATTCTTCAAATAGCTAACACGATCCCTGATGTGTCTACACTGAAATTATACTCTGACAATCGAGGTTCCCCCGCGGGATCAGTGTGTCTATCAAACCCGCTCTTACTCATGAGTCCTTGAGAGCTCTGTCCTCGATCATTTCTCTGATCATTCCGGGGAGCGTTACAACCTGAACTACTATTTCTCTGATCAACATATGGCTTATACCATTCTTTGTTTGACCTCGATTCCCTATCCCTCAAGGGCTTAGCTGACGACCTGTTCGGATGAACTGAACCCAAAGGGGCTCCCAACTGGTCGTCCTCGACCCTAATTTGTTATTGGTAATGCTTATGTACATCCGACCACGTCACAGTTGGATACTCAATCAAATTCTATTTTAATTCTCGAGACACAATAAAGCTCGTTTCATTCTAACCCTGCATAAAAACTTGTACTACCTAGTCATCCGAGACAGGTGGTAATTTCATTCGCTCCATCTGGAACCTAGACACGAACTCCCTCAGCATCTCACCGTTCCTTTATTTTATCTTGAAGACATCTAATTTTCTCGTTGCCACCTTTATGGCTCCGGTGTGTGCTTTCACAAAGGCGCCTGCTAACATAGCAAATGAATCAACAGAATTAGTAGGTAATCATAACTCTTTTGACAATGTTTCTCTAAGTTGTTTAGCAATACTAGTTCGTTCTCATCATCGTTCAAGTCATTTCCCTTGATCGCGCAAGTGTATGAAGTAATATGCAGATTAGGGTCGGTCCCTTTATACTTGGGTATATCAGGCATGCGAAACTTTTTAAGGATGGGCATCAGAGCCACTCTCTAAGGGAATGGTTTTTTATGGACTTTTTTGCATATAAACCTTTCAAAATTGGAGGTGCCCCCAATATCTGGTCAACACGGGAGTTATAAGTCTCCACCTTCTTATTATTGTCCTCAATCCTTTTTCCCCGAACTCGATCCTTTTGGTGATCTCTTCGAGCATCCTCATAATGGTGGGGTCAATCCCCGAATCATTTCCGTTCGAACTCTGGCGCTGGTTGAGCGCGCAAGTTTTTTTTTGGTTCAGCTACACTCAGAGTATTATTCTGACTGTGGAGTTGGGTGATGGCGATCTACTAAGCTTGCAGCATCTCGAATATCACTTGGAGGCTGACTCCAGCATCTCCTATACCTGGTGTTCCTTGGCCCCCAGATTAGGCTTCTCTGCGTACACTCCCTCCGCGATCTGTGCCTAAATTTGCATCCAACGCAATGTGCAAACTGACATCAACTTATTTTATATTTGGCACTTTTCCAGGGTTTATCGGTGGTACACCGACCCCTAAATTGTTGTTTTCCCCATGAAATCCAAGACCTTCATTCTCATGAACAAGTGCATTTTGAGAAATTGACATGTTTAACCTTGACAATCAAAAATCTTGAAAAGAAAAAGCATAAAATAACGTATGTAATGAGAATTAGTAAAAACATTAATCACTATTATCTTTAACCCTACGATGGGCGCCAAATTATTTACCTAAAAAATACTAGTAACAAATAAATTTGATTTATGGTTTTAAAGATATGTGATTTAATTCTATACTAATTAATAATCAAGAAATATAGAGTATAGACGAAAAATGGATTAACCAAACCAGTGTTACTTAAGCAGTTGACCTCGAGCTCAGTAACTACGAGATGGAACAAGAACAATAAAGTAAGAATAATAAAGCAAAAAGATAGCTCTGACGAATAATAAACGAGAAAAGTAGGATAGTATATTCTTTGCCAATGATTATATGATGCTACAAATGATTAGGGACCCTTTTATATCACAGGGAAACCCTAAATAAGGTAGATTTCTATTTACAGTAAAGAATATTTTTGATACAGGTGTCTAACTGCCTAGTACGAAATCTTACAATTCTATTTCGGAATTTGTTCCATGATCTTAGGACGTGGTAGGAATCTCGCTCATTCTGTTAGAAATTCATAACAACATTATTTGGAGGTCGAGCATACTCGGCTTTTGTTTTCCTTGTTCCTGATCCTCGGTCCTTGTATCATATATTTGAGCATGAGTCTCATTCATCGGGCTCGAACTTGGTCTTTCCTGAACTCGGACTTGGAGCGGCCCCTCGAGCCTATAGATCAAACATATACGATCTTAACCGTATACAATATTCACAATTTACTTTTCCTAGTTAATATATATATATATATATATATATATATATATATATATATATATATATGTATTATCACGACCCGGATTTCCCACCATCGGCAGTCATGATGGCGCCTACTATCGAAGCTAGGCCAGCCGAACCATAACATCATAATATACTAGAGTAATTAAACATTTCGGGAACTTTAAAAATTCAATAAAGAAGAAATCAAAATCTGGAAACAATATACATAACACTACCCCAATATCTGGTGTTGATACCTCACAGACTACTATGGAATACTACAGACAAGTCTGAATGAAAGAAAATACATAAGTCTGTTTTGTTACAATTGAAACAAACTAAAATAAGGGATAAGGACTTCGGCCTGCGAACGCCAGCTAGGCTACCTCGAGAGTCCTTGGTCTGAAGACAACTCCCAGAAAATCCTACTGCTGCTGCCGTACAAAAGCTCCTCCAACGCTGTGATCTGTGCTAAAAGCACAGAAGTGTAATATCAGCACAACCGACCCCACAAGTAAGTGCCTGTGCAGATATACATATACGAGGCTAGACAGGACCTACTAAAATTAACCTGTGCAGATATACATATACTGATACAACGACAACAGAAAGAGCAACATGAATGTATATAAAGATATACAACCGAAAAGGAAACTTGCTCGAAAAATACTGAACAATGAGCGCAGATTATCAGTAACAACATTACTCCAAATTCACATTATTACTTTCATAAGTGGTCGGCACGCCACACGATCCCATATTATGCATCATAAGTGGACGGTGCACCACACGATCCCATTTCATATAAAATAAGTGGACGACATGCCACACGATCCCATTTCATATAATATAAGTGGACGGCATGCCACACGATCCCATTAAATATAATATAAGTGGATGGCGTGCCACACGATCCCAATGAATATAATATAAGTGGACGACATGCCACACGATCCCATTAAATATAACATAAGTGGACGGCGTGCCACACGATCCCATTAAATATAATATAAGTGGACGGCATGCCACACGATCCCAATGAATATAATATAATGAATGATTCATATAGCCTCTCTCAAGGAGTTCCCCTTTAGGGAAAACTCGGCAATATAACGATCTAACCCAATAAGGGTACCACTAGCAGCCCAAACATCTCAATAATTGAGTATACATATAACGTTCAACCGGATAAGGGAGCAACAACAATCATAAACTACACTTCCCGGCAAGGGATTCAACCACATTTCTTTACAATTCTTACAATTTTGACTTCATAGGATCACTACCGTTTGAGCCAAAGATCCAAAGAATTTTCACTTTTCATAAATAATTCCTCAAATAACTCATCATGTCAAATTCACCAATTGCTAGGAATAGTTCTCAAAATATATCCAAAAACAAGTACAAAGAAGACTCACGGTCATGCTAGACGCCAGTGTATAGATACTCGTCACCATGCCTATACACCGCACTCGATCATTTAGCAAATAGCAAGTAATAATACTCTAATCCTATTCCCTCAAGCCGAGATTAGATCAAACACTTACCTCGGTCCAAAAATAGCAATCAATCCTCTAGAACCGCCTTTCCTCTCGAATCTAACTCCGAAACAATGGTAACTAGTCATTTTTAATTTAATAACATCAATTAGGGCTCAATAACATAATCTCATAGCCTAGAAATGAAATTTCCATCATTCTTCCAAAAATAGAAAAATCCGACACCGGGCCCACATGGTCCAAACTCGAGGTTCAGACCAAATTCCAATCACCCATAACCCCACGAGTTAGAATATATGATTTATTTCAAAATCCAACCTTAAATTAAGGTTGAATCACCCAAAATCCCACAAGCCCTAGTTCTACCCATAACCCCCATTTTCTACCTTGAATTCATGACTTAGGGCTAGGATTAATTATGATTAGGTGAAGAAATAATGAAGAAATGATGTTAGCAAAACATACCCAAAGAGTTATGGAGGAATGAGAGCTTGGAACTTGAAAATGGAGGGTGGAGGAGAAGAGCTCGTGTGAAATTTTGTGAGAAATCCCGTGCAAGTGTTCTGTTTGTAAGAAAAATTCACTAAGCAAAAATGCCATATGCGATCGCATACAAGGCAGTGCGATCACATAGGGTAAGGAGGTAATGCAATGCAACAGAAGAGATGTTGCGAACGCATAGAGTAAATGCGACTGGGCCAGGAAAATGCTCTATGCGATCGCGAGGGGGACAATACGATCGCATAGGTATGGGAGGCTTGGCAATGCGATCGCACAAGGAGGGTTGCGAGCGCATAGAGCACATTTTTGGGTCTTGAAACTTACACTATGCGATCGCATAGAACAACGTACCAGAATACCAGCAACAGAAAAATACTTGATTTTTAAGTGCAAAAATATCCCGAACCACCCCCGAAATCACCCCCGAGCTCTCGGGGCTCCTAACCAAATACACACACTAACTCAACAACCTTATACGAACTTGCTCGAGCGATTATATCACTAAAATAACATCAAAAACTAAGAATCAAACCTCAAAACTCAAGATTTCATTCAAAGTTCATCAACCTCTAACTTTATCTATTTAGGTCCGAAACACGTCAAACGACGTCCGATTTTGACCAAATTTCACAGAAAGCGCTTAACCAATATTTAAGACTTGTATCGGGCATCGGAACCAAAATACAACCCCGATACCTATATTTTCTAACTCATTTTCATTTCCATTTTTCCTTATTAATTTCACAAAACAATATAATGGAAAAATTCTTTTACCGGGGTTCTGGACCTCGAATTTTGACTCCGGGCACATGCCCGAATCCCATATTTTTCTACGGACCCCCCGGGACCGTCACATCACCGGTCCATGCCCGTTTACCAAAAATGTTGACCAAAGTCAACTGTATCAATATTAATATCAAAATTCTTCAAATTTTCCATAGAATTCATATATCTTAACACAAAAACTTTCCGGCTTTGTGCCCAGACTATGCACGCACATCGAGGCAACTGAGAGTGAGATTTCCAAGACCTCGGAAGTGCAGAGAAAGGGAGAAATATGGCGATGACCCCTTTGGGTCGTCACATTCTCCACCTCTAAAACAACCGTTCGTCCTCGTACGGACAAAAGAAAGAAAGAAGTACCTGAGTCAGGAAATAGATTAGGGTAACGGCTCTGCATATCAGACTCAGACTCCCAGGTTGAAGCCTCAGAAGGCTGACCCCTCCACTGCACACATACTGAAGGAAAACTCTTCGAACTCAACTGTCGAACCTGCCGGTCTAGAATAGCTACCGGCTCCTCCTCGTAGGACACATCCATGTCCAACTGGATAGTACTGAAATCTAACACGTGGGTAGGATCACCGTGATACCTTCGGAGCATAGACACGCGAAACACTAGATACACAGCTGACAAGCTAGGTGGCAAGGCAAGTCTTTAAGCCACCCCTCCCACTGGATCAAGTATCTCAAATGGACCAATATATCTATGGCTAAGCTTGTCCTTCTTCCCAAATCTCATCACGCCTTTCATAGGCGATACACGGAGCAATACTCGCTCACCAACCGTGAAGTCCACATCTACACCTTGCGATCCGCATAACGTTTTTGCCGAGACTGAGCTGAATGTAACGACTCCTGGATAATCTTGACCTTATCCAAGGCCTCCAGGATTAAATTAGTACCCAACAACCGAGCCTCTCCCGGCTCGAACTATCCGAGTGGAGACCGACACCGCCTACCATACAATGCCTCATAAAGTGCCATCTAAATACTGGACTAGTAGCTGTTGTTGTAGGCAAACTCTGCTAAAGGCAAGAAATGGTCCCAAGAACCTCTAAAATCAATAACACAGGCTTGAAGCATATCATCCAATATCTGAATAGTCCTCTCGGACTGAACGACCGTCTGAGGATTGTACTCAACTGAACCTGGGTACCTAGCTCCTGCTGAACTACTCTCCAAAAGTGCGAGGTGAACTACGTACCCCGATCCGAAATGATAGATGTCGGTACCCCATGAAGACAAACAATCTCTCGGATGTAAATCTCAGCTAGTCTTTCTGAGGAATAGGTAGTAGCAACAAGAATGAAATGCGCTGACTTAGTCAGCCTATCAACGATGACCCAAATAGCATTAAACCTCTCCCAGGTCATCAGAAGTCCAGTAACAAAGTCCATGGTAATCCGCTCCCACTTCCACTGGGGAAGCTCAATCCTCTGAAACACACCACCAGGTCTCTGATGCTCATACTTGATATGCTGACAATTTAAACACTGAGCCACATATGCAACAATGTCTTTCTTTATCCTATGCCACCAGTAATGCTGCCGCAAGTCTTGATACATCTTTGCAGCGCACGAGTGAACAGAATACCGAGAACTATAGGCCTCTACTAAGATCAACTCTCGAATACCATCAACATTGGGCACATATAGTCGCTCCTGCAATCTAAAAACACCATCTTCATCCAAATTCACCTTCGTGCACCTTTACACTGCACATTGTCTCTCAAGACACACATATGAGGATCATTAAATTGTCGGTCACGGATCCGCTCCAATAATGAAGAACGAGCGACCGTGCAAGCTAATACTCGGCTAGGCTCCGAAATGTCCAACCTCACCAACAGATTGGCCAAGGCCCGAATATCTAAGGCAAGTGGTCTCTGGCTGACCGGAACATATGCAAAACTACCTATGCTGGCTAACTTCCTGCTCAATACGTCGGCCAATACATTGGCCCTACGCGGGTGTTATAAGATAGTAACATCATAATCATTCAATAGCTCCAACCACCTCCACTGCCTCAAATTCAACTCTTTCTGCTTGAATAAGTATTGCAAACTCTTGTGATCCGTGTACACCTCACACGTCACACCATATAAATAATGCCTCGAAATCTTCAAGGCATGAACAATGGTTGCCAACTCTAGATCATGGACCGAGTAGTTATTCTCGTGGATCTTCAACTACCTCGAAGCATAAGCAATAACCCTGCCATCCTGCATCAATACCGTACCAAGACCAACACGAGAAGCATCACAATAAACAGTATAAGGTCCTGGACATGTGGGCAAAACCAATATCGGTGCCGTAGTCAGAGTTGTCTTGAGCGTCTGAAAGCTTTCTTCGCACTCATCTGACCACCCGAACTAGGCACCCTTCTGGGTCAACCTGGTCAACGGGGCAGCTATAGATGAAAATCCCTCCACAAATCGACGATAATGACCAGCTAACCCCAAGAAACTATGAATCTCTATCGCTGAAGCTAGTCGAGGCCAATTTTTAACTGCCTCAATCTTTTTTGGGTCTACCTGAATACCCTCGGCTGGTACGACATGACCTAGAAACGTCACTGAACTCAACCAAAACTCATATTTTGAAAACTTGGCATACAACTGGCTATCCTTCAAAGTCTGAAGAACCACTCTGTGGTGCTACTCATGCTCCTCTTGACTGCGGGAGTACACAAGAATATCATCAATAAAGACAATCACGAACAAGTCCAAATAAGGCCTGAACACTTAGTTTATCAACTCCATAAATGCTGTCGGGGCATTGGTCAACCCAAATGATATGACCAAGAACTCATAATGCCCATACCGAGTGCAGAATGCTGTCTTAGGGACATCGGACGCCCTAATCCTCAGCTGGTGATAACCCGAACTCAAATCTATCTTGGAAAACACCTTTGTACGCTGCAACTGGTCGAACAAATATACTTGTTCTTAATTGTTACCTTGTTCAGCTATCGGTAATCAATACACATCCACATAGAACCATCCTTTTCTTCACAAATAGAACTAGCGCACCCAAGGGAAAAACACTAGGCCTGATGAAACCCTTCTCCAATAAATCTTGCAACTGATCTTTTAGCTCTTTCAGCTCTGGCGGGGCCATACGGTATGGTGGGATATAAATGGGCTACGTGCCTGGGGCCAGATAACGCAATAATCAATATCCCTATCGGGCAGCATACCCGAAAGGCCTGAAGGAAAAACCTCTGGAAACTCTGAAACAATAGGGACTGAGTCAATAGAAGGAACCTCTGATCTGGAGTCACGAACATAAGATAAATAAGCTAGACACCCCTTCTCGACCATGCGTCGAGCCTTAACATAAGAAATAACACAGCGGGTGGCATGTCCTGGAGTCCCTCTCCACTCCAATCGGGGCATATCCGGTAAAGCCAAAATCACGGTATTGGCATAACAATCCAAGATCGCATGATGCGGGGACAGCTAGTGCATCCCCAATATAATATCACAATCCACCATGTCTAGAAGCAATAGGTCAACACGGGTCTCAAGACCCTCAAACACTAATATACAGGAACGATGGACCTGATCAACCATTATAGGATCACTCACTGGTGTAGATACATATACATGAATACCCAATGCATCGCTAGGCATAGGCAAATGAGGTGAAAAATAAGACGACATGTATGAAAATGTAGACCTAGGGTCAAATAGCACTGAAGCACCCCTGTCACAGACCAGAATTTAACTGCAATAACAACATCAGAAGACTCAGCCTCTGGCCTGGGTGGCAAAACATAAAAATAGGGCTGGGCCCCACCCCCTAAACTACATGCCTAGGACGATCAACCACTGGCTGACCTCTGCCTCTACCGGTTCGAGCTCTACTTCTACAGTGCCTACCTCCATCTCTAGGATCTTTACCCCCGCCTCTAGCTGGCTGGGTGGGATGTGAATCACATACTGCCTGAATCATGAGGCGAGGACCCGGCTGTTGAGAACAACTTGAAGCTCAAGGGCAAAACTTGGCAATATGCCTCGGGTCACCACAAGTGTAACAAGTCCTCTGCTGCTGAGAATAACAGAGTGGGGGTGCACTAATAGGCTGCTGATCTGGCTGTACTGCTGGGGACCACCTCTGCCCGAGCTACCATGAGAAGTTTGAAGAGTTGACTGAAAGGGCCTCGGTGCCTGACCCTTACTGTAAGAATCCCTACCTCTAGATGAGGCAACACTGAATCTACCAGAATGACGAGGTCTCTTGTCTGACATCTGACTACCTCCCCGTGCGAGGGTTATCTCAACTCTGCAGGCCGCATTAGCCGCCTCTGGAAGGAAATATCACTACCAACTCGCATGGCCATCTGTAGGCGAATCGACTGAATCAATCCATCAATGAATCTCCGGACCCTCTCCTGCTCTATAGGGAGTATTACAATTGCATGGCATGCCAAGTCAATGAATCTGGTCTCGTACTGAGTAACTGTCATGGTGCCCCGTTGAAGGCGCTTAAATTGCCTGCGAAGTGCCTTCCGCTGAGTGACGGGGAGAAACTTCTCCAAGAATAACTCTGCGAACTTATCCCATGTCAAGGCTGGAGACCCTGCTGGTCTAGATAGACAAAAATCTCTCCATCAAGTCTTGGCGGATCCTATAAGCCTGAAGGTGCAAAAATCGACCCCATTTGTCTCTACTATGCCCATGGTCCTGAGAATCTCATGGCAACTGAATAGGAAATCCTGGGGATCCTCGGATGAAGCACCGCTGAAGGTGGTGGTGAATAGCTTGGAGAACCGATCAAGTCTCCAAAAAGCATCCGAAGTTATGGTTGCTTCATTACCGGCCTGAGCTAGAATACCTAGCTGAACTGCTACAGCTGGCTGAATCACTGGGGCATGGGCCTGAGGAGCTGCCTGCTCCGGAGTATGTGTAACAAGAGTCTGAACCCCTCCTCTGGCTTGCGAAATGGCTGGTGCAGCTGGTAGCAACCCCGCTCTAGAAACACTCTCCATAAAGCCTGCTAGTCTGCTATAGCATCCTAGAACTCTAGGGTGATCAAGAAACCTCATGGGACATGAGCTGAGCCCGCTTGTACTGCTAGGGCTGGAACCTCCTCATCATAGTCTACATTAGGCTCCTCCTCTAGAACGGCTACCTGGGGCAGGGCTTTGCCCGGCCTCAGCCCGTGGCACGACCTCGGCCTCTACCTCTCGCGGGTGCAGCTGTGGGTTCGGACTGCTATGCAGTAGAAGATGAAGTACGTGTTCTCGCCATCTGTGAAAGAACATAGTAGAAGGAAAACAATGTTTGAGAAACAGAATCGCACGAGAAGAAAGAACAAAAGTGAAATTTTTCCTAACTCTGTAGCTTTTGAGAGATAAATATAGGCGTCTCTGTACCGGTCCCTCAGACTCTACCTAGTTTGTCCGTGAGTAGCGAGACCTATGAAACCTAGAGCTCTGATACCAACTTTTCATGACCCGGATTTCCCACCATCAGGAGTCGTGATGGCACCTACTATCGAAGCTAGGCCAACCAAACCATAACAACAGAATATACTAGAGTAATTAAACATTTTGGGAACTTTAAAAGTTCAATAAAGAAGAAATCAAAATGCGGAAACACTGTACATAACACTACCCCAAAATCTAGTGTCGCTAGCTCACAGACTACTATGGAATACTACAGACAAGTCTGAATGAAAGAATATACATAAGTATGTTTTGGTACAATGAAAACAAACTGAAATAAGGGATAGGGACTTCGGCATGCGAACGCCGGCTAGGCTACCTCGAGAGTGTAAGGCCCTAGTAAATTTCGCTAAGGAATATAGGATTCTGTGGTGCCACGTAGGCTAATTATTATATTTTATGTGCTATGAACATTATGGACATCAATTAGACTTGATAAATATGAGTATGAGTCTTATGGTAAGTGATATGAGGTCCAAATGGAAGCCCAAGTGTAAGCCAAATAGGAAAATTTTCGAAATAGGCCAAAATTTCAAATGGATTCGCACAAGGCTCCACTTTAAATGACCATCGATAATTATGTATAAGGTTTTATGTGGTGAATAGCATATCAAATGAAAGCCCTTTGAGTCTAGTTTCCAACGCTTCAAACCGTTCGTCATTTGGACATTCCTACACAAAGTTATGATCAAATTACCAAAGGCTGGAAAATGCGATCGTGTGTCAAGTCAAATCTGCGATCCGCATTTCTACTCTGCGGTCCGCATGTTCGTTCCGCGGTCCGCATTTTGACCGCAGATTGAACCAGTGTAGCTCATTTTTGGCTGCCGATTTTGCGGTGCATTTTGCGGCCCGCATGCCCATTCTGCGGTGCATTCTGCTATAGCAGAATTGACATCGCAAGGTTATTTGTTTTATTTTTATAACCCGACCCCATTTCAATATATAGGCTTTGGGGTTCATTTTGGGGTCATTTCTTACTGATTTTAGAGAGTGGTGAGAGCATTTTAGAGAGAGAAGGAGGAACCCAACATTTAAATCATCCAAATCTTGCATCAATCTTCAAGAATCAAGAACCCAATAGCAAGTTCTTCATCTAAGAGGTAAGATTCTATACCCTAGGGTTTTAATTTCGAGTTTTTTGTGTATAAGATGAGTTATTGAGGTATGATTCTTGGGTTTATTAGTATTGTGTATACATGCATGTACAACTTAGGTTTATGGGAAGATTGTTTAACTTAAATAACTAAAGATTGGGTTAGGGAATGAAGGAAGTCTTAAAAAGGGGATTCGAAATCAAGATGCTCAACTAGTGTTTGATAAAATGTTCAAATGAGCTAGTTTCATGAATATCTTTCTAATATGTGTTTAATTTTGTTATGTTTCATAGTAGATTGGAATTGCTAGAGTTTTTGGAGTGTTGTAGTAACTTAAGAAAAGCTCAATCGAGGTATGTATGGCTAACTTTGATTCTTGTGAAATCGCCCTTATGTGTGCAATTCGTTTGGCATGTGTTAATTTGAGAGATTGTGTGTAATTTGTTGATTTTGTTGTTGGGTATCTAATTGATGTTAAACTACATGTGGTGTGGTGTGAAATATGAATTGAAAGATAACAAGGGAATTGGAATTGGTAAAAAATTGTGAATAATGGTTATGATGGCCTATATGGCACCTTGTGGAAAAGAAACGAAATACTTGAGAATTGGTTTATTGTGGAAAGAGATGAAACACTTGAATTGTGGAAAATTGTTGAACATACTTGTGTGAATATTCTTGATTATGGATATATTGTAACTTGGTTGTGATATTGGCTTGATAAGTAATTGAGAACATGAAACAATGTGCAAGTTGCTTATTTGAACTTGTTGAAATTGTGTGTAGTGCCTTATCTGCTGTTTGAAATTGTTGTGTTTTAAACTGTAAGGTGGGATCGGGTTGCGCGCTACAACATGAGGAAATAAGGTGTGGGTTGGGGTGATAAGGATGGCCGAGCTAATAAGGGTGGTCGGGGGTAATAAGGATGGAAAGCGATCGAAATCGCTATTGAAAATTGATACAAAAATCAATGATATGAAATTGTGAAAGGAGACAGCAGGAGAGTTTGCAACCTGTGGGGCACTGATTGCCCCTTTGTTTGACTACTTGTGTTTTACGTTATTGATTTGTGGTTGTTCTACTTGTTGATCTTAAACGTGCTTTGTGTTGAGAATTATCCGAAATGAGGAAAAATGTGGAAAACATGGTTGGCTGGCTTAATTGATTCTTGATGTAATTCATTGGCCGTATTATCATCGTGATTTCTTGTTAATGGCTTGAGTTTACTTGGGACAAAGTTTGTCCATACATACCAGTACAATTCCAGTGTACTGACGTCCCTTTTGCTGGGGACGCTACATTCGTATTATGATTGTAGGTGAATCAATAGAAGGTACTTCAGCTCATCGGCAGTAGCATCCTTCATCTTCCACTACCCGTTTTTGTGAGCCCTTTTCCTTTAGGGGCCCTGCGTGGCTCATGCCACTCTTGTTTAGACATTATTTTGATTTTGTGTAAGGTATAGCCGGAGTCTTGTTACCGGCAAGTATTGTATCCTCCTTTGTAATCCTAGAGGCTCCGTAGACAGTAAACTGTGGGACTATGGCCTATGTATGTATATGTATATGTCGGGCGCTGTAAATTGTAACTTGTTAGTAATGTTAATAATGTGGTTATGTTTGTACAATGTGAATTAAGTTATAATTGGTAAGATCTTTGGCTTGAGTAATAAACAACACAGGGGTATCGCGTGGGATAGAAAGGCAACCAGGTCCGCTTGACTGGGGCTACCTAGTCAGGCGCCGGTCATGTCCCTCAATTTGGGGCGTGACAAACTTGGTATCAGAGCCTAAGGTTTTTAAGTGTCCTAGTATGTCTCGGAGCCGTGTCTAGTAGTGCCCTTCTTATCGGTGTGTTGTCGACCACATCATATAAGTTGGGGGCTGCACGGGCATTTAGGAATTTACCCATTTCTTTGATATTCCAGATCGTGCGATATGGCTCAAGATATGGAGCTAATTTCCTATCTAAGTATTAACCTCAATATTGGTAATTTTGATACCATAATTTGTGAATTTGAAGCATGTAAGGTGAGATTTATCTCACCATTGAGTCCAAGTGGATCACCCAAGGACTTGTTAGAAGAATGTGTTGAGCCATGGAGTGATTGGTAGAACTTGTTGTTAAGGAGAGTACCCTTGTTCCTACTAATGTCACTGCACCACCAGATCATGTAGTATATCATCAGTATGTAGGGCTGAAACCCCGTCTCTTAGAAATTAAGCTTCCATGGTGTCCGCGTAAATGTTGTAGGTTCAAAATATAATTGATGCAGTATTCATTTTGTTATGTTAAGCAAATTATTGTTGTGAAAATATATGTAGGAGGTACTTCTTAATTTGTTTAATATATTATTCTTGGTAGATGAGGATATGTAAAGAATGTGAACTATGTGCTAAAATGCCTAGACTTGAAGTCAAGTTTAAATTGATATATTGTTGCCATATATTGTAAGAAAACTTGTTATGGTTGATTCCTCCAAAATGTTCTTATGTGTACCAAAGGTATTTGATTGATTGTGTCTAGTTGTTGGTAACATATAAAGAATGTGTAAGACTAAATGTTGGATTTTAGCTGTGATTGATACTTTACATGAATTGGTGTTGTGACCCGATGTTTGTGAAAGATGCATTCCAATATGATCAATGTGCTATTATTGACAACTTAAAATGGGTGCAAGGAATATGAATCATGTATTGAAATGCGAAGGCCTTAAATTGAAATTGAAGCAACATATATTAAATAAAACTGTGTGAAGTCCTATTTGCATAGAGATGTTGAAATAAGTCAAATGTTTTTGAGAAATAGAGTATAGACAATGTGTCAAGAACTCGAAATGAAACTGTACCTGGCAATATTTGTGACATGAGAGAATATGAAACAGATTATGATGTTGATGTGAAATGCGAGGAAGAAGAGATTGTGTTATGAAATGTGGCCTAGTGCCAAGTCCTGATGTGATAATTATGGCCCTAAGAGTCGATGGACAAATATACGTGAAAATGGCATGATTCTTTTATTTGATAATGTGGTGATCATTTAAAGTGTTTGATTCATAATTGTGATTTCCTTATTATTGTATGAAGCACATAGGTGTATAATCTGATATGTGAACCCTACGGAAGGGCTATGATATGCATCCTATGGGTATGGAACTTATGTGAAAACTATGTGATCTATTTTATTTGGTAATGTGGTGATTGTTTAAACTTTTTGTTAAACCCTTATGATTTCCTTGTCCTTGCATAGATATGTTCTTAAAAAGAATCTAAATTACAAAACAGTTCATGCACATGCACCTACTCTTTAAATGAGACGTATTATTTACAAAGTCTCCCTATCATAGTTCTATTGTTTACAACCTCCTATGGAATTGAGCTCTATAATTATCTTCCAGAATTGAGTTATAGCACTATTGATACTTCCTACTTGCTTTTCCTAAATTCTCAACAAAGGACTATTCCCGATGAATTTCTTACAGAAATGTTTTATTTAAATGAACAGCATCTACTCACTTGTGCCTATACATGCACCGTCGTAAAGTTTGTACATGTGGTGTCAAGTTCCATTTGTGATCCTTCTCGAGTCACTCTTTTCTCAGTTGTGTATATGGCTTATATGGCTTGAACAACCAATCCACTCTCTTGCAAGTAACATCATGAAAACCTTTTTACTATCAAGAAACGTGAAAGCATGCATCTACACTTATCCTACAAGTACATGTCAATTGAAATGGTCAATGTGTGCATAAAGTTTTTCTAAAAATTCAGATCCTCACATCCCATCATAGGAAAGATCTTGTGTCGCCATAATTTTTGTTTCCACTTGAGATATCCCGTAGTAAGTAGCTCACTTGGTTTCTAGTATTGTGGTTGCCCGTGATGTAGAATTGTATTGTAGTTTGGAAGATAGTATAGCATAGGCATGTCCAACTCATAACGAATGATTATTCTCTCTTTATGTCTCCACAATGTGTTAATTGTATTCCTTATTTAGTGAAGTCGTTGTGCTAGAACCCAACACTTGTACGATAACCATGAGAGAACGTGTCTTCTATGTATCACTATGACACTTTATTTTTCAAGTCAAAACCAATGGAGATCTCATCATGAACATCTGCAAACCTTCAGTGATTATTGTGCACTGTCTCATTGAGTTTTGTTTTCTTTACACCCTCAACTTCTAGAATCATGGACTATGTCGTTGTCATGTGTGGAGAGTTTCACTACCCTTGGTATCTCACCTTCTTGGCTAGATATGCTTGTTATTTGCCTTCTCCCTGGAGCGTCGTGTTAACTATTTGAACCATCTAACAAATTCATGGTTTTGTCCCAATATCAAGATTTTCTAGCTATTGAGTTTCACTTGTGAAAGGTTGAGATTAGATGACTTCGGATTTTTGTACATATCATGAACATGTTGATTTGAATGACAAATGGTCGTAATTTTTAGTTCCTTCATATATGATCAATTACCAAGAAGTGTTAAATTGTCTAGAATATGGTAATCTCATAAGCGTTCAATTATTTTCATCCTTATAGGCTTGTGGCATAGATTCTGGGCATCAAGTAATGTTAAGAGTGTAATTCAACTTCGTGTATTTTGAATCCCATATCACATTCAAGGTGCTAGAGTATTCCTATTCGGGGTCGACGGATTTTCCCTACACTTTAGAAAATGAGTGGTTCACGTACTTGAGTATTCCTCCTTAATGATTCCTATTTCCCATGTACTACTTACTCATATTCCTCATTTGTGTATTAATTGAGGTAGTCACAATGATTAACCATGTCAGTATTGTTAGTAGTAACATTTTGTGTCTCTTAGTATACGACCTCATATAGTACTCTACCCAGTGCATTAATGGATTCTTGAAGAACTCCAGCCTGATCTTGAACTCTGTTGTTCCTCATTGTATTAGATCCATTGGGAATTTTAAGTTCAGACAAGTTAAAGATAAAGCTTCGTAGTGTGATCACATATATATTGGACAGATAAAGTTATGGTCGGTTTATGGTATCACATCTTAGGGTAACTATTAAAGGTCATCAAGGGTTTAGTGTGAGTGTACCCCTAAAAATGTTATGTGAGTTGATAATAAAAGTAACATGACTGTATTACACATTAGGTTGCAATAGGTGTATGATATTCCCCGTAACTGTTCCTCATGTACTTTGTGTTTCCATATGCTTATGTCTAAGAAGATAGTGATAAAAAAAATGTGGGTACGAATTGACTCGATTGCACTATATGATCATGATGCACTACTAGCAAGACTCGTGATGTCTTGATTTCATATGGACGGTTGATTGAAAGGAAATTATATTCTTGTTGATGAACACCTTTGCGATTACATTAATGGCTGGTAAGGACAATTATGAACACATGATTGTTTGTTTACTATGAACCGACATCCTTGATGGTATGATGCCAAGTTATGGAATTGTGGGTTATTGTTGTTATCATGAATTGCAATTATCCAGTGGAGTGTAAATTGTACAGTGGAAGTTATCAAAAGGTAAAGTCAATGGATAGTTATCTCATGCAAGATGTTTATATGTCATCCTTGTTATGTATGTTTGGGAGTTGATATTATTTTTGAGAAGGTGTTATGACAATGTTTGTAAGTCTATAATGTCGTGTGGAAGGATAAATGTGTCGTGGAAGGAAAGTACTTTCGTTTGATTGAATACCAGTTAGTTTTGACTTGGAATGTACCATATAGGTATTTTGATGTAAAATTGTGCAGTCCATGTTCTGGTATCCATATGTTAATGTAGTTCTTGTAATACTGGGATTAGGATTGTGGATATATACATTGTGGTGCTATGTACAGTTGTGGATGTGTGGATAAGAAGATTTTAGTGATTCTCTGGCAGGTGGATAGGCCTAGTTACAAAGGAAACTCTGCCGAAATTTTTGAAAAATTTATGAGTTAGTGAAAATTTTGAGACTGAAGGTAGGTTAGAAAAGAGATGTATGATGTTAAAGTGTTTGGGAAAGACTATACTCCTCATTCGAGGACGAATGATCCTAAGGGGGGAGAATGTAAGGCCCTAGAAAATTTCGCTAAGGAATATAGGATTCTGTGGTGCCACGTAGGCTAATTATTATATTTTATGTGCTATGAACATTATGGACATCAATTAGACTTGATAAATATGAGTATGAGTCTTATGGTAAGTGATATGAGGTCCAAATGGAAGCCCAAGTGTAAGCCAAATAGGAAAATGTTCGAAATAGGCCAAAATTTCAAATGGATTCGCACAAGGCTCCACTTTAAACGACCATCAATAATTATGTATAAGGTTTTTTGTGGTGAATAGCATATCAAATTTAAGCCCTTTGAGTCTAGTTTCCAATGCTTCAAACCGTTCGTCATTTGGACAGTCCTACACAAAGTTATGATCAAATTACCAAAGGCTGGAAAATGCGATCGTGTGTCAGGTCAAATCTGCGATCCGCATTTCTACTCTGCGGTCCGCATGTTCGTTCCGCGGTCCGCATTTTGACCGCAGATTGAACCAGTGTAGCTCATTTTTGGCTGCTGATTTTTCGGTGCATTTTGCGGCCCGCATGTCTATTCTGCGGTGCATTCTGCGATAGCAGAATTGACATCGCAGGGTTATTTATTTTATTTTTATAACCCAACCCCATTTCAATATATAGGCTTTGGGGTTCATTTGGGGTCATTTCTTACTGATTTTAGAGAGTGGTGAGAGCATTTTAGAGAGAGAAGGAGGAACCCAACATTTAAATCATCCAAATCTTGCATCAATCTTCAAGAATCAAGAACCCAATAGCAAGTTCTTCATCTAAGAGGTAAGATTCTATACCCTAGGGTTTTAATTTCGAGTTTTTTGTGTATAAGATGAGTTATTGAGGTATGATTCTTGGGTTTATTAGTATTGTGTATACATGCATGTACAACTTAGGTTTATGGGAAGATTGTTTAACTTAAATAACTAAAGATTGGGTTAGGGAATGAAGGAAGTCTTAAAAAGGGATTCGAAATCAAGATGCTCAACTAGTGTTTGATAAAATGTTCAAATGAGCTAGTTTGATGAATATCTTTCTAATATGTGTTTAATTTTGTTATGTTTCATAGTAGATTGGAATTGCTAGAGTTTTTGGAGAGTTGTAGTAACTTAAGGAAAGCTCAATCGAGGTATGTATGGCTAACTTTGATTCTTGTGAAATCGCCCTTATGTGTGCAATTCGTTTGGCATGTGTTAATTTGAGAGATTGTGTGTAATTTGTTGATTTTGTTGTTGGGTATCTAATTGATGTTAAACTACATGTGGTGTGGTGTGAAATATGAATTGAAAGATAACAAGGGAATTGGAATTGGTAAAGAATTGTGAATAATGGTTATGATGGCCTATATGGCACCTTGTGGAAAAGAAACGAAACACTTGAGAATTGGTTTATTGTGGAAAGAGATGAAACACTTGAATTGTGGAAAATTGTTGAACATACTTGTGTGAATATTCTTGATTATGGATATATTGTAACTTGGTTGTGATATTGGCTTGATAAGTAATTGAGAACATGAAACAATGTGCAAGTTGCTTATTTGAACTTGTTGAAATTGTGTGTTGTGCCTTATCTGCTGTTTGAAATTGTTGTGTTTTAAACTGTAAGGTGGGATCGGGTTGCGCACCGCAACATGAGGAAATAAGGTGTGGGTTGGGGTGATAAGGGTGGCCGAGGTAATAAGGGTGGTCAGGGGTAATAAGGATGGAAAGCGATCGAAATCGCTATTGAAAATTGATACAAAAATTCAATGATGTGAAATTGTGAAAGGAGACAACAGGAGAGTTTGCAACCTGTGGGGCACTGATTGCCCCTTTGTTTGACTACTTGTGTTTTACGTTATTGATTTGTGGTTGTTCTACTTGTTGATCTTAAACGTGCTTTGTGTTGAGAATTATCCGAAATGAGGAAAAATGTGGAAAACATGGTTGGCTGGCTTAATTGATTCTTGATGTAATTCATTGGCCGTATTATCATCGTGATTTCTTGTTAATGGCTTGAGTTTACTTGGGACAAAGTTTGTCCATACATACCAGTACAATTCCAGTGTACTGACGTCCCTTTTGCCGGGGACGCTACATTCGTATTATGATTGTAGGTGAATCAGTAGAAGGTACTTCAGCTCATCGGCAGTAGCATCCTTCATCTTCCACTGCCCGTTTTTGTGAGCCCCTTTCCTTTCGGGGCCCTGCGTGGCTCATGCCACTCTTGTTTAGACATTATTTTGATTTTGTGTAAGGTATAGCCGGAGCCTTGTTACCGGCAAGTATTGTATCCTCCTTTGTAATCCTAGAGGCTCCGTAGACAGTAAACTGTGGGACTATGGCCTATGTATGTATATGTATATGTCGGGCGCTGTAAATTGTAACTTGTTAGTAATGTTAATAATGTGGTTATGTTTGTACAATGTGAATTAAGTTATAATTGGTAAGATCTTTGGCTTGAGTAATAAACAACACAGGGGTATCGCGTGGGATAGAAAGGCACCCAGGTCCGCTTGACTGGGGCTACCTAGTAAGGCGCCGGTCATGTCCCTCGATTTGGGGCGTGACAGAGAGTCCCTGGACTGAAAACAACTCCCAGAAAATCTTACTACTGCTGCCGTCCAAAAGCTGCTCTAACACTGTGATCTGTGCAAAAAGCACAAAAGTGTAGCATCAGCACAACCGACCTCATATGCTGGTAAGTGCTTGGCCTAACCCCGGCGAAGTAGTGACGAGGCTAGACACGACCTACTAAAACTAACCTATGCAGATATACATATACAATACAACGACAACAGAAGAGCAACAGGAATGTATATAAAGATATACAATCGAAAAGGAAACATGCTCGGAAAATACTGAACAATGAGCGCAGATCATTAGTAACAACATTAATCCAAGTTCACATTATTACTTTCATAAGTGGTCGGCGCACCATACGATCCCATATTATTTATCATAAGTGGACGGCGCGCCACACGATCCCATTTCATATAAAATAAGTGGACGGCGTGCCACACGATCCCATTTCATATAATATAAATGGACGGCATGCCACACGATCCCATTTCATATAATATAAGTGGACGGCGTGCCGCACGATCCCATTAAATATAATATAAGTGGACGGCGTGCCACATGATCCCAGTGAATAGAATATAAGTGGACGGCGTGCCACAGATCCCATTAAATATAATATAAGTGGACGGCGTGCCACACGATCCCAATGAATATAATATAATGAATGATTTATATAGCCTCTCTCAAGGAGTTCCCCTTTAGGAAAAACTCGGCAATATAACGATCTAACCCAATAAGGGTACCACTAGCAGCCCAAACATCTCAATAATGGAGAATACATATAAAGCTTAACCGGATAAGGGAGCAACAACAATCATAAACTACACGTCCCGACAAGGGATTCAACCACATTTTTTTACAATTCTTACAATTTTGACTTCATAGGATCACTACCGTTTGAACCAAAGCTCCAAAGAATTTTCACTTTTCATAAATAATTCCTCAACTAACTCATTATGTGGAATTCACCAATTGCTAGGAATAGTTCTCAAACTATACCCAAAAACAAGTACAAAGAAGACTCACGGTCATGCTAGACGCCAGTGTATAGATAATCGTCACCATGCCTATACACCGTACTCGATCATTTAGGAAATAGCAAGTGATAATACACTAATAATATTCCCTCAAGACGAGATTAGATCAAACATTAACCTTGGTCCGAAAATAGCAATCAATCTTCTAGCACCGCCTTTCCTCTAGAATCCAACTCCAAAACTGGGCCAGGGAAATGCTCTATGTGATCGTGAGGGGGACAATGCGATCGCATAGGTATGGGCCGCTGGGAAATGCGATCGCACAAGGAGGGTTGCGATTGCATACAACACATTTTGGGCTCTTGAAACTTACACTATGCTATCGCGGAAAAAGCTATGCGATCACATAGAACAACGTACGAGAATACCAGCAACAATAAAATACCAGATTTTGAAGTGCAAATATCCCCAACCACCCCCGAAATCACCCCCGAGCCCTCGGGGCTCTTAACTAAATACACACACTAACTCAACAACCTCATACGAACTTGCTCAAGTGATCAAATCGCTAAAATAACATAAAAAACAAAGAATCAAACCTCAATACTCAAGATTTAATTTCAAAGTCTATCAACCTCTAACTTTAGCTATTTAAGTCCGAAACACGTCAAACGACGTCCGATTTCGACCAAATTTCACAGGAAGCGCTTAACCAATATTTAAGACCTGTATCGGGCGTCGGAACCAAAATACGAGCCCGATACCTATATTTTCTAACTCATTTTATTTTCCATTTTTCCTTATTAATTTTAGAAAATAATTTAACGGAAAAATTCTTTTACCGGTGTTCTGGACCTCGAATTTCGACTCCGGGCACATGCCCGAGTCCCATATTTTTCTACAGACCTCCAGGGACCTTCACATCACTGGTCCAGGACCATTTACCAAAAATGTTGACCAAAGTCAACTATATCAATATTAATATCAAAATTCTTCAAATTTTCCATAGAATTCATATATCTTAACACAAAAACTTTCTGGCTTCTCGCCCGGAATGTGCATGCACATCGAGGCAACTGATAGTGAGGTTTCCAAGACCTTAGAAGCGCGGAGAAAGGGAGAAATACGGTGATGACCCCTTTGGGTCGTCACATTCTCCACCTCTAAAACAACCGTTTGTCCTCGAACAGATAAAACAAAGAAAAAAGTACCTGAGTCAGGAAATAGATGAGGGTAACGGCTCCGCATATCAGACTCGGACTCCCAGGTTGAAGCTTCAGGAGGCTGACCCTCCACTGCACACGTAATGAAGGAAAACTCTTCAACCTCAACTGTCGAACCTGCCGGTCTAGAGTAGCTACCGGCTCCTCCTCGTTGGACAGATCCTTGTCCAACTGGACAATACTGAAATCTAACACGTGGGTAGGATCACCGTGATACCTCCGGAGCATAGACACGCGAAATAATATATGCACAGCTGACAAGCTAGGTGGCAAGGCAAGTCTATAAGCCACCCCTCCCACTTGATCAAGTATCTCAAATGGACCAATATATCTCGGGCTAAGCTTGCCCTTCTTCCCAAATCTCATTACTCCTTTCATAGGCGATACACGGAGCAATACTCGCTCACCAACCATGAAGTCCACATCTCGAACCTTGTGATCCGCATAACTGTTTTGCCATGACTGAGCCGAACGTAACCTCTCTTGGATAATCTTGACCTTATCCAAGGCCTCCTTGACTAAATCAGTACCCAACAACCGAGCCTCTCCCAGCTCAAACCATCCGATTGGAGACCGACACCGCCTACCATACAACGCCTCATAAGGTGCCATCTGAATACTGGACTGGTAGTTGTTATTGTAGGCAAACTCTGCTAAAGGCAAGATCTGGTCCCAAGAGCCTAAAATAATCAATAACACAGGCTCGGAGCATATCCTTCAATATCTGAATAGTCCTCTCGGACTGACCGTCCGTCTGAGGATGGAATGCTGTACTCAACTGAACCTGGGTACCTAGCTCCTACTGAACTGCTCTCCAAAACCGTGAGGTGAACTGCATACCCCGATCCAAAATGATAGATGTCGGCACCCCATGAAGACGAACAATCTCTCGGATGTAAATCTCAGCTAGTCTTTCTGAAAAATAGGTAGCAGCAACAGGAATGAAATGCGCTGACTTAGTCAGACTATCAACAAGGACCCAAATAGCATCAAACCTCTTCCGGGTTACCGAAAGTCCGGTAATGAAGTCCATGGTAATCCGCTCCCACTTCCACTCGGGAAAATCAATCCTCTGAAACACACCACTAGGTCTTTGATGCTCATACTTGACCTGCTGACAATTTAAACACCGAGCCACATATGCAACAATGTCTTTCTTCATCCTACGCCACCAGTAATGCCGCCGCAAGTCCTGGTACATCTTTGCGGTGCCCGGGTGAATAGAATACCGAGAACTATGGGCGTCTGCTAAGATCAACTCTCGAATGCCATCAACATTGGGCACACATACTCGCCCATGCAATCTCAAAACACCATCTGCATCCAAAGTCACATTCGTGGCATCTCCACGCTACACAGTGTCTCTCACAACACATAAATGAGGATCATCAAACTGCCGGTCACGAATCCGCTCCAATAATGAAGAACGAGCGACTGTGCAAGCTAATACCCGGCTAGGCTCCGAAATGTCCAACCTCACCAACCGATTGGCCAAGGCCTGAATATCAATGGCAAGTGGTCTATGGCTGACCAGAACATATGCAAGACTACCCATGCTGGCTGACTTTCTACTCAATGCGTCGGCCACTACATTGGCCCTACCCGGGTGCTATAAGATAGTAACATCATAATCCCTCAATAGCTCCAACCACCTCCACTGCCTCAAATTCAACTCTTTCTGCTTGAACAAGTATTGCAAACTCTTGTGATCCGTGTACATCTCACACGTCACACGTCACACCATATGAATAATGCCTCCAAATCTTCAAGGCATAAACAATGGCTGCCAACCCTAGATCATGGACTAAGTAGTTCTTCTCGTGGATCTTCAACTGCCTCGAAGCATAAGCAATAACCCTGCCATCGTACATCAATACCGCACCAAGACCAACACGGGAAGCATCACAATAAATAGTATAAGGTCCTGGACCTATGGGCAAAACCAATATCGGTGCCATAGTCAGAGCTGTCCAGAGCTTCTGAAAGCTCTCCTTGCACTCATCTGACCACCTGAACTGGGCACCCTTCTAGGTCTAACTGGTCATCGGGGCAGCTATAGATGAAAATCCCTCCACAAATCGACAATAATAACCAGCTAACCCCAAGAAACTACTAATCTCTATCGCTGAAGCTGGTCGAGGCCAATTCTTAACTGCCTCAATCTTCTTTGGGTCTACCTGAATAACATCGGCTGATATGACATGACCCAGAAATGTCACTGAACTTAACCAAAACTCGCATTTTGAAAACTTGGCATACAACTGGCTATCCGTCAGAGTGTGAAGAACCACTTTGAGGTACTGCTCATGCTCCTCCTGACTGCGGGAGTACTCAAGAATATCATCAAAGAAGATAATCACGAAAAAGTCCAAATAAGGCCTGGACACTCGGTTTATCAACTCCATAAATGCTGTTGGGGCATTGGTCAACCCAAATGACATGACCAAGAACTCATAATGCCCATACCGAGTGCGGAATGCTGTCTTAGGGACATCAGACGCCCTAATCCTCAGCTGGTGATAACCCGATCTCAAATCTATCTTGGAAAACACCTTTGCACCCTGAAATTGGTCGAACAAATTATCAATCCTTGGCATTGGACACGTGTTCTTAATTGTTACCTTGTTCAACTGTCGGTAGTCAATAAACATCCGCATAGAACCATCCTTTTTCTTCACAAACAGAACTGGCGCACCCCAGGAAGAAACACTAGGCCTGATGAAACCCTTCTCCAATAAATCTTGCAAATAATATTTTAGCTCTTTCAGCTCTGGCTGGGCCATACAGTACGGTGGGATAGAAATGGGCTGCGTTCCTGGGGCCAGATCAATGCAAAAATCAATATCCCTATCGGGCAGCATACCCGACAGGTCTGAAGGAAAAACCTCTAGAAACTCCCGAACAGTAGGGACTGAGTCAATAAAAGGAACCTCTGAGCTGGAGTCGCGAACATAAGCCAAATAAGCAAGACACCTCCTCTCGACCATGCGTCGAGCCTTAACATAAGAAATAGCACTACGGGTGGCATGTCCTGGAGTCCCTCTACACTCCAATCAGGGCATATCCGGTAAAGCCAAAGTCACCGTCTTGGCGTGAAAATCCAAGATCGCATGATACAGGGACAGCTAGTCCATCCCCAATATAACATCAAAATCCACCACGTCTAGAAGCAATAGGTCAACACGAGTCTCAAGACCCTCAAACGCTACTATACAGGAACGATAGACCCGATCAACTACTATAGGATCATTCACTGGTATAGATACATATACAAGAATACCCAATGCATCGCTAGGCATAGGCAAATAAGGTGGAAAATAAGACGACACATATGAAAATGTAGACCCATGGTCAAATAGCACTGAAGCACCCCTGTCACAGACTAGAATAGTACTTGTAATAACAATATCGGAAGACTCAGACTCTGGCCTGGGTGGCAAAGCATAAAAATGGGGCTAGGCCCTACCCTCCTGAACTGCATCCCTAGGACGATCGACCATCTGCTGACCTATGCCTCTACCGGTCCGAGTTCCACCTCTACGGTCCTTACCTCCACCTTAAGGATCTCTACCCCTGCCTCTAGCTGGTTGGGTGGGCTGTGAATCACATGCTGCCTGAATCATGGGGCGAGGACCTGGCTGCTGAGAACTTCCCAAAGCTCTAGGGCAAAACCTGGCAATATGCCTTGGGTCACCACAAGTTTAACAAGTCTTCTTCTGCTGAGAATAACGGAGTGGGGGTACACTAATAGGCTGTGATCTGATTAATACTGCTGGGGACCACCACTGCCTGAGCTACTATGAGAAGTCTGAAGAGCTGACTGAAAGGGCCTCGGTGCCTGACCCCTACCATAAGAATCCCTACCTCCAGATGAGGCACCACGGAATCTACCAGAATGACGAGGTCTCTTGTCTGACATCTGACTACCTCCCCGTGCGAGGTCCATCTCAAATCTATGGGCCGCACTGGCCGCCTCCTAAAAGGAAATATCACTACCAACTCCCATGGCCATCTGTAGGGGAATCGGCTGAATCAATCCATCAATGAATCTCCGAAACTTCTCCCACTATGTAGGGAGTATCACAACTGCATGGCGTGCCAAGTCAATAAATATGGTCTCGTACTGAGTAACTGTCATGGTGCCCTGCTAAAGGTGCTAAAACTGCCTGTGAAGTGCCTCCCGCTGAGTGACAGGGAGAAACTTCTACAAGAATAACTCTGCGAACTGATCCCATGTCAAGGCTGGAGACCCTGCTGGTCTAGATAGACAAAAATCTCTCCACCAAGTCTTGGCGGATCCTGTAAGCCTAAAGGTACAAAAATCGACCCCATTGGTCTCCACTATGCCCATGGTCCTGAGAATCTCATGGAAACTGAATAGGAAATCCTGGGGATCCTCGGTGAATCACCACTGAAGGTGGTGGTGAATAGCTTGGAGAACCGATCAAGTCTCCACAAAGCATCCGAAGTCATGGCCGCTCCATCACCGGCCTGAGCTGGAATACCTAGTTGAACTGCCACAGCTGGCTGAATCACTAGGCCATGGGCTTGAGGAGATGCTTGCTGTGGAGTACATGTAACATGAGTCATCTCCTCCGGCCTAAGAAATGGCTGGTACAGCTGATAATAACCCCGCTCTAGAAATACTCTCCATAAAGCCTGCTTGTCTGACTATAGCATCGTGGAACTCTGGGTTAAGCTAGTCCCGCTTGTACAGCTGGGGCTGGAACCTCCTCATAATAGTCAACATGAGGCTCCACCTCCGGAACGGCTAATGAGGGCTGGCCTCTACCCCTCGCGGGTGCAGCTGTGGGCTCGGGCTACCGCATGGTGGAAGGTGAAGCACGTTCTTGCTGCGCGGTGGAAGATGAAGCATGTGTTCTCGCCATCTGTGAAAGAACAGAGTAGAAGGACAATAAGTGTTTGAGAAATAGAATCGCACGACAAGAGAGAACAAAAGCGAAATTTTTCCTAACTCTGTAGCTTCTGAGGGATAAATACATACGTCTCCGTACCGGTCCCTCAAACTCTACCTAGTTTGTCCGTTAGTAGCGAGACCTATGCAACCTAGAGCTCTGATACCAACTTGTCATGACCCGGATTTCCCATCATCGGGAGTCATGATGGTGCCTACTATTGTAGCTAGGCCAGCCGAACCATAACAACAGATATACTAGAGTAATTAAACATTTCGGGAACTTTAAAAATTCAGTAAAGAAGAAATCAAAATGTGGAAACATTATACATAACACTACCCCAAAATCTGGTGTCACTCGCTCACAAACTACTATGGAATACTACAGACAAGTCTAATGAAAGAAAATACATAAGTCTGTTTTGGTACAATGAAAACAAACGGAAATAAGGGATAGGGACTTCGGTCTGCGAACGCCGGCTAGGCTACCTCGAGAGTCCCTGGACTGAAGACAACTCCCAGAAAATCCTGCTGCTGTTGCCATCCAAAAGCTGCTCCAACGCTGTCATCTGTGCAAAAAGCACAGAAGTGTAGCATCAGCACAACCGACCCCATGTGCTGGTAAGTTCGTGGCCTAACCCCGGCGAAGTAGTGACGAGGCTAGACAGGACCTACTAAAATTATCCTGTACAGATATACATATACAGATACAACGACAACAGAAAGAGCAATAGGAATGTATATAAAGATATACAACTGAAAAGGAAACATGCTCGGAAAATACTGAATAATGAGCGCAGATCATCAGTAACAACATTAATCCAAATTCACATTATTACTTTCATAAGTGGTCGGCACGCCACACAATCCCATATTATGTATTATAAGTGGACGGCGCGCCACATGATCCCATTTCATATAAAATAAGTGGACGGTATGCCACACGATCCCATTTCATATAATATAAGTGGACGGCATGTCACACGATCCCATTAAATATAATATAAGTGGACGGCGTGCCACACGATCCCATTGAATATAATATAAGTGGACGGCGTGCCACACGATCCCATTAAATATAATATAAGTGGACGGCGCACCACATGATCCTAATGAATATAATATTATGAATGATTCATATAGCTTCTCTCAAGGAGTCCCCCTTTAGGGAAAACTCGGCAATATAACGATCTAACCCAATAAGGGTACCACTAGCATCCCAAACATCTCAATAATGGAGAATACATATAACGCTCAACCGGATAAGGAAGCAACAACAATCATAAACTATACGTCCCGACAAGGGATTCAACCACATTTCTTTATAATTCTTACAATTTTGACTTCATAGGATCACTACCGTTTGAGCCAAAGCTCCAAAGAATTTTCACTTTTCATAAATAATTCCTAAACTAACGCATTATGTCGAATTCACCAATTGCTAGGAATAGTTCTCAAAATATACCCAAAAACAAGTACAAAGAAGACTCACATGCTAGACGCCAGTGTATAGATACTCGTCACCATGCCTATACACCGCACTCGGTCATTTAATAAATAGCAAGTAATAATACTCTAATCTTATTCCCTCAAGCCGAGATTAGATCAAACACTTACCTCGGTCCAAAAATAGCAATCAATCTAAGGCAAGTGGTCTCTGGCTGACCGGAACATATGCAAGACTACCCATGCTGGCTGACTTCCTGCTCAATGCATTAGCCACTACATTGGCCTTACCCGGGTGGTATATGATAGTAACATCATAATCCTTCAATAGCTCCAATCACCTCCGCTGCCTCAAATTCAACTCTTTCTGCTTGAACAAGTATTGCAAACTCTTGTGATCCGTGTACACCTCACACGTCACCCCATATAAATAATGCCTCCAAATATTCATGGCATGAACAATGTCTGCCAACTCTAGATCATGGACTGGTTAGTTTTTCTCGTGGATCTTCAACTGCTTTAATGTACTCATGGTTGTCATTAGAGTCTGTATTTTCTTTTACTAGAGTTTGTTAGTGATCTGAATCTGTATTTTCCTTTCGAGTTAGTCTACACTTTCATTTTAAAGTGGAATAATTGTTGATGGAGTTTGTAGCCCGACTTGACATTTAGAATTTGTTAGTTGTCTTAATGCATCAGTCTTGAGTCCTTGTAATTGAAATGCTTGCTATTAGTAAAATAAAAAATTCCAAAAAATCATTTTGTTTCTATTTTTGCATTTATTGCATTTGATCTGATTTAGGCACGGTCACGATACATATGCAATCTCCATCGAATCCAACCATAGCCATATGAAAAGAGAAAATACAGTAATAATAAAAAGCCAAAAAGAAAAGAAGAGCGGAAAAACAAAAGAAAAAATGGGAGAGAAAAAGAGAAACAAAAGAAAGGGAAAAATCCACAACAAAGAAACAATGGCAAAGCAAAAAGAAACAAAGGCAAGAGCCAAAAAACGAAGTCACGGTCGGGAATAAATAAAGTCGGGATAACGCAAGTGGTCGAGCAAATGCATAATAGAAACTGTTAACTGCCTAGGTGAATTCATTCCCCCAAATGTTCGGTTATCTATTTGTTAATGCCCTAACCGCTAACAACGTTGTTGTTGATGATGAGTTCAGGAAGGTGGTTCAGTTGACTGGCATTCTGGCAACCCACCCGTATAACACCCGCTTTAAGGATACATAAATAATGGTCAACCAAGAGCTAGAAGCAAGCATTGTCGATCCGTCTAGGAAAGAAGAGGTGGTAGATGTCAACACTATGAAAGAGGAGATGTAGAAGTTGAAACAACAGATGGCGAGAAATGTACCAGGCTTAGGCAAAAGGACACCCACTACCAACCTATCCTGCCAACCCTTCCTATATCCCACCATTAGCTCAACCACAAGATCCTCCCACAGTAAATTCCTCTCCGGCCTACCTTACCTACCAACAATACTACGCAACTACTTCCCAAACACCTCCACCTCCACCACCCAAACAGATTCCATGCCCTCCACGACCAATTGCTCCTATGTTCGTGGCTCCTCCAGCCGCCGCGTTACATAGATTTTCTAGCGAACCCTTCTTCCAAACTCAGGAAAACCACTATTACCCACTCGAGCCCATTTTCAAACCTCCATAACCATACTCATATACTCCCTATCTTGATATTTTAGCTAAAGAAGACAAGCCTCCCAAAAACCTCGAGCAAGAGGAGATAATACATAAGGTGAAAATATTGGAACAATTATTCCGAAATATGCAAGGTCTAGGAGGACAAGTGAGTGTCGCTTACAATGACTTGTGCTTGTTTCCCGATGTCCAGTTGCCTGCAGGATTCAAGTTACCCAAGTTTGATCTATATGATGGACATGGTGACGCTGTAGCCCATATGAGGGGATTTCTCAATAAGATAAGAGGATCCAGAGGAAGGGATGAGTTATTAATGGCGTATTTTAGTCAAAGTCTCTGTAATGCTACTTTGGAATGGTACACGCGGTAAGAACATGATCTTGCCGATGGTACACGATTTGGACCAAGCATTTGTAGGTCACTTTCAATACAACCTCGAGATTGTCCCCGATCGTCTCTCACTAACCAAAATTGAGAAAAATCCCGGAGAAAGCTTCAGAGAGTTTGAATTTCGATGGAGGGAGCAGGCTGTAAAGGTCAATCCTCAAATGAAGGAAGGGGGAATAGTGGATTATTTCCTACAAGCTTTGGAGCCCACTTACTATGGTCATCCGGTGTCGGCAGTTGAATTTTTTTAATAAGGCAGTGAAAATGGGAAGCATGGTGGAAGAAGACCTCAAGTCGAACAAAATTATGAGCTACTCGGCGACTAAAGAAACTACCAAGGCCATCCAGAGCGGCACTAGAGGAGTATTGGGAAAGAAGAAGAAGGAAGATGTTATAGTAGTGAAATCGAGAGCTTGGTCCAGGGGTCCATCACCATATTATCACCAACCTCAACCACATCCCCAAACCTACCCACACACCCCATATGTCCCACCACAACAATACTATCCACCCCTCGTCCCCCATTTCTCTGTCCACCATGCCCAAACATACCCTCAACCTCAGGTACCCTGGCGTGCACCCACCCCACAAAATACCTACCATACTCAAAACACATACCCACCTCCGAGAACCTACAGAAACCCTACTGGAACCAGTTTTCGACCCAACCTTGCTTCCAAGAATGATAGGTTGCAGAAGAAGAAAACTTTCACTCCGTTGGGAGAATCTTATACGAACTTATACCACAGATTGAGATTGTTGGGCATGTTAAGTCCAATTGAGCCCAAATTAACAGTTCCTCCCCAAGGAACCTGGACCACTTGGTGAATTATGAGTATTGCTTAGGTGCTCTGGAACATGACACCGGAAAATGGTGGCATTTAAAAACGGCCATCCAAGAGCTCATTGATACCCTCCGAATTGAACAGCAGGCTCTGGAGACACCTAACATCACTCAGAATCCATTGCCGACCCATCATGAGACTCATATGATCGAGTTAGTGCACAAAGGAGAGTACAAGAAGCCTTCACAAACCGTAATGATGATCAAGGCCAATAAGAACAGAGCAAATGAGAAATAAACTAGTGGGAGGTCATTGGTCACAGTAGAATAGACAGTCAGCAAACCAGTGATGGCGGTAAAACAAGAACCAGTTAAAGTGATGGTACCAGGGGCAACTGTCAAGCCCGTTGTGATTGTAAAAGGCGCTCGCATAGAGCTAGTTATTATCAAATCAGTGACTTAGTTACCAGTGGTCAGTGAAAAGTCCATCCCATGGAACTATGGTCGAGTGACTATGACGTACAACGGAAAGAAAGTTAAAGAAGAAGTTTGTGAAACCCATGGACTGACTCATTCAGGGAGATGCTTTGCCCCTGAAGAGCTGAGAAAGGTTAAAGCATCTAAAGATAATGCAGTACCAGTAAAAATGGCAATAAATGAAGAAGAGGCAGAAGAATTCTTAAAGAAGATGAAGGCTCAAGATTATTCCATTGTAGAACAGTTGAATAAAACCTCATCACAGATTTCATTGTCGTATTTACTAATCCATTCGGATAAGCACCGCCGGGCGTTGATAAAGATTCTGAATGAGGTCCATGTTCTGGATAAGATCTCTGTGAATCATCTGGAGAAAATAGCAAACAAGATTTTCGAGGTCAACAGGGTTACTTTTTCTGATGATAAGTTGCCTTTGCAAGGTATTGAGCATAATAGAGCACTTTACCTCGCAGTGAAATGTGAAGAGTCCGTGGTTACCCGGGTGTTGATTGACAACGAGTCCAGTGTGAATATTTGCCCTCTCTCCACCCTAGAAAAGTTAAAAGTGGATAGTGAGAGAATCCACAAGAATAACATCTGCGTACGAGGATTTGATCGAGTAGGAAAGTACACAGTTAGGGACATCGTGTTGGAACTAACAATAGCACCAGCTAAATTTACTATGGAGTTCCAGGTGCTCAATGTGGTTGTTTCTTACAATCTTTTGTTGGGTCGGACTTGGATTCATGCCGCAAAAGTAGTGTCATCTACCTTGCATAAGATGGTCAAATTAGAAAGGAACCAGCAGGAAATTATGGTGCATAGGGAGGACAGTTCGTGTAATACCATTATGCCTTTCAAAGCAGCTAAGGATGACAAAGGTCCATGGGTTTACCAAGTCTTGGACACAGTATCAGTTGCCAAAATCCCAGAAGAAGAGTGTATTCCTATACCCATAGTAGATACTGCATCTGTCACGGTGGCTTCAGAAATGATAAAGAACGGATTCTTACTTGGAAAGGGCTTGGGTGCTTCATGGCAGGCATCATACAGCCATTTTCGCTTCCTGGAAGTGGCTTCAGAAATGATAAAGAACGGATTCTTACCTAGAAAGGGCTTGGGTGCTTCGTGGCAGGGCATCATACAGCCGTTATCGCTTCCTGGAAACCTGGATACTTTTGGTTTAGGGTTCAAACCAATTATTGCTGACATAAGGTGAGCTAAGAAGATGAAAAAGAGAGTATGGACCCTTCCAAAACCCATTCCATGCCTTTCTCATTCCTTTGACCGGCCTGGTACTAAGAGGCGCCTAGTAACGACAATACCTAATTATGTGGTGATAGAACCCGACAAGGAGTTGATTGAGAGGTTTGAAAGGTTGTTTGACGAGGTGGAGGTAGGTAAAGGTCCAAGCAAGGCTGATGTGCAGTTCGTGGGGTCCCATGCAAAGCTTAATAACTGGGAAGCTACTCCTCTTCCTACCCGGAGGGAGTCGTGGTATCATTTTTATGCTGGTTTCACTGATGTGTCATGCATGAGGAGTCTTCGGCCTAGTCTTGATTATCAACGTAAAATAGTAATACAATAAATTGAGTGTGATGACGAGGTAGAATATGATGATGAGGAAGCCTTTGAAGAAATCATTAAAGAATTAAGTCAATTTGAAGCAAAACCCAAACCTAATCTGAATGACACAGAGGCAATCAATTTAGGGGATCACGAGAATGTTCGGGAAACAAAAATAAGTGTCCATTTGGAACCTCCGCTCAAAGAAGAGATAATCAAAGCATTTCTTGAGTACAAAGATATTTTTGCATGGTCATATGACGATATGTCGGGTTTAAGCACCGATTTGGTGGTCCATAAATTGACCATCGACCCAGCATGCCCTTCTGTCAAGCATAAGTTGAGGAAATTTAAAACAGATATTAGTGTGAAAATCAAAGAAAATGTCACCAAGCAGTTTAATGCAAAGGTCATCCAGGTCACCCGGTATCCCACCTGGTTAGCTAATGTTGTGCCTGTACCAAAGAAGGATGGAAAGATAAGAGTGTACGTTGATTACTATGATCTCAATAAGGCGAGTCCAAAAGACAACTTCCCACTACCAAACATCCATATATTGATTGACAATTGTGCCAAACATGAGATTGGTTCCTTCATGGATTGTTATGCGGGTTATCACCAGATTTTGATGGATGAGGAAGATGCAGAAAAGACGGCATTCATCACGCCTTAGGAATGTATTATTATAAAATCATGTCATTTGGGTTAAAGAATGCAGGGGCAACATACATGAGCACGATGACTACAATGTTCCATGATATGATATATCGGGAAATTAAAGTCTATGTAGACGATGTAATCATAAAGTCAAGAAAGCAATGTGACCATGTCTAGGACCTGATGAAGTTTTTCCAGAGGCTCCGCAGGTACAACCTCAAACTTAATCCAGCGACGTGTGCGTTTGGAGTTCCATCGGAGAAGTTATTGGGGTTTGTGGCAAGTCGATGCGGTATTGAGTTAAACCCATCCAAGATCAAAGCCATTCAGGAATTACTGTTGCCAAAGAGCAAGAAAGAGGTGATAAGTTTGCTTGGCAGGTTGAATTATATCAACAGGTTCATTGCCCAGCTCACAACAACTTGTGAGCCCATCTTTAAGTTGTTAAATAAAGATGTTGCGGTCAGATGGACGAATGAATGTCAGGTAGCATTTGACAAGATCAAGGAATATTTGGCCAGTCTGCCTGTGTTGGTGCCGCCAGAGCCAGGAAGACCCTTGATCTTTTATCTAATAGTTTTGGACGACTCTTTTGGCTGTATACTGGGGCAGCATGACATCACAGGAAAGAAAGAGCAGGCGATCTATTACCTCAGCAAGAATTTCACATCTTATGAGGTGAAGTACACTCAACTTTAGAGGACGTGTTGTGTTTTAACCTGGGTAGCAAAAAAATTGAAACATTACTTGTCATCATATACCACCTATCTCATCTCTAGGTTAGACCCATTGAAGTACATTTTTCAAAAGCCTATGCCCACAGGGAGGCTTGCAAAGTGGCAAATCTTGCTCACAAAATTTAATATTGTCTACATGACTCGTATTGCAATAAACACACAAGCAGTGGCTGATCATCTAGCCGAGAACCCAGTTGATGATGAATATGAACCTTTGAAGACATACTTCCCTGATGAGGAGACAATGCATGTCGAGGAATTAGAACAAGTTGAAAAGCCAGGGTGGAAGTTGTTCTTTGATGAGACTGCCAATACCAAAGGTGTCGGGATGGGAGCGGTACTTATTTCTGAGACAGGGCAGCACTACCCTATTACAGCTCAACTTCGCTTCTAATGCACCAATAACATGGCTGAATACAAGGCATGTATTTTGTGTTTGAGGTTGGCTATATACATGGGTTTCCAAGAGATCTTGGTCATGGGTGACTCAGATCTTCTGGTGCACCAGATTCAGGGAGAATGGGAGACACAAGACTTAAAGCTCATACCGTACCGACAGTGTTTGCATGAACTTTGTCAACGATTTCAATTGATAGAGTTCAGGCATATTCCAACGATTCATAATGAAGTTGCTGACATTTTGGCCACTTTGGCATCAATATTGCATCATCCAGATAAGGCTTATGTGGACTCGTTGCAGATTGAAGTCCGAGATCAGCATGTCTATCATAAAATGGTGGAAGAAGATCTTGATGGTAAGCCGTGGTTTCATGATATTAAAGAATACCTCAGGATGGGAGTATATCTGGCACAGGCCACAAGGGATCAAAAGAGATCCATTAGACGCTTGGCAAGAAGATTTTTCTTCAGTGGAGGAGTGTTTTACAAAAGAACTCCAGATCTTGGTTTATTGAGGTGCAGGGATGCTAAATAGACCATAGCTATCATGACCGATGTACATGCGAAAGTTTGTGGACCTCATATGAGTGGATATGTATTGGCAAAGAAGATTCTCCGAGCAGGTTATTGTTGGCTTACTATGGAAAGGTATTGTATCAGTTTCATGAGCAAGTGTCACCAATTCTAGGTACATGGAGATTTGATTCATTCTCCACCATTTGAATTGCATACAATGTCGGCTCCATGGACCTTCATTGCATGGGGAATTGATGTCATTGGGCCGATCGAGCCAGCGGAGTCAAATGGGCACAGGTTTATTTTGGTAGCCATTGATTATTTCACTATGTAGGTTGAGGTGAAAACTTTCAAATCAGTGACCAAGAATAGGGGTGGGCATCGGTCGGTTCGGTTCGATTTTGGAAATTATCGGTTTTTCCTATCGGTTATTGGTTTACAAATATCATAACCCGATAACCAAACCGATAAGATATTAGTTATCGGTTATCGACTTATCGGTTATTGATCCTTATCGGTTCGGTTATCGGTCTACCCGATAAGATAAAACTACAATTAAACTGAAATATTATACTGAAAACATGAGTCAAAATTCTTGAATAGATAAACCCATTCCACGTGAAACAAAAGAGAGAAACTTCCATCTTTCAACTGCTAACTGCTAACGTGAGTCAATATTACAAAAGATAAACATGAGTCAATATTATACTGCTAACTGCTAAGTGAAACAAAAGAGAGAATGTTCAGAGTGCTTCAACATAGAAAATAGAAAACTACAGCAGTACTGCTTTCAACTGAAGAGAGGACGACCCAGCAGAAATAACGACACAGCTGCTAGCCTGTTATAACGACATAGGCACTGCTATAACGACATAGCTGGCAGCTGCAATAATAACTATAACGCCCATAATCCAAAAAAAGAAAGAGCAACACCATAACAATTTTAAAGCTGCTATATATGACATAGCTGACTACAACTAAAGCTAACAACAAACATATGAAATAGCTTCTTAGTTTCCACCAGCCATCATCACCTTCTTCATTCATTGCATAGTGACTCCAAAAATGTGAAATAGCTTTGAGACAACAAAGTCGAGGCATGGTTACACCTATTAAACATAAAAATAAAATATATTACGTCAAGTAATATTTATAATCATACAATATGTGATATAAGTTGAATAATTAACTTACCAAAGTTTAACTTACAACTATCAAAGATTCTACACATCATCATCGCAAGGTTCGTTTCCAAGATTGGCAAAATCTATGAGAATATATATTAACAAGTCAAACAACAATAATATTAAATAAACTATTTATAAAAATAATGTACAATCAAACAAATTAAAATATTGTTACCTTGTTCTAATTTCTCGAGAACATCTAAATCTTCCTCAACACTTACAGGTAATGGCTCACTTCGAAGCCAATGTTGAAGGCATACTAGAACTTCCACCAATTTAGGAGTCAATGAACTCCTAAATGAATCAAGAATACGCCCTCCAGTGCTAAATGCACATTCAGATGCAATACTTGAAATAGGAATAGATAACACATCCCGAGCCATCTCAGCAAGAATGGGAAATCTAGGTGAGTTTACTTTCCACCAAAGCAATATATTACCATCTGCTATTTTATTTTCAACTTCTTCTGTAAGATATTTTTCTAATTCTGATTTAGAATCTGAACTTCCAATCTCATCTTTATGTCTTTGTAATTCTTCAAAGAAAGAACCAAAAGATCCAATTGAAGCTTCCATTGTGTCCAATGAAGAGTTAGATAAACATGAAGAAGGATGACAATCATTATCTTTTGAATGAGACTTTACATACTCTTCAAACAATGAAGTCATGTATGTATGCACTCCCTTCGCAATAATTGGGCCTTTCTCTTCGAACATCTTCGCAAGTGCAAAACTAAAAGAATCAAACTTGTATCGAGGATCCAAAACACATGAAATGAAAATCATTTTGTTCATTTTTTCTGGATCACCCCAATACTTATCAAATTTCTCCTTCATCTTCTTTGCCATTGAACCCAAAAGAACATCTTTATTTAATATCAATTGTTTCAAGTAAACAACAACTTGACAAATTTCAAGAAAATGATGATTTGATGTAACATAAAGTGAGCCGGATACCTTTATAGTAATCTTATAAAAGATTTCAAGAAATTTTGTCAATTTCTTTACATCCTCCCAATCACTACTCAAAAGTGTACCTGCAGGACTTCCATCCACAATATCAACAAACTCAAGATGATGTGACAAGCCAATATCATGATCGGCATAGTCTAAAATTGCAGTCTCATATTCAATAGCCCTATTCAACATCAAAAATGTAGAATTCCACCTTGTAGGAACATCCAAACATAAAGCTTTCCTAACTAGATTTCCTTCATCACAACATTCCTGGAACTTTTTCCACCTAGCAGGAGACTGCCTAATATATCTCACTGCTTGCCTAATACGTTCAATAGACACACTTAATTCTTTTATACCATCCTGAACAACAAGATTCATAATATGAGTCATACACCTTACGTGAAGGTGCTTACCATTCATGGAATTGGTCCCCCATTTAGTTAACTTCTTAGAAAGCTCCTTCACCGTCACATCATTTGAACTAGCATTATCAACTGTGATAGTGAAAATATTTTGTAACACCCACTCTTTCAAACAATTAACAATACTCTTTGCCATATCTTCACCCCTATGACTAGAAATTGGACAAAAGTTGATAATTCTTTTATGCATTTTCCATTCACTATCAATCCAATAAACAGTAATACACATATAATTTATTCATCGCAAAGAAGTCCAAGTATCAGTGGTAAGGCAAACTCTCTGATCTTTAAAAAGCTTCACTAAGTTACGTTTTTCCTCATTGGAAAGATCAAAACAATCTCGAGTCACAGTTCTAAGTGAAGGAATTCGAAAAAAAGTTTGAGCAACTTTCATAAATTCACAAAACCTTCCTTTTCAACAAAGCTGAAAGGAAGTTCATCAACAATTACCATACGACATAAAGAATTCCGACATTGTTCTTGATCAAATTTCCATGGAACAACAGCTACATCACCCTTGTTACCCCCCGGAATAGGTTTAAAGCCTAATTTAGATTGATTTTTAGCAACACTTAAAGGCATTTTTGGACAATTGGACATATGTGTAAGGAGTGATTTCGTACCATTATCTTTCGAATCAGCAAAATATTCTTTTTTGCAATATTTACGACACCCTTTTGATTTCCTTCCGGATCAATAATTTGGTCAAAATGTTCCCATGCAATAGACCTCTTTTTTCTTTGTCTCTTTGTTGTCGATTGAACTGTTTGAGATTGCGATGTTGCATTTGAATTAGAAGAACCACTTTCACCAATCACCTTATCAATCATCATATTTTCGGCCATATTTTTGTGTCACTGTGAGTTTGCGAGAAAACAAATCTCAAAATGAAATACATATAACTACAGATTTAGCTTAAAATATTAAAATTACTGAACTAGCTTAAAATACATATACACGGCAACACCATATAGCACAAAATCACTTATGTTAACTCAATTAATTAAAATGAATATAAGAAAATTGCTACTCCTCTAATAGAAAACAAAAATAGAAGCAAAAAGAGGCAAAAATCTTGAGCAAACACAACAATTAACAAGAAGCAAACAAAAATCTTGAGCCAAACTTACACGATGCGATTGAACTCGTGGTGAGCTTGAGACTTGAACTTGAGGCTCAGGCGTATGGACTCTGCGTTACACCGGATAAGGTGTGCTGGTGTGGTGCGGAAATATAGAGACGAAGACTCGACAGTCGATAGGATAAGGTGTGTGTATGTGGTGACTGGTGACTGGTGAGATTGGGACTTGGAGTTGGGGGATGCGCCGACTGAAGACTGAAGACTGAAGTTGGGGGGGCTGCGCCGCTGCGGGAGATTGGGAAAACAAAAAGAGGGACTGAACTCTAAAGTTGGGGGCTACGCCGACTGGTTCTTGGAGTGAACTAACTAAAGAGTAAATTGTAAAGACTAAAGACAGAAGACTGGAAGTGGCGAGGGAACAGGGAATGAGGGAACTGGAAGGGAAATAGGAAACTAGTAAAATAAAAGGGAACCCTAGTATATAAGGGTAGATTAGTAAATTACTATATTTTTATTGGTTTATCGGTTTTTACCCGATAACAAAAATACAAACCGAGACCGAACCGATAACCCAATAAAAAAAATTGTTTACCCCGTCACCGAACCGTTAACCCCATACCGATCACCGAATAAAGAATTAACGGTTCGGGTTATCGGTTTTACCCGATATATGCCCACCCCTAACCAAGAAGTCAATGGTCAATTTTGTGCATTCAAATATCATTTGTTGATTCGGAATCCCGAAGGTAATTATCACAGACAATGGTGTCAATCTCAAAAGCCATCTGATAGCAGAAACATGTCAGCAGTTTAAGATCACACACCGCAATTACACCCCATATCGTCCTAAGGTGAATGGAACGGTCGAAGCAGCTAACAAGAACATCAAGAAGATACTTCGGAAAATGGTGGAAGGGTCTAGGCAATGGCATGATAATTTACTTTTCTCCCTGTTAGGCTATCAAACTACTGTTCGCACTTTAGTAGGGGAGACTCCTTATTCATTGGTATATGGTACGGAGGCACTAATACCCGCAGAAGTTGAAATATCATCCCTTCTGATTATCGTTGAGGCAGAAATTAAGGATGTTGAATGGATCAAAGCATGCTTGTAACAATTGAGCTTGATTGATGAAAAGAGATTGGCAACAGTATGTCACGGACAGTTGTACCAACAGAGAATGGCAAGAGCATATAACAAGAAAGTGCGTCCGCAGAAGTTTGAAGTAGGGCAATTGGTATTGAGGTGTATCCTACCTCACTGGGCTGAGGCAAAAGGAAAGTTCGCCCCCAACTGGCAGGGGCCATTTGTTGTAACCTGAGTGTTCTCCAGTAGTGCATTATATTTGACAGATGTGGAAGGAAAATGTGTAGAAATGGCTATCAACTCTGATGCAGTCAAGCGATACTATGTATGATTTCATTGTCTAATTATACTTAATTGTATTTGGCATGTTTTGAGATTCAAATGACGAAGGTATTTTATTCTGCTATCCAAATACTTTATCCTTTATTATCCCTTTAAGCCTTATTCTATTTTCTTTCGTACCTCTCTTTCGGAATCAATAATAAAACTCGAAAGCACGAGCAGGAAGATAAGCGAAGAAATAAGAAAAACAGACCGAAAGAAAAGAAAAGGAAAAGAAGAAGAAAAGAAAAAAATATATAAAAAGGGGAGAGCAAAGAAAAACAAAAGAAAAGAGAAAAAGAAAAAAAAAGAAAGAAAAAAAAAGATGAAAAATAAACTGAAAAGAAGAAAGAAAAGAAAAATGGAAGAAAGAAGAGATCACAACAACAAAAGTAATATGACATGAACTACGTTTGACCTGATCCCGAATGGGTACGTAGGCTGCCTCTCTCTGGGGTTCAGTCACACCAAGATAAAACTCTAAAGATCCCCAAGAAAGAAACTGGGGCAGAAGTTGTGATTGTTGTAAGAAAAGCTGATTCCGAAAGATGTAATGCTAAACCTGTGATTGAATTATTTTGAGCTTCGATACCCTTCTTTCTAATCCCATCTCGAGGAGACATCACTTCTCATTCCATGCTTCGCATGCCCAAAGAAAATATATACATCTCCGAACCATGGTAAAATTCAACGGGAACCCTTTTGTCAAATTCCATTTGTACAAGCTAAACTGACAGGACTGAATCCTTCTGTCCAAGCCAAGCTAAGAAAGTTGTCCAAACTCAAAAGCTCTGTTGCACAATACCCGTAATGGCTAATTACCTCGAACACATACAAAGAATTAATCATATCCTTACCATGCGAATTAGGCATATTATCAAGCTATTCTATTTATCTAATTTCCTTCCCGATTCATTATTAACTCGGTATTCGCTCTTGCTGTAGAACCAAAATACCTCAACCCAGGTCTACCGCACAAGACTCGAACATAAGATCACACTGTCTAAGACCCATAAGCCACTGAACACCCTCTCAAACGTTTCCCAAAAATACCACATTCCATATACTTTACCTCGAAGAATTTCCTGCAAATTTGAATTCATTACCATTACTTTCCAGATGCCGATGCATAGAATTCCATAATTAACATAAAATACCACAAGTCTTGATCCTTTCTGGGGAAAACACAGTCTCTAGCCACATACACCACCTTAAGACACCTGATTATTACATGCAAAATCTTGAACACAATAAAATCATTCTCGAGAGTCATTCACTTTTATACATCTATAAATTACCTGACTTAATGGACATAACCATTTGTACCTTATTAGCACTCTGACACTGCAGAACATGATCTCATACTAATACAAACAACCATCTTCCTTCTCTATACACTGAGCATTCTTTGTCAACCACAACTCAAGACATCCTAGTATTTTCTCACATCTACAAAAGAATCATATAACATTTATTAAAATTTTGCTTCACTCGTGCCATCTTCGGCTCAATTTCTGCAATCAGGACTGATCCGCCAGCATACCTCGAACAGAACCAACATAGCACATAACCGTGCGATCAGCTAATCAACAGTAACCTCCCCAACTTGGCTCGAAGCCACCTATTAGGACACATTCAATAACCCATAATACTTTTACTCTAATGATTACATAATATTATGGTGAGATTAAACTCAAATCATCTACTAGTTTATGAAAACACAGATCATCTGGTACTAAAATCCTCTGCAAATCTCGCATTCATCCCCACATCAGCTGAGTCCACTCTCTTAAGTGACCCAAATTTTCAAATTACAACACGTACCTTTCAATTACACATGGGATCTTCTAATGGACACATAAGGATCATATCACTCAAGAACACTCCGCAGGAGATAACCCACCTGCTTCGCCTCAATTATGTATTTCAGCATACCTTCCACCATCATACACATAACACAATCAATTTTGTCTTCCTGAATCTGAACTCATACCGTTAAACGTATTGCACTTTACTTTCCAACTAGGAGATACGAAAATATTCTTCATGTGCCCATAACTCGGGGCTACATAACATATCACAATAGGAAACGAACACTTAACAGTTCATCTATTATCCAGCAGACTCCTTCGTCACTACCAAGATCATGTAGATACATCTCACAGTATTATCATACTCATCACATGGATGTCCAACCGCCATTCTGGCTAATAAGGACAATACTAAACATAGAAGTTCAAAACAATCAACACCTCAGTGCTCAAGCTATAGGCAAAGATTCGGCCTCAAGTCCTCCAAACTTGCCCAACATACTCACAAGGATTCCCCCTCGCCCCTCGATCGGGGAATCACAAGCCATCAAGGAACATATACTAGTGACCGCTCATGTGCGCATACAGACGTGTGGAAGGAATTTCAAGAGTTATTTCCCAAGCTGAATCAAGTACGCACGATAAGAATTCCAAGAATGGAAAGTATTTCTAAAGGTTCTACAACCTCTCGAGGAGAGATACAGGCGTCCATGTACCGCTCCGCGAGACTCTACTAAACCTGCTCATGACTCGTGAGACCTAGTAACCTAGGCTCTGATACCAACGTGTCACGAATCAAAAGCCACACTAGTCATGATGGCGCCTCTCGTGAAGACAAGGCCAGCCAACTAAACCAATTCATCTCTTTAACAGTTATTAAACATAAATAAATAGGAAATACAACATAATGGAATTAAAATAGTTAATTACAACCTAACACAACCCAACCGGGGTGTCACAATTCATGAGAATCTAAGGAAACCAGAACACAGCTACATGGCCAATAATGTATACAAAATAAAATCTGGAGTTCAAAAGATGAAGTTTGGTGCCGCAAACGTTACCGGTCACCTTGCTCAGCTACAATAGTAATACCTTCAATCCACTAATAACCTGCTACCGGGTGAACAATACCTGCAACTACATGTGAGGTGCAGGGAGTAAAGTGAGTTCTCCAACTCAGTGAGTAATAAGAGTAAATAATAACTGAGTGAAATCGCATTAGAGAACTCCATCATGCTATATAGAATAGTACCACCCTTTGAGAAGACAGTAAAATCGGGAAAAATCCTTTAGAAAATATCTGGCTCAGTTAAAAACCTCTTTGAGAATATCATTTTCCGATAATTTATGCAAATGAATGTAAAACAGATAGTGCAAGTCACGACACAAGTCAGCCTTTCGGGCACAACACTCTACCAACAAATAATACCAGGGTATCTGGTCAACAGTGCAAGAACTAGCATGGATGCCAAAGAAATGCGAGTGCTGAATATCATGAAACATAGTACAAACAGGAACCAATGTGTGAACGCAATTCATATGATTGATGCGACGCACAACCCGATCTATTTAGGTACCCGCAATTACTGTGGGGGTTCAAACTTCGGAGGAGCTCCTACAGCTCAAGCGCAATGTCAATATCACACCGCTGCAGCGTGCAGCCCGATCCATCCTCAGTCAATAAATACACATATAACTCTGCTGCGGTGCGCTGCCCGATCCATGCTCAGTTCAAAAAGGCACATAAGCCACTTGAGCAATATCAAAATAATAGTTCTCGATTCAAAACATCAATAATATGTTGTTTAAATTTTCAAATCTTAGAAAAAATACTGAGTTTGTGAAACAACATTTAAAACCTTGGACCGAGATCAAAATAATATGCAAGTAATACAAAATAGTGATGTCAATCCCTAAAGGATTCAAATAATCAGCACGAAGCCCAATACATGGCAACTTGCCCAAATCATGATAGTATCAAGTAAGTTTCAATCAATACATAGTAAAATCACAACCGAGATGAACCAAGTCACAATCCCCAACTGTGCTCTACTCCACGCTCTTACCTGGCATGCAAGTCACCACCATACAACACGATGATGTACAAATTTGGGGTTTCACACCCTCATGATATTATTTACAAGTATTACTCACCTCGAGCCGGTGAAATCTTTAGCTCGCGATGCCTTTGCCCCTCAAATCGGCCTTCACGCGCGTCAAACCTAACCAATATCAGAGCGAATACATTGCAATATTCCAAGGGAACAATGCCCAATCGAAAATAATCAAAATATAGCAAAATCTAAAAACTAGCAAAACCCAAGCCCCGGGCCCGCTTCTCAAAAAATTACAAACTCACATTACCGAATTTTTCGTCTCGCCATGAGTCCATACATATCAAAAACTCCTAAATCCGAGCTCAAATCTCCTATCAAATCCCAATTTGAAATCTCAAAAACTCAAGCCCTAGCTTTACCCCTTTTTGATGAATTTCAACTAATTTCCATGTTAAATGTAACATAATCTCGTGTCTTTAGGCTAAGAATCTTACCTCCAATCAATCCTCCTTGAATCCCTCTTCAATTTGCTCTCCCAAGCTCCAAAATCGCTCAACAATGAAGGAAACATGACATAAGCTCGCGGATGAAATATTTTAAAAACCCTTCTGCCCAGCTATAATTTCCTTCTATGCGATCGCATACAAGCCACTGCGATCGCGTAGCACAAAAATAAACTCCCAGAAATATCCCTATGCGAACGCAACAGAGCTTATGCAAATGCAATGCACATCCAAAGTTACTTTAAGCGATCGCATAGAACAATTTTCTACAAAAATTTCCTGACCAAAATTTATACGGTGTGATTGCATGACCCACAACTCGATCACATAGAACAACCAAACACCCCTCAAATACCTTCTATGCTATCGCATGACCCCTCTGCGATCGCATAGAGAAAATAAGCTCTGCAATTTTTCTCCTACATTTACACAACTCCAAACCTCCCGATAACCATCCGAAATCACCCCGAGGCCCCCGGGACCTCAAACAAAAGCACCAACACATCCCATAATATTATTAAAACTTGCTTCAATCATCAAAAATATTAAACAGCGCTAAATCCATTCAAATCCCATCTGATTCAAGCCTAAGTTTCTTCAAATTTCTGAAATGCAGTTTCAATCAAAAATCCAACCAAACGATGCGCGAATGACCTAAATTTTTGCACACACATCACAATTCATATATCAAAGCTACAGCAACTCTCGGAATTTCATTTCGACCCTCGGATCAAAATCTCACATACCAACCGAAATTCGCCAAAATACTGACTTCGCCAATTCAAGCCTAATTCTACACAGGACCTCCAAAATCAATTCCAATCACGCTCCTAAGTCATGAATAACCTCCCAAAGCTAACCGAATCATCAAAAATCACATCCGATCCTTCTAACTCATAATTCAATACCCAGTTGACTTTTTCAACTTAACCTTCCTTAAAGAGACTAAGTGTCTCATTTCTTATCAAAACCAATTCAAATCAAATCTAACATACCACATACCGTTAATGAAACATGACAAAGTATAAAATGAGGGAAACAAAGCATTAACACATAAGACGATGGTTCGGGTCTTCACATACTGTTTGTATCTTTAGATTTCCCACTTTTGTGTTTGTGTTTCATGTTCAAATAAAATTCATGTTCAAATTCTGTTTCATGTTCAAATTCTATTTCAATAAAAATGTTATTATAATTGAGTTGTTGTCGTTAATTATAGAATGTTCAAAAAATGTTATGTCGAAAAATGCAAATCTAAAGTTGTCATGTCGAAATTTAAAATGTTATGTCGAAAAATGCAAATCTAATGAGAAAATGCACTTTGTTAAGTTGTCATATCGTGCTGAAAAAGCTGAAAACCATGTGAAAATCCTGTTTCATGTAAGAGAAATTTAATATTTAATTCGTAGTATAATACTACATTTTGTGGAGTTGTCTAACATGTAATTTGCAGTATTATACTACGTTTTGCGGAGTTGTTATTTCGTTCTGAAAAATCTGAAAACCATATGGAAACCCTATTTCGTGTCAGAGAAATTTAATATATAATTTATAGTATAATACTACGTTTTGTGGAGTTGTCATGTCGTTTTGAAAAGCTGTAAAGCATGTGGAAACACTGTTTTAAGTCAGAGAAATTTAATATGTAATTCGTAGTATAATACTACATTTTGTGGAGTTGTCATGTCCTGCTGAAAAAGCTGAAAACCATGTGAAAGCCTTGTTTCGTGTCAGAGAAATTCAATTCGTAATTCGCAGTATAATACTACGATCAATCTGAAATATTGCCTATAAATAACGAGCGCATTCAAGTTATTTTCTGTGCTTCAAAATAACCTCTAATCGAGATTTTTCATAAAACCAAACATCTCTTCAAGAAATGTCTCAACGACCCTTCGTTGCCCAAAGTGCAACTGTGGAATCAAAAGCATGATGTACAATGAATGGGAAGAAGCTGGACGCCGCTACTGGGTGCATATGAACAAGTTTTATAGGCAACCCGATGTACCTACATGCAATTTTAAGGTATGGGTTGATGAACTATCACCAGGAATACTACAAAGACCAAGTGTATCGTCTTCAAGATGTGTGTAATGGGTAGTGGGACAGAGAGCGCCAATCGAAGCAAGAAATTGAAGAGTTGAAGGCGAAGACCAAAGAGGTGGAAAAAGAGAAAACGAAATTGGAAAGAAAGCTCGAGATGATTAAGGAGAGAATACTAGGCGGTCGTAACTAAGCAATGACATTTACGTGTTTAGTGTTGTAGTGTATCTTCATGTTTCTTTTGTCAAGTGCTTTCATTAGTTGTACTGTTTGTTTTTGTGTTAGGTTTGTAAGGTTTATGTTTGAGTTGTACTGTTTAAGTAAAATTCTTGTTCAAACGCATTAAAATAAAATTGTTCTCAAAAGATAGTTGTTACTATTATTTACATAAAGCACTATTTACACAAAGTTAATACATAAGCAAATCTGTGAGTGACACAGCCTGTGTTCTTCAGTGTTGTTGCTGGCCTAAGTCGCATCCCCTGTCGCCCGGGAACACTATCTGGATAATCATCATCAAGCCACCTCTTTATGTGAGGATGTGCAGCAGCATCAACACCACAACTGGCAAGGTCGGAAGAATAGGTTGTTGGGCCGTCAACAACCTACAAAACAAGAAGTAATCATAGCATGTGAAAATGTATTATTTTATGGAGGCCTCCTAGAAAACTGTATGTGGTAGCGGAATGCGCTCAACTTGGTCCTCCCAATAAGTTATCTGCTGCTGTAGCCATCCAATATACTGTCGGTCCATGTTGGCATGGTTGTCCCGCTGATAGTGTGTAGCCTCTCATTCAGGCTCCCTTGGTATAGGCTGAGGACGGCCAAACTGTCAAAGCACAAGCTCTGTGGCATGATACTCAACGTAATCTCAGAAGATCATCGAGACGGAGGTGCTCCAAATCACCCGGTTGACTGAGCAACAAGCTGGTAGCTGACCAAACAACTCAATGTTGTATGGTATCTAGATGAACTACCAATAGTAACATAAAAATGAGTACGCAGAACACAACTCAATTTAAAACAACCAAGTGTAGGGAGATATTTACCTGTCCGTCCACCAACATATCTAATACATCCCTATGATGGGGGAGATTATGATGAGCATCCGTCCCTCGGTAGTTCCCACGCTGGAGAATCCACCTGATAGCTAGAGGGAGAAGTGGATAATCCTCACTGGGCGGAAGTAGTGGTAGAGGTGGCTGCAACGGCATGATCCGCTGTCATGCCCAAACCTATGATAAAATACTGATGTAAATTTCTAAGTCATTTCACGATATAGAATTTGGAGTTGCACCTGTAGGAGGGGTAGAAAAACACATATGTCAACCGCTGAACCTATGCTCGCCCGACACATGCTCCTATACAGATACGCCAGAATAGTAGCACCACAGCTGTACTGGGGTAGCTTATCCAGTTGCTTAAGACAATGGATAAAGCGCATACTCACTTTACTCCCCGAAGTGTCCGGAAACAAGACACACCCGAAAAGTAGGAGCAACGCCAAACGAGTGTACCTCTGAATCCAAAGATGCTCTGTCTCATACGTAATATCTGGGTGCAACTCCGCTATCTGATCTCTAATAAATGACAAAGCCACGTGATTGCCACCCCGGTTACCTTGAGGTCAACAACTAGTCAACTGCCCCATCATATCTGCCAACTGTGCACGTGTCATCCCTCTCTAGTGGTGGGGCGGTGCAAAGGCGCATCCTTCTACATGCAGTCCATATAAAACCTGGACAACCTGCAGCGTGATGGTGGCCTCTCTAGTGGGAAAGTGAAATGTATGCGTCTCCGGTCACCACCGCTCTACCAAGGCCGTGATGAGCGACCAATTAAGTTGCATCCGTCCAAGCTAAAAAATGGTATATAATCACGTAGTCTGGAGGCTCTCTACTATGCGCTCATAGAAAGGGTGCCCCGCAATAAACTCTCACAAATCATCAGGCCTCCTACGACGGAGAGCCTGCATCGATAGTTGTCCCTCTCAAACATAGGAGGACCTATGGTCGCCCTGCAGTACCAGTAGCTGATCCTCGGTAGGTCCAGGATGTGCAGGCGGAGGAAAGGCCATGTCGTCTACTATAATTTAAACAAAATTAATTGTTTGTGTCAGTGTAATAAATTAAATAATTAAGTATAATTAATATTGTAGAGAATAGTTATGTATGGTTCTATGCTTGATTTTTGAGGTTTGGTAGCACCAAGTTTACCTTAAAATATTTTCAGAATTTTGTTAACTTAATAAATTAAAATATGAATTTTTGACTTGGAGATAATAGTTATATATGGGTTCCATACTAGATTTTTGAGGCCCGATAGCACCGAATAATCCTTAATTATTATGGGTCTCAATTTCATCATTTTTAGAATTTTGTTAACTTAAAGAATTAAATTATAAATTTTTGAATTGGAGATAATAGTTATGTATGGGTTCCATGCTTGATTTTTAGGCCCGGTAGCACCGAATAATCCTTAATTATTATGCGTTTCAATTTCAATATTTTTAGAATTTTGATAACTTAATAAATTAAATTATAAATTTTTGAATTGGAGATAATAGTTATGTATGGGTTCTAGGCTTGATTTTTGAGGCCCGGTAGTACCGAATAATCCTTAATTATTATGTGTCTTAATTTCAATATTTTAAAAATTTTGTTAACTTAATAAATTAAATTATAAAATTTTGAATTGGAGATATAGTTATGTATGGGTTCTAGGCTTGATTTTTTAGGCCAGGTAGCACCGAATAATTCTTAATTATTATGCATCTCAATTTCAATATTTTTAGACTTTTGTTAACTTAATTACTTATAAATTTTTGAATTGGAGATAATAGTTATGTATTGGTTCCAGGCTTGATTTCTTAGGCTCGGTAGTAGCAAATAATTCTTAATTATTATGGGCCTCAATTTTAATATTTTTAGAATTTTGTTAGCTATTGAGACTCTACGCTAAAAGGCTCTATATTTTACTGCGCTAAAAGGCTCTATATTTTACTTTGCTAAAAGACACAATATTTTATTATGCTACAAGGCTCTATAATATGAGCATAACATTAACAATACAAATAAATGAAATAAATAATATTATCTAACAATATAAATTATTTATCAAATTTTAATATAAATTATAAAGAAAACAAATTATTTATCAAATTTTAAGCATTTTTTGTCACAAACATAACATAAATTCAGGTATATAAATCAAATATAACGTAAACAATTCGATAGTATTTTTGGTCACAAACATAACATAAATTTGGGTATCAAATAAATCAATCCGGGCATATAAAATATACAAAATTAAATACAAACATAACATAAATTCACATGAAAACATACTAAACAATACTAATATGCATAACTATACGAGTTTCAGCATAAATAAATTGAAATAACTCGATGTAAATTTTTTGAATATTATTGAAATCGGATTTTTGCACCCGTAACATGGAATCCAAAGTTTCTTTTGTGTGTGGGACCTACACTCCTTGCTCTTTATGGGACGAGTGGGGCCGAATTTTTTTAAAAAAAAATGATGAGAGGGGACCAGAAAGCACTCGATTTTGTTTTTTTTAATGGAGATAGCAGCAATCTTGTGATCCAAGGAAGAAGAAGAGCCTTATTTATTAATTCGCAGTAATATACTGTGAATTGCCTTAATTAAATAAGGTTGGGCCCAATTTATTATTGAACGTAGCATTTTTGTACTTCGCAATACTATACTGCAAAATAGATTAAAAAAAGAATTTACCCAATTTATAATATAATACTACGAAGTACCCATTTTTATAACTTTTTTTAAAAAATAATAATAATGTACTTTGTGTTTAAAAAATCATTAATGAAGTTTCGGTGTCAAATAAAATCACTCCTCTAATCCCAAAACATTCCAAATGCATTAATATCTTGTATCGCCCCCCTCGTCCGCTTCACATTATCATAAAGCAGAGACGTGGTCATTTAACGAGATGACGACTGATGACTCCCACCCACTCATTCCTTCAATCATAACATCCCCTAACCCGCCAACCCCCACCCCCAACCCCCACAGTAAAAGAATCCACTATCCAGTCGCCCACTCTCTCAAAAATCTCTAAACTTACCTTTTCAATATTTGCAAGTTTAATTTTCTTTTTTAATATTTAACTCATACGCTCTGGAAATATTTAATGCAATATCAGTAACATGTTATAATACAATCATACTTGCCTAATGTTACTTCTAATTATTTTTAGTAAAATATCATTTTCTTTATATAGCATACAAATATTACACTCTGTTATAAAAAATAGTTATAATAAACTCTTAGTTTTTTTATTCTAGAAAAGTACTACTCTGTTTATTTTTACTTATCCATTTTAGCGAATCAAGAAAAAGATAAAAAATATTTCCTATTTTTCTCTTATCAATAACTGCCAAAAACATTTCTCGAACACTCTTTGAAATGTTATCATTCTTAGCCCAAAGTAAACAATTAAAAGTGAAGAGAGGGAGTATTCTTGGTAAGTGGGCGTCTCCACTTTTGTGTACTCCATTAATTGATATTTCTTCCGTTCTAATTTATGCAAACCTGCTTTACTGAAGTTTAAGAAAAAATAAAGATTTTTCGGAATTTGTGGTCCTAAACAAGTCAAGCCCATACTATTTGTGTAAAAATGTAAGTTTAAGCTAAACTGTTTTATATTTTAAAACAGATCATTATTTTTGGAAAGTTTCAAAAAGAAAGAGATTCATATAAACTGCAACGGCAAGAATACTACCAATAGATATGCATGACAACAGTACCTATATACCACTATGGATCCCGTACTCCCCCTACTTCCTTCACTCACTTCTCATCCTTATTCTAATCCTCCCTGCCCCCACCACCCCTGCACCCCCACCCCAAGTTGCATAACCCTAGGGGCAGATGTAGTGTTGACTACGAACTCACATGAACTTAGTATAGTTTTTATTTACACTCTTTATATATCAAGAAATTCAAAATATTTATAAATACTAATTTGATCGTAAATTTCGTTATTACTAATATTAAATTGGGATTTTGTAGAAATTCACAAACTTTAGAATTTTTGTAAAAATTCATAAACTTAAAATTTTGGATCTGCCCCTAACTTTGATCCGATGCCGACCAGACCATTCCCATCCCATCCATCTCTTCACCTCTAATATGTGTTGTTTTGTACCCTTGCCTTCATTCATCTCCCTAAAGTCATACCCATATTTATCATCCCTCTTTACTAGGTTTTTCTTCCCTTTACACTTATTTTTTTTCCTGTCTATGTGAACTTTATCTTTCAGCTTTTGCTATAATTTAATACTGACAAACACTACATATGTTCATATTTCTTGATTTGGACACTTCAATTCTAACTCATCTTCTTCTTCTTTAGCTTCTTTCTTGATTCTATTTTTCCTTGAATCCTTGATCTACCTCGTTGATCCGCGATTCCCGGCTAAAAACCTTAAAAGGAAAAAACAAAAAAATGTCTCTAGATATAACATATTCTTCTTCCTCAGAACGTGTTTGTTATGTCCACTGCAACTTTTGCAACACCATTCTTGCGGTACACTTCTCAATTTTCTTTCATTTCTTGAATATTTTGTTCCTCACCTCAAATTTAAAACCTTTTAAAAAAATTTACCATGCATGCTAATTTAGAGCAAATCATGAGAAAAAAAAACTCCATTTTCAAAGCTCATGTAGATAATGATACTAAAAGTTCAGATCCTTTTCTGGGTTTTTTGTTATGTGAAGGCAAATCTTGTGAGAATTTACAAAATTATATATGGTGAAATGAAGTCTTTTTTTGAGTGCAAGGGCTAGAAAAGTGTTAAAGGGTTGGAGAGAATTTTCTTGAAAGTGAAGTATATAATTGCATATTTTATGTTATATTTCTACTAATTGAAACCAAGTTTTTTTTTTTTTTTCCCTTGTTTCCTTTTCTGAGGTCTTCTCTTTAGTTAGAAAGTTTAAACTAGGGAAATTAATGGAATGGAATATGAACTGAGATCCAGTTTATTCCAAAACCTGATTATTAATTACTCATATATTTAAGAAGTAGGTAGTAATCATACTTTACTTTGACTAAAAAACCAAGATTTTTTATTTTCACCAGATGCAAAGTATTTGATCCTTATATCAATTAATAGGGTTCTTGTGAATAGAATTAATACTTCACTATTTAACAAGTTAGTTACTCGTAAAAAGATAGAATTGGATTTGTTTACTAATTGGTTAACGTTTTCGTTTAATTCATCTATTTATTGATCCTCTTTTAATTTCCCTTAGGTTCGTACTTCTGTGCTGATCATAAATAATTGTGTACTCTAATCTTCGACGCCATTAAATTCGTTTCCTGAATATAAAACAGTAAAGATCATGGGGTGGGGTTTTTTCCTTCGGTGTATCGTACTATTCATTTGTCCATTGGATAATACTCAGCTCAGAACATATTCTTCTCATTCATTAAAATCTACTTTAGTTTATGTGAAAATCAGATTGATAGAAAGAGTTCTCTTATTATTCTTCTTCCTATCTTAGCTAGCAACCTGGCTATTTTGATAAACCCTTTCGATTTGGGCACAGAGGCGGACCTACAGTCATGTTTGAGGGATCACGTGAACCCGTTAACTTCGACAAAAACTTTATATGTATATATAATTGTATATACGTTGGGGACCCCTTAAATATTTTTCTTGGCACTTTCATTAACAAAATTATGTGCACAACAATGGTTTGCCTCTAAGAATAAGCCTTGCTCCTTGTCACGCCACGCCAGAGGCGGACCCAGGATTCAGTGATTGCAGAGGCACCATGATATTCAATATAAATTTATCACTGCTCGTAAAGATTGATACGGGGGCCTAGGCTAATATTTGATTATTTCTTGAAGACATTTGCATGTATATATGAATTTTTGCGGAAGTTACGAGGTGCCCGTGACCCCTCTTGTTAAGCTCTACATCCGCCTCTGCGCCACGCGGGTTCGAAATCCATCTGCTGCAATTTTTTTATGGTGCCCCGTTATTCTAAAATCCTAGGTCCGTCTCTGTTTGGGCATATACAATATTGAATAGTTATTCCACTTGAATAGAACTAATGTATGCATTACAATATATCACACTCTTTAAGGTGCGATTCTTTTGCTGATACACAGGATGCTTTGTGAACACTTTGTGTTCGTTTGAAAAGAAATATGAAGAGGGAAGCTAGTGTGTGATCTTTTTTGTTATATTCATTTTTTTTTTTAAAAAGGAATTTTAATTGCCTCTTATATATATAGTCATGATGGAATTCATAGTTTCTGTTCTCGTCATGTCATTGTCTAATTTGTCTTTGTTCAGTACTCTCACTTTTCTGGTGACTGACTGAGCAAAGGTCAGAAAAAGTGAAGAGCACCAAAAGGAAAAGGAAAGAAAAGGAAGAGAGTCCAAGAGGTTCCTTTAAAAGAAGATCCTTATAGTTATAACCCATGTAAGGACATACATGGGAATTGTAGAGTCTAATATCTTAGCCTTTTAGTAACAGTTATAGTACTAATTTTAGTAGATTTTGTATTTTTGCACTCTGAACTCCATCATTTTATTGTAAACTCCATTCTATATTCATGAAGTCGTAAGCTATTAGACTATATATTCATCTCAAACATATGGATTTTCTGGTTTAATACAACATTAGACTAAGTAATTAAATATGTTAAGAAAATACGTAAAAGTCTTGAATATTAATAATATGTATTGTTGTCAGGTTAGCGTTCCATGCAACAGCATGATGACAACAGTGACAGTAAGGTGTGGACACTGTGCAAATTTGCTTTCTGTTAATATTGGATCTTTGCTTCAGTCTCTCCCCCTTCAAGATCTACAGGTATAATAGTAGTTAGTCCATATTCTTTTTAGTCTTTGTGTTGATCTCTTTCATGTGGAATTCTTTCCCTGGATGGTCGAGTCAAACAAAAATGTGGAAATGGTGTTCTAATTTTTATTTATTCTACTCCCTCTTTCTTATTTTATGTGGTACACTTTGAATTTATACATAATTTAAGAATTGAAGAAATATTTTTGAAACTTATGGTTAAAAAATGTATTTTTATATTTTTAATTCAATGAACCAAACATCTATTCAAAAAATTATTTTCACCAAATATTCTCATTATTATTCAATCCCAGCATTGTAATAGAATCCCCATATTATGATGATTACGGCATAACTTTTTTGCAAATCAAACAATCCCTAAATAGTTTAGCTTATATATGTACCAATGACATAAAATATTTTACAATATTAGGTCACATTTACTTATTGAAGCATATAACCTACCTTATTTTCAAGATTATGAAGGGATTACCCGTAGATGTCTTTGAAATATGTACTGATGGTGTAAATATTTATTTCCACCATTAGTGAGTATAGACGAGGGAAATAGTGTTGTACAAGAAGTCAAATTATACTAATAATATTAAATCCAGTGGTAAAGGGGAAAGGGTGGGTGGCCCCCTACAAGTTCTTGAAGTCAGATGGAATGAAAGCATATATATAGAAAATGAAACTCAGACCTATGGTGCCATATAATATAAGATAAATGCATGCAAATTACATAAACTAGTAAATCATCACTACTTAATTAACTGTCAGTAATTAGTCTATCTTTCTTGAATTAATCTTTTGTTATTAATTAATTAATTAATGCTCATATATATGGCTCTCATTTAATTTACTTGAAAGAAGCAGCAGAGATCAAATATTGAAGATGCTAGTAAAGCCTGTGGATCATCCTCCTCTACCAATTATCACAGATTTTCTGCCATTGGTACATCTCCTGAAGATGATCAACCTAGAACCATGCCTATACGCCGTAAGCTCTCTCTCTCTCTCAATTTCTTTTGATCTTATGTTATATTTTCCGAAGGGAGTCTTACGTAACCGGTAAAGTTGTCTGATATGTGATGAGGTGGTCACGAGTTCGAGCCGTAAAAACAGCTACTTGCAGAAATGCAGGGCTAAGTTACATTACAATAGACCCCTATGGGTCCTTTCCCGGGAGCTTAGTATAGTATTATATTTCCTTGTTTCCTTGCCGCGCCAATGAAACACACCGAACATAACACCTACCAGACATTATTAAATCTAACTGTATAAGATTCCTATGAGACTTGATAGAATGTCTTGTCCTACCATTGGAATTGATATGAAGAAGTCATAGAGACAGACACCTAGCTTAGTACTATAGTACTAGTATTTGTTTTGTAATCTGAACGGAATAGCCTATTCTGACATTTTCTTAGAACATGCTACGTACACCATTTTAATATAAAAAATGGTTATCTACAGCGGTTTTAGTATAATGGTGGAATATACATGAGCAGGAATATCTCATGAGATTAGTTATACCACATTTTAGGTGGGATAACTAATTTAACCATTTTAATATAAAAAATATCCATTATATCCTTATCTCATGTACCATACGATCCCTAAAAGTATCCGAGAGAGCTTAAAGGGTCTTGGATTATTCCATCCATAACCTTACAGTTTCGGATTCTTTCACACAGTTTTAATTTTTTTTAATACTATTGTTATAAGGGTCCGATTAACCATGTCAATATAGACGGTATTTTCTATTCTTTTACTTTTTTAAGGAGTTTCTAGGTGTGTGTTGTTATCAAAACTCTTATTCAGTCCCAATTTATTTGAGCCATTTCTGATTTTGAAAGTTAAATGAGCTTTTCTTTAATTTGATCATGATTTTTTTTTTTTTGGTATGCCTTTTTAAATATTTTAAATTATTAAGTATTATGACTTGTAGTTGTATTTTTGAGGTATTTTCCAAACATATAAATTCTATTTGAGGTACTAGATTTTATAGCTGAATTCATAGTCAAATTTGAGAAATTTGTCTGAAATACATCAAATAAATTGTGATAGATGGAGTAGAAGTTTCATAGTACTAGTAATTTAATGTAATATGTAGGAGTACATTTTTTATTTTATTTAATAGGAGTTCGTGGAAATTATTCTGAATATGATTAAGAGTTTTAAACCTACCTTTTCTTTGTCTTACAAAATTATTCTTAAGTTTACCTTCACGATAGGGGACCAAAATCAATTTAACTTGAAAGAAGAGCAGTTTATCCATCTTAATTAATAAGAATTCTTTACAATAGAAAGGCCACTTGTCAAGTTGTGAATTGAGATGAGTACCATGACAAATTTGCTAAAGGGGGGTGCCTGAATTATCTGCTTTAATTTACTTAGGATCTGAAGTTGATTGTGACATTACACTTATATCCAACATTCCAACTCATCTTTTATAAGAATCTTGAAACATTGGTTAAGTACTTCTGTATTCTTTGCTGCACCCCTTTTTCTCTTAGGTCTTTCCTTGGAATAAATAGGCTTAGAGCTAGCTCAACCAGGGGCGGAGGTAGAGTGCGGGATGCGGGTTTGGCCGAACTCAGTAACTTTTGTTCAAATCATATATTTGTCTTAAAAAACTCATTGAATAAGTATAACTTGTTAACTTAAAACCCAATAATTTAAAAGAATTATAATTACGAACTCATAAGGTTCAAATCCTGGTTCCGCCTCTAAGCTCAACATTTCTTGGAATCTTGGAGTATATCGAAGTTTACCTAAACCATGTATATACCTTTTATTTTTATTTTTAATTTAATAAAACCCATGTTGCAGCACCAGAGAAAAGACAACGTGTTCCTTCCGCCTACAACAGATTTATCAAGTAAGTTCACTTAATATTTCAACTAGCATGTAACGTACGTAAGATAATGTGTTTGCTATATATATGATGCCTGTATATTCAATGTGTAGGGAGGAGATCCAAAGGATAAAGGCCAGCAATCCTGATATTACTCACCGTGAAGCTTTTAGCACTGCTGCCAAAAATGTAAGCTGTACCATAAAACATAAGTATATAGATTGATTTTCATAGAAAAAATTACTTCAATTTAAAGTAACTTTTGCTATGTGGATAGGTTTAGTCGTATGAAGAAATAGAATGAAATGATAAACACTGCATGCATATATATATATATATATATATATATATATATATATATATATATATATATACACACCTACATATATATTATCAATATTTATGTGCAAAGTTTTTTCTTAGTAATCTTGGATACTTTTCTTGCTCTTATTTCTAGCTTATCTGTTACGTTTGTCAATGATATGGTTAACTTGAGGAAAATAGAGAACCTTAGCTTGTATTCCCTCCGGTTCAAAATATGTGATTTTTTGGATGTTTGTACACAAATTAAGAAATTTACGTTTTAGTATTAATTAACAATGGAATTGATCATATTAACCTTTAATATCTCACATAAACACTCCTAACACATATTCCAACACTATTTTCTCCAAGGACAATGTAGAATCAAATAATTAATTCATTCTTGAAATCTGGAAAAATCACTTATTTTGGACAAAAAAAAAGCCAAAAAATCACTTAATTTGGACCGGAGTGAGCATTAGTTTCAGCTAGCTATTCAAGTTTTTAATAGAAAAAGACTACAGCTTGAAAAAGGCAAATTTAAAAATTAAAAAAAAAATTAACCTTACTATGTGGATTTTTAGGTTTTCCACAAGGACAAACAGAAGAGGCACTAAATAGAAAACAGTGACTAAAGCTTTATATATCTATCTCAAGTGAATTTAACTATTGGAATTTACACAATTTTGTAGTGGGCACATTTCCCTCACATTCATTTTGGACTAAAGCTGGAGGGCAACAAGCAAGCCAAATTGGATCATGCAGTTGCAGGAGAGGGTCCTCAGAAATCTATTGGTCTCTATTAAGATCTAAACTATGATGACAAATAGTAGTATACTTGGAAATAAAGAATAATTTTATATATAGGTGAGATAATCTCTCCAAACTAATAATCTTTCATTTTGTTTTCTCTTTTCAGAATGATCCCTTATAGGGCCTTGGATTCTTTGTTTTTTTTCTGTTGCTTTAATTTTGTGTTTTGAACATCATATATATGTTGTAATATGTAACTAGCTTTTATGTTTATTACAATGATACACGCTTCATGTTTATAAGGCTTTTCAATTGTTTTTGTTATAAACCTATGCTCGAGAAAAAAATCTGCAAATAAAACAGGAAACACAACAGAAACAGAAATAAAGACAATATAATTAAAAGTTCCAAGCCCAACAGAAACTGTGTTTCCTTAAGGAATTTAGTCCCCTCACTGTTGCGTAACGTTATTAGATTAATTTCTCCTAGGATAGAACAGAGCAACTATTCTGAAATACTGGTAATAAAAATTATAGAACTTGAACGAACTCAATAAACGATAGTAAACCACACTTATGCTTACGTTTTGCTTTGGAAAAAATAATGTTGAAAAATAGAAGAGA
>JASVEL010014159.1:0-245305 GCA_032618575.1 Nicotiana noctiflora
TTATTGTAATTAGCAGATGTTGAACTCATCCAATATACTATGTTTTTAGTATGACCTTATTAAATATACATACCATATAATTTCCAAATTTAATTTACGAAGGAAAAAAAAATGATTATCCAAAACATATAATTAAATGAAAATATACCTTTATAAACCTGTTAAAATGGATGGTTTGACCGGTAACCGGCAACTGATCTGGCACGTTAACAGTAGTTGCAGTCGGTAGCTTCTGTCTTTTAACAGAAACCTTCTTCTCCAACTTCGCCACATGAATATTTCCACTTGTGTTCAACTTCTCAGCTCCAACGTTGACGGCGGCGGCGGCGGCGGCGGTGGCAGTGGCGGTGGCTGTGTCAATTGGAACAGTTTTAGCCGGCGATTGTTTTCTTTGAAATATCTTAAAAGAGAAGCAGGAGCTCTGTTTTCTCTTGACTTTATCAGAAGATAGCTTTTCTTGATTAATGGAAAATCCATAGCATCTCAGAAAGTAGCTATTTTTGGGCTGTTTCTTTTTGGGACTATCTTTGATTAGGTCCATGGAAGAGGAGGAAAAGTTGTTCAAGCATGGAGAGATTTGGCCATATTCTGTTTGGCTCTATGGTTGAAGTCACTGCCTAATTTTCTAAAGAAAACGGCTGTTTAATTAATACATCTAAACAGTAGCTTATTGAAGATTTCACATCAATTTTTAATTTGTTTTTATTTTATCTTGACCGCTGATGCATAAAATAGTAGCAGTTTGCTTCTTCTTTTTTGGTGGGGTGAGTGGTAGAGTTGGGGTGGGGGCTGGCTTAGACTTCGTGGCAGAGAATTTCCACAAACACGTTTTCACCTCCTCCACCATTTCAATACCTCATATGTTTTCTTGCCTCGCAATTCAATGCTCTAATTATTTATTTATTTAATACTATACTATTAAGCTCTGTATTTAGTGGTGCTTTTGATTAATAATGAAAACAAATTAATACACACTTGTAACTTTTATTTTGGTGCGGTCAAATTATTTAATCAAAAATAGGGATTTCGGTCAAACCTTTATTTTAGAAGAATTCAGGTTACTGATAATCAAATATATAATGAATAAAAGAAATTAACTTCAATAAACAGAAGAAAGCAAAATATATCAGTATATTTCAATAGTATTTTATGTCCTTATAAATGTTCAATCTTCCCCTTTTATAGCTATCACGAAATAATACGTTTTTCCTTTATCATAGTAGAGTCTTTTTGACAATTACTGGCATTAATGTAACGTTACAATTGGTAATCATAACCGATTTATTACAAACTCCATAACGCTTTCCATAATTAATGCTTATTAATTACCAATAATACATATTTGTACCTCTTTTGCTATTTAAGTTTATTCTTCTAATATAACTGTTGAATATCAATAGGTACGAGCTTTTATCCTTCCTTTGTTCGTACTTGTTGAAGCTCGTGCCTTTTTACTTTGACAATTAGTCACTTTTCTACTAATCCACGTGCCATGATATATGTCACGACCCCAAATCCGGTCGTGATGGCGCCCAGCACATTGCTAAGCCAGCCTGACCAATCAATATCGACAACGGAGCTAGAAGCTCTCTTTAACCCATTTAAGCATTTCAAAATATGAAACAATAGTAATACTTATAACAACAACGGGGAGACCAAGTCCCAAAATATACTAACTCCCATAGACCAAGGGTCAAGAGTCATGAGCCTCTACTGAACATGAGTGTATAAAGGTTTACAAGATACCAAGTGCGGAAAGAAATATCAATACAAAATCAAAAGACAGTAGGAAGGAATATCGGGTCCTGCGGACTCTCCAGCTACCTCGTATATCCCACAGATGTCGCCTCGCACAGCTACTGGATCACTGCTGAGAGGTACTTGGATCTGCACACAAGGTGCAGGGAGTAAAATGAGTACTGCCAGACTCGGTGGTAATAAACAAGGGTAAGACAGCGCAGATAAGAAATCCGCAATAAAGCACTATGTAAAGCTATAATCAGCTACCCTGTCATAGAATCAATCTTCACTGTACCTGTACCAACAAATACCAATAAATAGCATAACGGCTAGCAGATGTAGCTAAATGCAATGCAATGCATGATATGACCGCTACGGCGCGTAGCCCGACTCCAATTTTGGGTACCCGTGCTCACTGTGGGGGTTCAGACTCCGGAGGGGCTCCTACAGCCCAAGCACATCTCATAGAGATATTCCTGCGGCGTGCGGTCCGATCCAACATATATCTCGCTGCGGCGCGCAACCCGATCCACTACTAGTCAGCTAATATGCAGATACAGCCTCGCAGGCTCAAAAGTAGTTTTTGAAAACTCTTTTATCATTTTTCGGTTTGAAAACAGTAATATCAAGTTCCAGAGATTTGGAATTTGCATAATAACAAAATAGCTGCGGACTAGTAGTAAACTAGCATGTCTATATGATAAGACAATGATAATGATCCTCGCAGGATCCAATAACTGGCTCACGGCCCACATGTATACTCAACCGCCCAAGAAGGGGGTTCCTCGGCTCAAGAGTGGCCATTATCACAATATATATATATATATATGCAACCATCCGAGAAGGACCCCGCACTCTCAAGGGTGTGCGTGTCTCGCCGCTATACAGCGTCACAAAGTGGTATACCGGGGTTTCGAACCCGCTGGTCATCACCCACATCTATTACTCACCTCAATACGGCGCGACGACTACTCCGCAATGCCCTTGCCACGAGAATCAAGCTCCGCACGTGTAGAATCTGATCAAATACAGTAGAAACACAACAAATTAGGCCAATGGGACGACACCCAATCAATATAACTCAATTTACATCAAAATTCCCAAAGTTGTCAAAACCCGACTTTCGGTACGCTTGTCGAAAAATTACAAAAATCACATATTCGGAATCCTCGTCTCGATACGAGTCTAGGCATATAAAATTTACCAAAATCGGACTCCATTTGCCCACTCAAATCGGTGTTTTTCTTTAATTTAGGCCTAGGGCTCAAACCCACCTTTAATCTTCCATTTACAGAAATTTAACCCATGATTTCATGTTAAAATGATGTAATTAAGCCACAAAACTTACCTCCGACGAATCCCCGATGAATTACCAGCAATTCCCGTGAGTTTCTCTCTCTAGAACTCAAAAATGGCGTTTTGGGTTAATGAACCCGCGACTGGTTCTATTCTGGTTTTAATTTCACTGCCAGACCAATCCTTCTATGCGATCGCAATGACCATATGCGATCGCATAGAGTTAAATTTTCCTGCCAATTTCCCCTTCTATGCGATCGCAATGCACTCCCGCGATCGCATAGCACAACCTTCCAGGCCTCATCTTTTCTTCTCTGCGATCGCAACACTGGCTATGCGATCGCAATGCACAGTCTGACAAACCTATGCGATCGCACCCCTTGCTTGCGATCGCATAGCACATTTTTCTCACCCCTCCAATCTCTTCTATGCGATCGCAATGACACTATGCGATCGCATAGAGCAATCACTGACCGCAATTTTCTGCAGCAACTCCATGGTCAAAATTTGCCCGTTAGGCATCCAAAAGTGATCCCGAGACACCCGGGACCTCAACCAAAGCCACCAACACATCTTAATACCTTATTCAAACTTGCTCCATTCCTCAAAACGCGTCTAACAACATCAAAATCCATAATTTATATCGAATTCAAGCCTAAATTCCTTAAAACTTTCCGAATTACACATTCAATCAAAAATCCGACCAAACGACGTCCGAATGACCTGAAAATTTGCGGACATATCCAAAATCACATAACGAAGCTACAGGAATTGTCGGAATTCAATTCCGAACCCCGAATCAAAATTTCACCTACGGTTCGGATTTCGCCAAAATTCAACCTTAGCCAATTCAAGCCTATTTCTACATCGGGCCTCCAAATTCAATTCCGATTGCTCCCCTAAGTCACAAATCACCTTCCGGAACTAACCGAATCATCAGAACCTGATTCCGAGCCCTCTAACCAAATAGTCAACTCCGGGTTGACTTTCCTTATTCAAGTCTCCTTCAAAAAGGCTATATGCCTCATTTTCAATCCAAATCACTCCTAAATCGCCCGATAGACTTTAACACTGATATAAACGCATAAAACATACAATTTCAACATAATGGGGTGGTAATTCCCGTGACGACGGGCCGGGTCGTCACATTCTCCCCCTCTTAAGCAAACGCTCGTCCTCGAGCGGGTCAAGAAACATACCTGAAGTCTCAAATTGAATGGCCTTACCAAGCATATACTCGGGCGATCATACGTCACCCTATCTCACATAAGTCCGAAAACACCATATAGTCAAAATTTCACAGACCATCTGAACCATAAATCACATTGCACTTTCTGAAATCATATGCCAAATGCTAATCCCATGCCTATACTCAGGATACACTCGAATCCACTGCAATAACCCATATTCACTACTCCGGGTAAGATCATATGATGTATTAAACAACCCGATCACTCGAGACAATAGTCTCTAATCACACAATTTCCCGTGATAACCAAATACCAACTGAAAAACCCTCTTCATTAGATAGAGTCTTGTTCCAACACCTTCATATCATGCCCACGACAACCGAACACGCGATATATCGAACCCATCTCTCAGGTCAACCATTCATGAATCCATTTCATTTTTAACTGATACCACAACAGATTTCGGACCCAAATCTCGGTATTACCTTTCTAACAAGCTAAGATCCAATATGCTCGTATTCATTAATAACTCCAACGGTCATTTCGATTATAACACACCGCACTGGTGATATGACACCTCAACACCGACCTAAGCCACGACGAGCACAACATAGGCTCCAATAGAAACGTCTACACACACTCGAATCATGACAGCTCAAATCATGACAACTGTCTCCAGCAAATAGAGCTGCAATTTAATCCTTCTGTGCCATCATAATATATAAGTGAGATCGCGTCTCGCATTATAGAAATAGAATACCTGAATCCTCCTCGAGAGGTCATAACATCACGTGGCCTTACCACGATTCGTGATTCTATCCAAACACTATTACTCATGAAGCACCTCAAGCTACCGAGCTCAAAACGGTTAGCCACGCACAGATCTAGGTCTTGAACCCAAGCAATCAACCTCACCCGCGGTGAAACAATTAACGTATGCTATTAAATCCTGAAAGGACACAACCGATGTGCCATTCGCCAAGCGATACTCAATACGGACTTTTCCTCAGAAGCTAGGAAGTATTGTATACCAGGTAATATATAACTAACTCTATTTTCACATTACTCTGTTGCGGCGTGCAACCCGCTCCAATGACATACCCGTGGCGGCGTGCCACCCGATCCAATATAGAACCCTCGCCAAAGAAATGCGCGTCGAGTCAAATGGCTCATTATGGTAAACATATATAGCCTCAAGTTCGGCCACAAGAAGCATATCCGACAAAGTTACTCAATACCAGAACCAAATCAATGATAGAAACCTCTGCACTGACATCCGCCACTAAGGTCCAACTGACAAAGCAATGCCTACCAGCCGTCCGCTGGTCCTGGGTACAATTACTTTGTTAGAGCACACTCTGATGCTCTCTGCTACGCAATTTGTGCCATTTTCCGACATAGCCCATATCACATTAGTCTAGACAATCTGACCCATGACAACTAGTCAGCAATCAAGTATCATAATCCGAATTCGTCTTATCAAGTCAAAAGAGAAAGCCACTAGAGCCTCCGATTTTTAATAATCACAAAACGGTGTCGATACACATGATATACAACCACTGCATAGGCGGACTAACAAGAGCTTCAAGTCTCCAACACATATATAACACATGAATCACAATGCCTGATCCCGTACTCCACTGTACATATACATAACGCACATCAAGCGTCCATTCATACCACGATAACCATTCAGAAATTTCACTATGCCATCAACGACTCAGTTATTACAGTCGATCCCACAAGAGAATACCACCATACCACTGGATATCATCAGTTTACATTACCTTGTCCTTTTGCACCATATACCCTGCCAAATTACTAGAATAGCAGTACCATTTCCTTAGATCACCAGAAAGATCGATTCTTAAATCACCTGCAGCTGTCCGCGCTGCTCAATAAGTTTAATGACTCCCCGTATATTATGAACTGATCTCAAAACCTAGAATATACCATTATCAACTTTCCATAACACATCGCGTATACCATACTAAGATAACATGGAAATTCTTATCCCTTTCCTACGCCGCAAACATCGACGCACTCAACTAGTCAAGGACTTTTATGATCTCATATAGAGAAAACTCATTACACATTCCAAGCTTTGCATACCAACAGGAAATACACTCATTTTTCAAACCACATTAAAACACATCATAAACTCTTTCTCCCAATCACATTGCATAAGTTAAACTGCCAGGACTGAGTCCTTATACCCATGTTATACCCATATCGGGTTACACGACTGCCAACACTCAAAAGCTTTATTGCACAATATATGCAAGACTCATTACTTCAACCACATACCAGGAATTAGTCGTATTCTTTATCATACCGCTTCGGTTTATTAACAAGTTGTTCCATTTACCCAGTTTCCTTTCTGATTCATCTTTGATTTAATATTAGCCATTACTGTAGCACCATAACACATCAACTCATTCCACACGAGACTCGTACATAAGACCACACGATCTAAGACATATAGGCCACTGAATACTCTCTCAATATTTCCAAGAAGTACCACATTCTACCGTACTTTATTTTGAAGAACCTTTTGCGATTTGAATTCGTTATCATTACCTTCCAATACGGATTACATAGAATCCCATCATTCACATAATATAACACAAGTACCGATCTCTTCTAACGAAACCACCATCTTTAGCCACATGCACAATTTTGAGACACTTGACTGTTACAAGTAAAATCTTGAACACCGCAAAACCATTCTTGGACATCATTCACCCTTATTCAGCTGTAATTCAACTGTCCTATTATGTAGGACCACTCGTGCCTTGTTAGAACTCTGACACTGCAGATCATGATTACATACTGATACAATTAGCTATCTTTCTTTTCTATACACCGAACATTCTTTACCAACATAAGTTCACAACATCCTAGTATTTCTTCATATCTACGAAGCACCATAACCTTTATCAAAATTTCCCAACATACTTGGAGACGGAGCCAAAACAGCACACAGCGGTGCAATCAGTTAATCAATAACAACCTCCCCAACTTAGCTCGGAGTCATACATTAAAGCACTTTCAACCACTCATATCATTTTTACTCAAGTGATGCCGAAATGTTAATATGAGATTAAACTCAAGTCATTTACAAGCTTCGGCGGAGATTCGAATCATCAGAAATATTAACCCTTTTGCAATTCTTGCATTCATTCACACACAACAGTTACGCCCCCTCTTTAGGTGGCAAAATCTTTTCTAAGTCCCAAATTTTCCAAAAATTTCGGCAGAGTTTCCTTTGTAAATTGGCCTATCCACCTGCCAGAGAATCACTAAACCATTCTAAAAATACATCCACAACTCAACAAGATATCCCAATGCATATCAACAACATTAGTCTCAATACTGCACAAATCATATCATCAAAACTGTTACATGAACATGCGTTGTACCTGCTCGAATCATAACACATATCAAATACCTTTCACTTACACATGAGGATCAATCCACCTACCTCGCCTCAATTTAGCATTTCAGCGCAATACCTTCCACCAGGATACACATAGCATAATCATTTTAGCCTTCCTGAGTTTAAACTCGTTCCGCTACACATAAGGCACTTTACCATCCAATTACGAGAAATGAACATATTTGTCACGCCCATAGCTAGGGCTACATATCAAATCACAATAAGAATCGAATACCTTACAGCTCTCCCATTATCAAACTGCAATTTTCACAATTAAGATCAATACCGATCGTATGAACTTCATAATACCGGCTTGCGAAATTAAGACCTTGGTGCTCAAGCCATAGACAAGGATCCGGCCTCAAGTCCTCCTGACTGGCCTAACATAAACTCGTGGAGATTATATCTCGCCCCTCGATCGGGGAATTGCAAGCCATAAGTCAATTATATTACTGAGCGCTCGATGCGTACACAGACGTGTGGAAGGAATTTCAAACTGAATCAAGTGCGCACGATAAGAATTCCAAGAAATGTGAAGTGTTTCCTAAAGGTTCGCGGCCTCCCGAGGATAAGTACAGGCGTCCCCGTACCGATCCACAAGACTCTACTAACCGGCTCAAGACTCATGAGGCCTAGTAAACCTAGGCTCTGATACCAACTTGTCACGACCCCAAATCCGGTCGTGATGGCGCCCAGCACATTGCTAAGCCAGCCCGACCAATCAATATCAACAACGGAGCTAGAAGCTCTCTTTAACCCATTTAAGCATTTCAAAATATGAAACAATAGTAATACTTATACCAACAGCGGGGAAACCAAGTCCCAAAATATACTAACTCCCATAGACCGAAGGGTCAAGAGTCATGAGCCTCTAACGAACGTAAGTGTATAAAGGTTTACAAAAATACCAAGTGCGGAAAGAAATGTCAATACAAAATCAAAAGATAGTAGGAAGGAATATCGGGTCCTGCGGACTCTGCAACTACCTCGTATATCCCACGGATGTCTCCTCGCACAGCTACTGGATCACTGCTGAGAGGTACCTGGATCTGCACACAAGGTGCAGGGAGTAAAATGAGTACTGCCAGACTCAGTGGTAATAAACAAGGGTAAGACAACGCAGATAAGAAATCCGCGATAAAGCACTATGTAAAGCTATAATCAGCTACCCTGTCATATAATCAATATTCACTGTACCTGTACCAACAAATACCAATAAATAGCATAACAGCTAGCAGATGTAGCTAAATGCAATGCAATGCATGATATGACCGCTACGGCGTGTAGCCCGACTCCAATTTTGGGTACCCGTGCTCACTGTGGGGGTTCAGACTTCGGAGGGGCTCCTACAGCCCAAGCACATCTCATAGAGATATTCCTGCGGCGTGCAGTCCGATCCAACATATATCTCGCTGCGGCGCGCAGCCCGATCCACTACTAGTCAGCTAATATGCAGATACAGCCTCGCAAGCTCAAAAGTAGTTTTTGAAAACTCTTTTATCATTTTTCAGTTGGAAAACAGTAATATCAAGTTCCAGAGATTGGAATTAGCATAATAACAGAAATAGCTGCGGACTAGTAGTAAACTAGCATGTCTATATGATAAGACAATGATAACGATCCTCAACGGCTCAAGAGTAGCCAATATCACAGTATAATATGCAACCATCCGAGAAGGAGGTTCGACGGCTCATGAATAGCCTAATATCATAACACAGTATCAGCAAGTCGGACTAAGCCATAGTCCCCAATCACAATCGACCCCGCACTCACATGAGAGTACGTGTCTCGCTGCTATACAACGTCACAAAGTGGTATACCGGGGTTTCGAACCCGCTGGTCATTACCCACATCTATTACTCACCTCAATACGGCGCGACGACTACTCCGCAATGCTCTCGCCACGAGAATCAAGCTCCGCACGCGTAGAATCTGATCAAATACAGTAGAAACACAACAAATTAGGCCAATGGGACGACACCCAATCAATATAACTCAATTTACATCAAAATTCCCAAAGTTGTCAAAACCCGACTTTCAGTACGCTTGTCGAAAAATTATAAAAGTCACATATTCGGAACCCTCATCTCGATACGAGTCTAGGCATATAAAATTTATCAAAATCGGACTCCATTTGCCCACTCAAATCAGTGTTTTTCTTTAATTTAGGCCTAGGGCTCAAACCCACCTTTAATCTTCCATTTACAGAAATTTAACCCATGATTTCATGTTAAAATGATGTAATTAAGCCACAAAACTTACCTCCAACGAATCCCCGATGAATTACCAGCAATTCCCGTGAGTTTCTCTCTCTAGAACTCAAAAATGGCGTTTTGGGTTAATGAACCCGTGACTGGTTCTGTTCTGGTTTTAATTTCACTGCCAGACCAATCCTTCTATGCGATCGCAATGACCCTATGCGATCGCATAGAGTTAAATTTTCCTGCCAATTTCCCCTTCTATGCGATCGCAATGCACTCCCGCGATCGCATAGCACAACCTTCCGGGCCTCATCTTTTCTTCTCTGCGATCGCAACACTGGCTATGCGATCGCAATGCACAGTCTGACAAACCTATGCGATCGCACCCCTTGCTATGCGATCGCATAGCACATTTTTCTCACCCCTCCAATCTCTTCTATGCGATCGCAATGACACTATGCGATCGCATAGAGCAATCACTGACCGCAATTTTCTGCAGCAACTCCATGGTCAAAATTTGCCCGTTAGGCATCCAAAAGTGATCCCGAGACACCCGGGACCTCAACCAAAGCCACCAACACATCTTAATACCTTATTCAAACTTGCTCCATTCCTCAAAACGCGTCTAACAACATCAAAATCCATAATTCATATCGAATTCAAGCCTAAATTCCTTAAAACTTTCCGAATTACACATTCAATCAAAAACCCGACTAAACAACGTCCGAATGACCTGAAATTTTGCAGGCACATCCAAAATCACCTAACGGAGCTACTGCAACTGTCGAATTCCATTCCGACTCCCGGATCAAAATCTCACCTACCGTTCGGATTTCGCCAAAATTCAACCTTAGCCAATTCAAGCCTATTTCTACACGGGCCTCCAAATTCAATTCCGATCGCTCCCCTAAGTCACAAATCACCTTCCGGAACTAACCGAATCATCAGAATTCGATTCCGAGCCCTCTAACCAAATAGTCAACTCCGGGTTGACTTTCCTCATTCAAGTCTCCTTCAAAAAGGCTATATGCCTCATTTTCAATCCAAATCACTCCTAAATCACCCGATAGACCCTAACACTGATATAAAAGCATAAAACATGTAATTGCAACATGACGGAGTGGTAAATTCCCGTAACGACGGGCCAAGTCGTTACAATATATCACCTCATATTTAATTCTATACATGAACTAAATTTTTTCTAATACAGATTGTCTCCCCACTTGCCATTTATTCTTCAATAGAATATTTGGGAAGTGGATCTCATTAAAGTGGGAATATTTGCCGCCACTATCTCTTCTCTGGAACTGACGCTTCATATGTCACTTCCATTTAATGTTCACGACATGTGGCATCTCCCGGTTGGTTCTGTAATTTTTCAACGCTTTTTAGGGCATTTTTACGGCTTCGTTAATTACGAAACGATAGCTTTCATCATGACGTTTCTATCATTGCATCTTTTCCTTTGACGGTTGCTTCTGAGTATAAATATAAATTTTCATCTTTGTCTTTCTCATAAAAGATTTAGAATATTCAACTCTAGTTTTCTTTTTCCTCGTACTATTATGTCTTCTTCAAAACCTAACCCTCGAAGAGTTCCTATATTGACAATCTTCCTCTTGCTCCTATTAGAAGTAGGAGAGTAGAAAGACTTCGCAGTTTAGGTTCTTCATCTTCTCGAGGTCCTTCTCTTCCTTATATGAGTTCAACTCCAACCTATAGAACTAGAGGTTCTCTTTCTCAAAGGTCTTCATATAGAAATAAAGAATCCAACGAACCTCTTCGTGAAGCTTTGGTTGATGAAATTATTCCTGCTAAAATATCTTTTTATAATGATAGAGAGTCCATCAAAAACCAAGTTTTCGCTATGTCTTCATTAGATCGTTTCTGACATTTACCACAACTCAGATCACTGAAGGTTTGATTTCTGTGGTTCGTAGAGATTGCCACTGGAGTCATGATTTCCCCATTATAGTTCCCAATGGAAACCAAAGAATCACTTCTTAGTTGACTGGGTTTCTTTCGTATATACATATTTTTTTACATTGAATTTCAAGCCCACTATTGATCCGGTTATCATCGAATTCTATCATTTTTTTGATGTTTGCCCCATCGTGTGGAGGGTTGTTGCTTGTTTGAGGTATTTGGCCAACGTGGCTGGCTTGCCTTTTACTTTTATCCATTTAATCCATCTTTTTTCTCCCAAACTTTTCCGTCATGGAATTTTTACTTTCGCAGTGAGAAGCAAGAGAGTTCTGGTCAGCCCAAAGGCCGATAAAGATCAACTGGTATGCCAGGTTTGTCGCTGCCCCACTGTTGGTTTAGTGGGTGAAGAGAATGTTTCATTTCACGAGAAGTGAAATTTTGCACATAAGTTTTCTTTTCATAACTTTTCTATGGCCTTTTTTTGTTTTAAGTTTGATGGTTGTCATTTTAACCTCTTCTTCTTTTTCAGCAACCATGAGAACTGTCGATGAAATTCTCAATTTCTGTGGTTGGGTATGAAAGTTGTTAAATATTGCTTCGATTGAAGGTTGATCATAAAACCTTTTTCATCGGTTTGGTTGGAAAGTGAAAACTCACGGTAGCTTTTTTCCCCCTTATATCTTTCGTATTTTTATACCTTTCTTTACTTAGAATTTATTTTGATCCTTTCGTATTTTTATCAGCATTTTCCATTCGAGGTGCAAGTGTTGAGGCTGTGGTAGCTTCCACAGTTTATGCGGAAATAGCCAAAGAAATACTCTTGGGTTCTTCATAAAAAAGAAAGGATGATGCAATCCAAGATTATGAAGAAGAGGAGGAACAAGATGGAGGTTCTTTGATAAAAAGGCCATAAGTCATAAGACAAATCTTTTCAAATGATGAAGCATCCCTTCCCCATTATATTCTTATCACCGAGCCTGTTGAAGTTACCTTGGTGATTTTCAATGATGACACTCCGGCGGCTGCTCGTGATTCTATTGATCAAATTTTTTCTCATGGCTTGGATAGTGAAAGTTTGGGTCCAATTTTTAATGAAGTGCCCCTTGCCTTATTTTCCATGTCTGCTCCTGTGACATCTTCTTTACCTGTTGTGACCGCTGCCATTGTTGCTCCGTTCCAGGCTATTTTGACTCCTTCCACAGTTCCTCCTACAACTTTCCATCATACTGAGATTGTTTACTCAAGTGGAAGTGAAGCTATGAGGCAAGTTATTATCGAGGTTCGTGCCGATGGCAACCTTTTGAGGAAATCAGGTCGGGCCGATGAGTGGTTGAAGCCCTCTGATTGATCCAGTTGAGAAATCCAAGCTTGAGAGTCACAACTCTTTGACTTTGATGAATGACATAGTGCAGTCGTCTTTAAAAGTATCCTTTTTCATACTTTACCTCACCCTTCTTCTATTTAAGGTTTTTTTTTTCTTTAGATCAATCTAGTTGGCACGGAGATGATGAAGAGAGTTTCCCACACGGAGTAATTAATTTATAATTATCAAGTTAATTAAAGTGGACAACTAGAGATAACAGTATAAAGGTCTTCAAATTGACATGGAAGTATTAGAAGAAAGTTACTGTACCTTGGAGCAGCAACTGAAGGTTTTAACTTCAGATTAGCAATCGAGAAGGCTTCGTCAAATCAAGTTGATAAGGACAAGAATCTCCTTGATACATCTTTCTTTGAACAATTTTACAAAGCCAGTGAAGAAATTAAAGAACTGAAGGCTCTGCTAAATAAGAAAGAAGATTATGCTGGTGAAACACGTACAAACACTTTCTCAAGCCCAAGAATATCTTAATGAGTCTTCTAACAAGGTCAACTTTTTAGAAAGTTCACTCGCTCCTCTGCAAGCTTCTTATGATTCTGCCCTGGCTGAAAATGAAAAGTTTAAAAACACGATTGATCAATGGGAGAAAAATTACCAGATTCTTGAGGACAAGACTACAATTGAAGTGAGTTGAAAAATTTTAAACACACGCCACAATACCCCGGTGGAAGCTAGCCAAGAAGGCATTAGTTTGGATGCTCAGTGAAATAAAAGAGACTATTGAAAACACTCTGCAAGGCCAAGACTTTCCTTCTCCCAGGGATGATATTCCCGAGCACATTGAAGATGATATGGGTACGGTGAATGCTCCAACTCCTTCAAGCTATCTCGAACCTTTTGCTGCTCATGACCCTGTTTCGGATCCTTCTTCATCCCCTCAGTGAAAAGTTTTTGACATGTTACTTCTCTTTTTTTGTGGAATGTGGTTGTATCCCCCGGTCCCATTTGGGGGTTTAATTATTTTGGAAATAATAAGTCCCCGAACCTTTTCGTAGCACTTTTGTATAAATGACAAATAGTTTATAGCTAAGTGCATACTTAGTCTAAACTTTTTAATATTAAGAAGTTTTCTATTTTTCTTAGTTATTTTGAACTTCTGTTTTGCTTGTCTTTAGCCTTTATACTTAAGGACTTGTTAATTAATTTGTGGGTTTACATTTTACCTTTTTTTTGCATTTTTATTTCATAAAATACTTTATTAACTTCATGGACGTTTGAATCACACATGAATTTTATAAAAGATGGCCCTTTTATTTTTGACACTTAATGAAGAAGACGTCTCAACTTCATAATGGTGTAAATGTACGACAAAAGAAATATAAACACACACGTTTCTTAAAATAACTTTAATAAAGTTTTCATTTGAACTTTGTCAAGTTTAAATAACATCTTACACGTGTTTAAATAACTTCTATAATTTTTTTTGTAACTATTTTCTTTACAATAGATTCAAAAGAGGAAACAAAATTCAAGGTTTTTCTTTTTAACCTGTTTCTACACATTGCCTTTAACCTAGATATCATAAAATTTTGAAATTTATAAGGTTTTTCGACTGGCTTTATGTTATTGGCTCGTAACTTTGTTCTGAACTTGACTCATTCGATGAGTAGACTTTGAGGCTTTGATTTGTACTTTCGACTATCTTCTTCAGTGTTTTTTGCCTTTTTATACGTATGCTCTACGTATATTATATAGTCCCCCAAATGTTTAAACTTTGAAGTATGAAATCTCAAACATTTGTTTACTCCTCTTATTCGGTCCTTTCACTGCCTAATTTTCTAAAGAAAACGTCTGTTTAATTATCTTTCACATCAATTTCTAATTTGTTTAGTAGCAGTTCGCTTTTGGGGGGGGGGGGGGGGGTAACAGGTGGGGGTGGGGTGGGGGGCTTAGACTTCATGGCATCGAATTTCCTCAAACACGTTTTCACCTTCTCCACCATTTCACTACCTCATACGTTTTCTTGCCTCGCAATTCAATGCTCTAAATTATTTATTTATTTATTTAATATACCACTAAGCTATGTACTTAGTGGTTTTTTTAAGAGATATTATCACTTATGTTCATTTATAAATAGCTTATTACAAAAATTAGCTAATTAATAAAATATTATTCAATTCGCCAAATTAGTCAATTAGCTATTTGTAGCAAAAAATAAATCAAAATTTTGCTTTTTTTTTAGTGTGGGTTATTAGAATAGATCGGGCACAACTTAAAGATCTTGAATCTGAGTTTTGGGATGATTTGGTGAAGTTTTGAGGTGGTTTGAATTAAAATTCGAGCTGAACATGAAAAAAAATGATGTGTATCACACCGTGTATCATTTGTGTATCACATACGTATCATATTTGTATCAATTGTGTATCACATATATATCCATGTATACCTATGTGTGAGAAACATGTGTGATATATGTTTGATACATGTGTCGCAGAAGACTTTTTTGAACTCGATTTAATTATGAATTTTAATACAAAACCCGTTTAAATCACGTCCAATCTTCCTCAAATTTTATATATTGACTTATCTATATATTTTCAATGAATTTCAGTGATACCCATTGAAAAAGTTCCTTTTTTGTTTAGATTTTTGGAATATTGGATAGATTTTTGTATTTCATCACCTTATTTGCTACCCCGTCCATGAAATTTCCTTTTTGTTTTGTATCTAATGTTGTTAATCATACTTAAAAATATGGAAGGTGATTTTGTATGTGATTCTTTGAGAGAAAAAACCCTATTATTTAATTTTTTAATTTTTATTGGCTAATTTTGGTAAGTCTATAACTAATGGCTAGAAATTGGTAAGTTGAGATCTATTTGGGACATTTGTGTAAATTTTCCTTTTTTTATTAATAATAAAAACAAATTAATACATACGTGTAACTTTTATTTACTTATCTATAAGTTAATTAGTGCGCGCTTGGCGCGGTCAAATATCTTTTGTTTTATATATAGTTGGTACAAATGAAACAGTAATTTTATATTATCAAAAATAAAAAATAATATTCCATGCAAGATGTAACAAACAATATGTTATCAATTTGTATTCACAAACCAGAAAACTAGAAAAAAGTTAGTTAAGAAAACAAAACAGATAATATTTATAGTCCATAATTTCTTGTGTGTCCTTAAGGAATTTAATCTCCTTACAATACTTAATGTTGCAGATTAATTTCTTCCAAGATAGAACAGAATAACTATTATGTAATAGTGACACTTCAAATCACAGAATTTCGACGAAGTCAAATGGCGGAGAAAATCACACAAGATTGCTTACGTTTTGTGATCACGCCCAATTATACCTTATAAAAAGGACAAAGCGGTCACTGCAAATATAATCCGAGTATTTAACCCAAAGTCGAATCAACCTACCAATTATTCTTGTTAGACTCACTAAATTCTTCGTAATCAACTTTCCAGATATTTTGAATAACAATTGGTGTTATTTTTACTAACTATAACTGAACAAAATTAAGTATACTAAAAACTAACAATGATGAGATGTAAACAATTAAGAGAAGGATCTAAGGTTGTGATTTTCACTATTGATGGAATCCCTTCCTGTTATATTTCATATAGATTTGCATAATCATCTCTATCGATCATGAGCACTTTTACTTCCGTAAATCTCTCCCGAGTAATTATGACAATTTACTAGATGCACTCTCCCGAATTACGCTAGCTGACTTTTATTACGGCTCACTTTAGATCACACCTAAGGCTTCGTTATCCCTAATCACACATTTAAACCCTCGGTTATTGATTCCGCATATACTTTGGGAGTGATGTTGTTCAATAATTATCTCAATATTCACTCTCTCCCTAGTATACATACTAAATAGGCTTAGCTAATTAATGATCCTATCAATTAACTACAACAAGAACGTAGTTGAACAAATAGAGATTAAATCGGGCAAACTATATTAACATAACACGGAGTTCATCCTTCAATAAGTTCCATCAAAACCCTAGACTAAATATTTAGCTACTCATAGCAAAGCAAGATAAAATTATAAAAGTATTTATAATGTGCAAATAAACCTAACAAAGAGAAGATTAAAAAACTCTAATGGTTGATTGCTCTTCTCACACATGTTCTTGCCTCCAATTTAATCAAAAAACAAGCTTAACCTTTGCTTGGGCGAGTTTGTTGAGTTTATAAAGGGTTATGATAAGTTTTCCCTGATTTACACTTTAGTCTCCAAATTTCTAGGCTATTACATAGCAAACCGTGGCCGCAGCACAACATGGCGCGATCGCAGTGAATTGCAACTATTCTGCCTCAATCGTTTGGCCTACCGCATTCCAGCCACAGTCGCGGTGGCCTCTTGTACAGTCCTCCTTTGGCTCTTTCTTTCTTATTTTCATTTGGGTTCTTCTTTATTGGCCTTATATCCACATTATTGACTCCAAAATACTTCATAGTCTCTTCCTAACTTGGATTAGTTCATGCAAAGCAAAGAACACCAATAAAGTATGGTATATTTAGAGTATAAATAGCGTCTATATAGCCTACTATCAATACCCCACACTAAAACTGTTGCTAGTCCTCTAGCAACAAACCACACTCTATAGGCCTAATCGTCATTGGGTAACTTCCCAACTCCTTATACCAAGAATAGTTCGTATGGATAGACTACTTCAGTGCAACATCCTTACCTCAAGGGTTGACTCCTTTCTAGCCATGCAATACCCCTAAACAGCTCCTACTCTCAGTCAGAGTTCTAGACTTACCTTTCCTTCATGAATCATGTGCCTACTCACTACAAAAGAGACTTATATCATTTACGAACCACACACTGAGGAACTCGAATACAACATTTTACTCATCCTCAGAAACAAATTCTTATGCCACAAATAACACACCTAGGCTTGCCCGTAGCGTAATACTCTAATAACGGAGCTCATTCGGTCTATAATAAAATAGGACTTCATTTAGTTATAATGTTGGCTGCCGGACATGTAGGATACATCTGGGTATAGTGACTACACCTCCCTAAGCACTCCACTACATTGTATCTTGTTAAGCTCTTAACTTTAACACACCTTCATTCTTCCATTACATTATTGTGTTCAACACTAAGCACACTTTTTTAGCAACTACCGCCAATTTGAAACTTCTCTTTCCTGATTTTTTTCCCGGTGGCCTCCAATATTGTTTATCAACCAGTGCACCTTATCTTTTCATGTCCCCTTAATTCCACTTAGCAGCCCAACCAACCACCCCTCGCTTATATTTTTTCATATCCATTACACTTTGAGTGCTTCTAAGAGGTAATAGGGTTCAACAAGATACGATGTTTAAACTCAGGTTAGGCTTGTAATGTGGTTGCCAAGGAAAATAGGCTTACAAGCTCAACGAGGTTGACTAGGGTATACACAGTTAGGTGGGAACAAGCATACATAGAAATGTTAAGCAAAGAAATGCCTATATCACTTTCCAGACTAAACGAGGCTACCATTTTGCTTTGCACACATATAGGGCAAGTTCTAGGCATTGAATGTTAACACATAATACATCAAGCCTCACTCACACATAACACAAGATTCAATTCAGTTAGGATCATCAAACACTCTGTTCTAAGTACTTGAGCCATTCAGAAACACACAATTTAAGGCCTTCTTTGGGTCAACTAAAGAGCGTAAGTGTCACACTAAAGCAATCTTAATTCAAGGTACCATAGAGTTAAGGGTCCTTATTTCCATTTTGCCTCTTGCCCAAGACTTCCTAAACTAAAAGGAAAAAAAGAAAAACTAACTACACCCGTTCAACTAGAAACCCTTGGAAAAGAACCGTGGTTTAAAGAATAACTAAGAGGGAGTTGATACACTACCTAACAAACGAAAATCTTTTTTTGTTCAACTTACATCCCTCAAGAGACCCGTCGAGAGGTGTCCGTCTTCGGGCCAAGTCAAAGTTAACTAACATAAACCAGCAATACCAAACAAAAAGAACACCATACAAAGTTATACAATTTTACAACAACAACAACTATCCTCCACCCCACACTTAATGTTTTGGCATGCCCCTATGTCAACTAATATAAAGCAGAGTAAGGTAAGGGGACTTCCCTGGTGCTCAATGCTGATCAGATACAGTGCCAGGATTAAGGTGACACGTCTGTCCTAGTGCTCGGGGCCAACCCATGATCTTTTTCTCTGACTTAGCATGTTGAGTAGTCAAATTGTCAACTCTAGTACCCAGGTCAGTGACCGAAGTGCGAAGGCCAGTCATTTCTTGCTCCAAGACTATCATGCGGTTAATTTTGCTTGTCTGTGATGGGCTCGCCTTATTAGCACTCGGCTGTGGTAGGGCGGCAGCATCCTCAACTCAACATCATCATCAGCCACCACTACTGGCTCTCTCCCAACTATGATTTTGCTAGCTCGGAAGAGGGCTTTCAATGGCAACTTCCCATCTATTATGGGATTTTTAGGAACTCGTACATCCCGACACAACTTGGTAACCAGAGAGGGGAAGTAAAACCGTTTGAGTACCTCAGGGGATCGGATAAACATCTCATCTTAAATAAGCTTGGCGATATCAAAATCACGGTGGGTCATAAAATAGTAGATCGCTGCTGCTCTTTGCCCATTGACATCGATAGTGTTTCCGGAGGGCAGCAAATGAGTGTTGATAATTGTGACCTGACACTTAGCTTCCCAATTGAGAGACTTAGAGTTTAGTGTGATTCGGTGCTTTATCCATATAGGCTCACTATTAGCCACATATATTACTTCAAGAATCGGTGCCCACCAGATAGTTGGGTTGTGATAAGCATAGTAATAATCCATTCCCCAATGAATACCAGCATCCGGTACACTCGACGGATGGCCTTAAGGGACGCATTCACTTGGGTGTTTCATACTGTGACCACCCTAATAACATGCTTTGGGCAATTTGCATAAAAGTCTCTTACCATCAGTATATTCATCTCTTCCGGTTCATCAAAGAAGATGTTCAGCTGTCACCTCCTCAACTCGTTCAAGATACTGGGGTATTCCACTTGCAAGGCCTGCGGATCAATGTGAACTTTAGGTAACACTTTCTTGGATTCCTTGATGTTAAACATGTCCTAAGCTGCCTTGGTGACAAACCTAGTGAGGTTAAATTGTTCCGTACTTGCTTGACCCTGAGCTCTAGAAGAACTGTCAAGTCCACTAGCGGAGGACCTTGTGGTACATCACTTCATAGTTTGATGCATCATACCTACCAAAAATAGAGGTTCCTATTAGTGAAGGTTTGAGTTGTGTGAACCATAGGTAGTTACTCAGACTTTAGCACTACCATGGTGTGGGGCATTTTCACAAATACCTTGTGAGCATGGTTTCTAATCTAACACACCAATCCCTATGGAAGCATAAATTCTTTCCCCAAATCAACCATTCTTACTTCACCATTCCACCCCACCACAATGAACATTACACAACAGAAGCACACTCTTATCTACAATATTTTTCACATAACCCTCTAAAAAGCAAAAAATAAAACCAAAATAAAATCTAATTATAAATACTACACATTCCCAACATGTAAATTGCAAAATAAAGAAACAGAAGAAGGGATAGGAGAAACATGATATGCCTGGGTTAGTTGAAATTGAGATTGATGGAAGATGGAGTCTTGTATGGGGTGTGTGTGTGTGTGTGAAGAAGAGGTTATGTCTTGAAGAGAAAAAGAAGAAGAAAGAGAGAGAGAGATAATGGGTTAGGGTTTGTAGAGAGAGGGAATAATGGGGAAAGTGAGGGTGGGCGTGTGAAATCGGGTGTTTAAGAGGAGAGGGAAAGAAAATAAAATAAAAAATATTTTATTTAAAATGACATACCCGGGCGACATTAGTTTCGCGAATCACCGTGGTTGACCGCGGTTCCACCGCAGTCGCAGTGAGTGAAGGGGGCAAAACAGAATGTTCTTTTTTCACCGCAGTCGTGCCACGATCATAGTGCATCGAGTAGTACTAAAATAGAATACTTGTCATATACCGCAGTCGCGCCACGGTCGCGGTCATGAGCAATTTTTTTAAATTATAAGGAAGTTAGTTTCATATACATCTGGTAAAACATCAAACAAAAGAAAAGAGAAACAATAGAAATCATAGGCTTTCTCCCATGCAGCACCTAATTTGACGTCACGACACGACTCAGATGAGCACATTTAAAGCTTGCTCGACCTCTGAGGTTCAATCAGATGGATTACTGACACTTCCTTGGGTTCAACCATGCCCACATATTATTTTAATATTTTACCATTGACTTTAAATGTATGAGAGTCTTTCTATGAGGCAATCTCTACGACACCTAAAGGGAGCACTTCGACCACTCGAAATGGTTCAGACCATTGTGACCCGAGTTTACCCGTACATAGTCTTAATCTCGAGTCATAAAGCAATACCATATCTCCGAGCTTGAAATTTATCTCAACAATTTTCTTGTCGTGCAACCTCTTTATTCTCTCTTTGTACAACCTCGTGCTCTCAAAAGTAAGAAATCAGAACTCGTCTAGCTCATGCAATTCTGTGACTCTATTTGCTCGCGCAGTCTCAATGTCCAGATTTAGCTATTTCATTTCCCACCCAGCTCTATGTTCTAGTTCCACTGGCAAGTGATAGGCCTTCCTGAACACTAACTTATATAGTGACATACCAATTGGTGTTTTAAAAGCAGTTTTGTAGGCCCAAAGTGCATTATCTAGCTTTTTTGCCCAATCAGTTCTTGTGGCATTCACAATTTTGATTAGCACACTATTTATCCCTATATTAGATACTTCGACCTGTACACTGGTCTGAGGATGATATGGTGTTGCCACCTTTTGGCACACATCTTACTTTGCTAGCAACTTCTCGAAGGCTCGATTGCAGAAGTGAATTTCCCCCTCACTGATAATAGCTCTCGGGGTCCCAAAATGGGTGAATATATTCTTCTTCAAAAACCCCACCACCACTCTTGCATCATTGGTAGGAAGTGCTGCAACTTCCACCCATTTGGACATGTAATCTATAACAACAAGTGTGTACTTATTGCCAAAGGAGCTGAGAAGGGGCCCATGAAGTCTATTCCCTTGACATCAAACACTTTAACCTCTTAAATTGGGTTCATCGGCATCTCATGGAGACGTGAAATGTTCCCGATTTGTTGACATTCATTACAGCCCTTAACCCATTGATGTGCATCCTTAAACACTGTTGGCTAGTATAACCCGACTTCTAGAACTTTTTCTTCCGTCCTGACTCCTCCAAAATGCCACCATATGCTGATGCGTGACATGCCTACAAAATAGAAGATTGTTTTATCTTGGGGACACACCTCTAGATCATATTGTCAACACATATTCTATACAGATAAGGTTCATCCCAGTAATACATGTGGCAGTCACGATAAAACGTTTTATTTTGCATAGAGGAAAGGTCATAGGGAACTATACCGCTTTCCAGATAATTTGCAAAGTCTGCATACCATGGAACTTCCTTAAGGCTTGTAGCGAGTAGCTGCTCGTGTGGAAAGGTTTCCAGAATATCTTCTACCTCAACTGAGTTTTTAGCTCCTTCAAGTCATGATAGATGATCAGCGACTTGATTTTCTATGCCTTTATGGTTGCTAATTTCTAGGTCAAAATCTTGCAGTAACAACACCCAACGAATCAAGCACGGTTTGGACTCCTTCTTCTCAATAAAGTACTTGAGAGCTGTATGATCAGTATATACAATTACCTTAAAGTCAATCAGGTATGATCTGAACTTGTCGAATGCAAACACCACAACCAACATCTCATTTTCAGTCATAATGTAGTTCAGCTGAGCTTATCTCAATGTTCTACATAGTAAATTGGGTGCATTAGCTTGTCTTTCCACTATCGCAGCACTGCTCCTACTGCATAGTCACTAGCGTCACACATGAGTTCAAATGGTTGCTCCCAGTCGGGGGCAACAATGATGGGTATTGTGACTAGCCTCTTTTTTAACTCCTCGAATTTTACCCTGCAATCATCAGAAAACAAGAAAGGGTGATCTTTTTCTAGTAACTTACATAGAGGGTTGGCAATTTTTGAGAAGTTTTTTATGAATCTGCGGTAGAAATCGGCATGCCCGAGGAAGTTCCTGATTGCCTTGACTGAAGTGAGGGGTGGCATCTTTACTATCACATCAATTTTAGCACGTTCCACCTCGATTCCCTTGCTTGATACATGGTGTCCCAAGACTATTCCCTCTTATACCATGAAATGGCAATTTTCCCAATTAAGTATTAGGTGAGTCTCAGTACATCTTTTCAACACTTGGGTCAGATTTATAAGGCACTCATCGAATGAGTTTTTCCACCACTAAGAAATCAGCCATGAACACCTCTATTATGTCTTCGACCATGTTAGTGAATATAGCCATCATTCACCTTTGGAATGTGGCGGGTGCATTGCATAGGCATCCTCCGAAAAGCATAAATTCCATATGGGCATGTGAAGAAGGTCTTCTCTCTGTCCTCTTGTGCAACAGAGATTTGATTATACCATGACTACCCATCTTAAAAAAAAGAAGCGGGACCTCTCTTCTAATCTGTCAAGCATCTGATCAATGAAGGAAAGTGGGAAGTAGTCTTTCCGGGTGGCCAAATTTAATTTCTTTAGTCCATACAAATTCTCTAGCCTGTGACGGTTCTTGTAGAGATCAACTCATTGTTGTCATTTTTTACCACCATCATACCACCTTTCTTAGGAACACATTGCACCGGGCAAACCCAGTTGCTGTGAAAGATGGGGAAAATGATTCCCGCATCTATCCACTTAATCACCTCTTTATTAACCACTCCCTTCATGTTCTGGTTCAACCTTCTTTGGTGCTCCCTGGAAGGTTTGTGTCCCTCTTCCAGTAGAATTTCATGCATACAATATGCCAGGTTGATCCTCTTAATGTCTGCCGTGGTCCATCCAATGGCAGTCTTGCACTCCTTAAGTACCTGTAAAAATTGTTGTGCCTGCACATCTAACAAATTAGATGAGATAATAATAGGTAATATAGAGTTAGGTCCTTGGAACTCATACCCGAGATGGGCAGGCAGTGGCTTGAACTCCAACTTTGGTGGTTCGTCTATGGATGGCTTGGCTTGAGGAGTTTCTCTGTTTCTAAGTGCAGGGGCTCGAGTTCAAGTGTTCTATCCCAAAACCCTCTGCCCTCTAAATCCAGCACCTATTCTGCCAATTATTCCTCATTCACCTCATCTAAACTTTTAAGATAAACAACAAGAGGATCCTCAATAGTCAATGTCTCATCATCTGCTTCTACGATTACATCCAGAGCACGAATAAGAGAGCAGTTGGCGAATTCACTTGGTTGCCTCATAGATTTTTGCACATTGAATTTTATCTCTTCATCGTTCAACATCATCTTGAGCTCCTAGTTTCATAATCAATGAGAGCTCTCCCTGTGGCCAAGAACGGCCTTCCCAAAACTATGGGAATTTCTTCATCCACCTTGCAATCTAGAATCACAAAATTTACAGGGAACACAAATTTCCGTACATGAATCAACACATCATCCAAGATACCAGATAGTCTTTTTATGGTTCTGTCAGCCAACTGCAATAACATAGACATGCGTCTAGCTCTTCCAATCCCCAACCTCTTATAGATTGCCAGGGGCATAAGATTAATGCTAGCCCCCAAATTTAGGACTACGGACAGTATCCCGGGAGATCCCCCTGCATGTTTACTTTGGGACTATGAATTTGCATTTCGGTAGATCCTCCTGCACTTTTATATTGGAACCATGGGACTGCACCCAGTAGACTCTCCCAGTACATGGTATTTATATTTGGGACTACGGATCGCGATTCCGGTAGATCCCCGCGCACTATGAGTTGGACTACAGGATGACACTCAGGAGATTTACTGGATATTTATATTTGGGACTACAGGACGGTATCCTGGGAGATCCCCGGTTGTTATCTCCTAGTTGAGCTGTATTTTCCTTCTGTGATTATTTTGACTATGTTGTAGTTCTCGCTACTCTTATTACCGTGTGTTACTTTAATACTGCTTCTTTTCCTTATATATATTATTGTATATGACCGTTCGGGCCCTGACCTTCCTCATCACTACTCGATCGAGGTTAGGCTTGGCACTTACTGGGTACCGCTATGATGTACTCATGTCCTTTACTGCACATGTTTTTTGTGTGCAGATCCAGTTACTTCGACTCAGCCCTACTACCCTTGAGGCGAGGCAATTCTCTAAAGATTTCGAGGTATATCTGCCGCATCCACAGACCGAGGAGTCCCTTTCCATTCTCTCTTATAGTTTTAGCCCTTCTTTACTTATTTGATTTAGACATTCTGGATTTAGAACACAATGTAGTATCCATAGCTCTTATTTTCATGAGATTTCGTATTTTGGGAAGTTGTTCAGTTTGAGAGTTATATTTGTATATGCCGAGCGGCATCTTAAATCTTTATTATGTTATTCCACAGTTTTTATTTGTTTTATCTGTTGTTTTTTCCTTTTTTCGCATTTGTTAGGCTTACCTAGTCGTAGAGAATATGTGCCGTCATGATAGTTCACGGAGGGCGAACTGCGATCGTGACAAATAGGGACTAAGCGATCGGTGTAGATCACACCATTCTATGTACTTTTGAAGAAACTCATTCACTGAAAAAGAACTCCATTGCAATCTAATGAGACTGGACTAGGATTCACATTGAATCCGAACCACTATAAAAACTCTGGTGTCTTTAATTCCAGTATTTAAATTATGCATCTTAAATTCTATCTTTACTAGTTTCAAGTTCTTATATCCAGTCGACTAATCGTAGACTAGTCAACCAGTAGCTATTAAATTTAAAAATAAACAATTCACCCCATCACCTTTTGTACTTTCAAAACCTTTCTTAATCGATAAAATTATTTTTATTTTTTAACCAAGTAACTGTCGTGCCTTTTGACTTGAAAGCTCAAAAGCCTCAACAATTTTTGCCTTGTCAATTAATAAATATATAAGAAATAAAGAGGAAAGTAACTCTATGCTTTGGGCAGGTGAAAAAAAGATAGGTTGGAGCTTCAGCAAATGGGAGTGGAAGACGAGGAAAAGGCTAATCTCTTGTTGAAGTAAAATTATGGGAATGAAGTTTTAAGCTTCTTTGACATTTGCAAATGTTTATAATCATTATAGCTTAACAAAATTGGTTTCGCAGTGGTCTTTTAATAAAATTAGAAAGTATGCATTTTTATTCTTGTCTTTAATACTATCCCATCTAATCTTTTCTTTTCATTAGTACCCAGATCTAAAAGACACAACAATTTTTTTCCAATTATTTATCTATATCAATTTTTTTTCCAGTTTACTATTCATTTTTTGAGCTGTAACCATTATTTTATTTAATCTGGTGTGCATATAATTGTAGTTTGTCATTCTTTCTTTTATTTTCTTCTTAGTGTATAGTAGTAATTTATTTTTCATACAGTCAAGCGTGAATTATTATTTTTAATGCGAGAGTTTGATCATATAAACAGAATATATTCTCTCGAATTATATATACTTTCGTTTACATTATACAACTAATTTGATTTGGATTTCATCTTCTCAACTTTTTAGGATATTTCAATCATCATGAACAAGAATTTGGTAATCTAAATAGCATATAATCTCTCACTTGACCTTTTTAATTATTATTTTTAAATATATTTTCAATTTTCTTTTTAGGTAGTCCCAACAAGAATAAATCATTTCTAATTAGTAAAAATTCAATTTTTTCTTTTTTTACTGTTGATGAGATAATTTATAGTCACGGAAATTTTGACTTGTTTAAACTATAAATTTTAAAAGACTTTGCTTAAACTTTGTGCTCGATTAAATACCTTAACATAAATTGGAACTGAAGGACTTACTAATTTGATTTAAATTATTTTAAATGCGAGAATTTAAGCATCTAAATAACATATATTCTCTCGGTTGAATTAACTTTTAACTTTTTTTTTTGGTAATTAAGGAACATTATTACCAAGTAAATATTTATAGCATACATTGAGGGAAAAAAAACTCTGCACTCGCTTTTGTTGGATTTTTTCACTACCCCCTAATCAACTACACCCCTTCCTAGATTATACTGGATACCAGTTCATAGTACTTTAATAGGCATTCCGTTTTTTACAATTTTGAGCACGTATATGAATTTTCTGTACTATCATTTTCATTATACTCAATACATTGATTTGTTTCTTTTGAAATATACTATAATTCCTTGCCTGCCAGACGTAGTAAACTACTGCAACAAAAGTCAGTCTGTATAGCTCTGCTCCAGCACTCTTTCCTGTTGCTTTCTTCATGCCATTATTTGTTACTTCTCATGATCCCTTGCCAGTATAACAAATACTTCACACTCGAAGAATAGATGTTGTACTGTTTCATTGCTCCTTTGACATATTGTACATAAGGTTTCATCAACTACCCCCTATCTTGCAAGTCTGTCTTTGGAAGCTAGAATTGCCAGCCTTAGGATGAACATTCATTTAAGCATTCCCTTATTGTTGCATACTAGACCTCTCCATGGCACGTTTTAGAAGTCCCCTTGCAGTTTTTTTCAATAGCTTTCTGGTAGAAAAACTGTCTATCTGCTTCACATCCTCCTCTAAATATCATGCCTCTTGAAATGGTGTCTTTTCTTTGAATATCCTCTGATAACCTAGGAGGCATTCTTTGGCTCTGTGTCCCATATACAGTTCTCTTTTATATAGTACGTATGAACCCACTGCACCCACATTTTCTCCTTCTTTTTACATATGTTGCATAGCAACTTACATATAGCTGCTTTGTTCCGCAGCTCTATGTTTGTGAAGTTTAGTCTCCCTGCTGCTTTAGGTACACATAACTTGTCCTAAGCTATCAATTCCTTTTTTGTTGGCTCAACATTCCCTGATCATAAACACCTTCTGTATATTATCTCAATAAACTGTATAATTTTCTTTGGTAAGAAGAATACTTGTACCCAGAAATTTTGGATTGTACCCAATACACTTTTAATCGTTATTGCTCTCCCTGTATAGGATAGAAATTTGGCTATCCAGCTTTGCACTCTACTCAACATTTTATAAATTAGTATCACATTGGATTGTTGATAATCTTTTTGTACTCAAGGGGACACCAAGATATATAAAGTATAGATCACCTTTAGTATATCCTAGTATTTCCAGAATCCTTTGCTGCACCCTGTTGTCTACACCACCAAAATAAACACTACTTTTTCTTGTATTTGTCACTAGTCCAGAAGCTTTAGAAAATCTTTGAAACTGATTATATATTTCACCGAAGATTTTTCCTCACCCTTGCAGAATAACAGTAGATCATTAGCAAATTCCAGCTATATGAGATTTATTTTAGCACACCTTGGATGGAACCTAAAGTTTTTGTTGCTTCCTAGTTGCTTCATTAGTCTATGTAGATACCCCATCGCAATGACAAACAACAATAGTGAGAGTGGATCTACATGCCTTAGTCCTCTTTTTGTTCTTGAAATGTCTTGATTGGCTTTATATTAAAAATGATTGAGTATGATACAGTGCTAATACAGACCATCACCCATTTTACATACTTCTCTGGCAATCCCAGCAACCTCATTACATGCTCCACATACACCTATTCTACTAAGTTATAAGCCTTGCATGGCAATATTTAGCATACATTTGGGTGACGTATTCTTCCTCCCATAACCATTTATCAATTTCTGGTTCATTATAATGTTATCAGTCATCAATCTGCCTGGTACAAACATGTTTGGAAGTTATCTATCAACTCTAGTAAAACTTACTGCAATCTGGATGTTAAAATTTTGGATATGATCTTATATAGAACAATGTAATATTATATAGGTCGGAAATCTTTAATATTACTGGAGTTTTTTACTTTTGGAATTAGTGTTATAGTTGTACAGTTGATTTGCTTACACATTTTTTGGTTCTCAAAGAATTCCAATACAACTTGATTCACCTCCTTCCCTATAATATGCCATGCTTTCTTGTAGAAAAAAGCATTGTATCTATCACAGTATGGGGATTTGTTATCATCAATATCATAAAGTTCTTGCTTGACTGCTTCTTCAGCTACTGCTCTTATTAGACTCAATTGTCGTTGCATGTTCAGGTTGTTCCCCTGCTTCATCACTTCTGAACTTACTGCTCGCAATTGCATTGATTCTGTTCCAAGTAGTTGCTTATAGAATCTAAGAATTTTAACTTCCACATCCTTAGCTGTATTTAGTAATTGACTTGCATTATTAAGCAAACTACCAATATGGTTAGCGGCTTGCCTACTCTTAGCACACGCATGAAAATATGTTGTATTTGCATCTCCTAGTTTGAGCCATTTGATCCTTGATTTTGCTTCATTATGCTTTCCTCAATTCCTATCCATTTAGCTAGCTCCTTCTTTGCCTCTTTTTCTTGTGTTATACTTTTATTACTGTTGCCATTTCATCCATTTGCTCCTGAATCCCTTCCAACTTTATTCTTACTCCTTGAGTTCGTTGACTAATGTTGCCAAATTCTTGTCTATTCATCTGCTCCAACTTGTTCTTTTATTTCTTAAGTTTCATCCATATTTTGTTTATTGTTGTTCCTCCACCTCTTTTCCTCCAACATTCATACACAAAATCCTTAAATTCTTTATGTTGTTCCATTCAATTAAAGAACTTAAAAGGTCTCCCTCCACTCTGTTGCTCATATTCCATTATTATACTTAATGGACAATTATAAGAAAATCTAGGTTGCAATACCCTTCCTTTCATTACAGATCATTTTTGGATCCATGCAACATTGGCAAGTATTCTATCAATTTTACTTTGGACATAATTATTAGTCCAAGTACACTTCTTTCCATCTGTTTTTAGTTCAGTTAATCCATTTCTCCAAATGAGCTCTTTGAAATATTTCACTTCAAATTCTTGTACTGGTGTCCCTTGCACCCTATCTTCATTAGCCAAGATGGTATTGTAGTCCCCCATTAACACATAAGGATTAGTAATACCACCTATAGTTTTTCCCATATCTTCCTATAATAGTTTCTTATCCTGTATAGTATGTATGCCACAAATAGCACAAACCTAAATTTATTACCACTTTACACCTATGTAATCCACTATTATGTATTGTTGATGCACTTCATAACACTTAAAATCTACCCTTGTCTGATCCCAAGTAATTCATATTCTATCACTTGGAGCATTTGTATAGTTTTCTATCCATCTCAATTATTAAACACCTTCTTTATGTCAGCTTCAACCTTTGCTTCTTTAACTCTATTCTCTAAGACAACCATTAGTACCACCTTATTCACCCAATAATTTTTTTTTAACTTTTTTGCTTATACACCTTATTCAGTCCTCTAACATTGCAAGCTATGATGTTCATCCTTATATAGTTCTTTGATCCATATTACCAGCACTGCCTCTATCTCTAGGCAGTTCACTCTCCTTGTTATGTACCCCTGTCATTTGAACTATTTTTTGTGCAGTGTCTACCAAGGATTTGAAAGCATTACCAGTGTTGATTTCATTCTCACCTCTCCCATCTCCATTCTTCTTAGATGTAGACTTGCCTTTTGCCAATTGCCATTGTTTTTCAGTTGAATTGTTACTCTAGATCACTTCACTATTCTCTTCCATTCGCTTCAGGAATCTACCTTTTGTATCAATTTTATCAGTCTTTAGGTCTAGCTTCCTCACAACTTTTCATATCTTTTTCTGATTCTGCATACCATATGTTTGTTGTCCCACATCTTGATTATGTATTTTCTAGTTATGACATGAGTGTCCAATTTGACAGCATTAAGGCTTCCAGTCATATTGTACCATTTGCTCAATCACTTTACCATTAGGATCAATCGGTTTGATTGTCCCTAGTAGAGTCCTTATTATATCCATTTCTATAAGAATCCAAGCATGGGAAATCCTATCAGCCATAGTTGTGCAAGCATCAGCATACATAGGCTTTCTTAGACCACTTTTAATTTTACTAAGAGCCATGTTACTCTAGTAGTTCAATGGAAGATTTAAAATTTTTACCCATAGTAGAATAGTTCTCAAAACCTCTTCATTGAAATCAAACCCCTCCGCCGATGCTTTTAGTATTTCAAGTCTATTATTCGTATTATAAGGCTCATTCATCAATACCTTACCTCTTTCTTCAAAACTATGCATCATAATTGTCAAATATCCATCATTATGGAATAATACCTTAGGATTTCTGATTTTTCCCTATTGAGCAGCAGCAAGTTGTTCAATACATCCTATAATTGGAGTATTTCCAACTACGTACATTATTATTACTCGATTCCATTTCTGCTCATCCTCAATTATATCTTCCTCCGGAATCTGAACTACTACATCACTCTTTTGTATCACCGGTGATACATATGTTAGATCCATTACTTTTGCAGCTATTTTGTTCTCATGCAATAATCCAGCCCATGACCTTTCAAAATTAGTTGGTCTCGTTTGATTCTGCTTTTCTTCCTCAGCTAGTATAATCATTGTTCCATTGCTCTTCTCCCTTAAGACACTGTTTGTTACTGTTTCATTAAAATTTGCTTTACTTGTGCTTGCTCCTCCAATATCAACCGATGATATGTTCATCTTGAGTACGTCTTGATTAGCATGACTCACTTGGATAACTAATTTAACATGATTGCAGCTCATATTTGGCCAATTCAGTTCACTATCATTGTCGATATCTAGTTCCTCTTCCTGCATTTTCCCCGTCGCATGTTGTTTTTCTTGGTCATTTGAGCTATTTTTACTTGATTCCACAACCGATTATGGCGTTTTGTTTTAATTTTTCCTTGGCCACCCTCTTCCTTCCATTTCCAGCGGTGGCGCATGTTACCCCATCTAACTTGCGCTGAGAGAAAAGAGAAGCCCTTCAGAAAATCTTCACGATCTTGAAGTACTTTATTTTGTAGATACTTTATTTCATATAACAAGAAAATAGATATGTATGTAATAGATATCTTCAAGTTAAGAAAATTCACATATTTTAATTTTGTGACTCAAATACATTGTCTAATGATATGTATGTAATTTTTAAAATTTTATACGCATAAGTTAATATGGGGCACCTCGGGAACTAGTTCAAAATAAAACTAGTCCCCTATTTAATGAACTTACCCTCTCGAGATAAGGGGAAAAACTAAATATTACAACTTTACCCCAAACGTTCTGTATGAAAGGTAATCAAGTTGTGTTGCACACGATAATTAGTTAGAAGTGATCATTATGGTAGCACACTAATGTACCATAATGTATTATATTATTTTGTTTTGAGATTTCTCAGTGTGCATGCTAACTTCTTAAATATCCAACTTACATACAAAGAACTAGCTTAAATATCCAACTTGTATACAAAGAACTACTCATGACTCACGAGCTAGTTCTCCATATATACTACAATACAAAAGTTCAAGAATTGTCCAAAAACTTAAGGAATTTAAGTTATATACATCGTTAGTGTAAGAAATTTTCTAATCATTAGGTCACATTTACTAATCTCTCGTATTTTCACGATTACAAATCTTTGATTTTTGGACGACTTACGTGTAAATATATTTTGAATGACCTGATAGTGTAAAAAATTTCTTACAAACTAAAAATGAAATACGATATTCCAAACGTACTATTGATAGTAGATCATATTCAAGAGATAGCATTTAACAATGAGCTAACATGATGGGACAACGCTTTAAGGGCAACATCAACAGCATCCCTAAATCCATATGAAGTAGAATTAGGGTGTGCATACGTTAATGTTGGAATCAATTGTATGACAGTCCTCCTCATTCTTTCTACTTGTTCCATTGGAATTTTGAGAAGCTCCTCCTCTATTCCTATGCTATGATTTCGTTCTAAATCAATGTAAACGGAATATGTGGTAGGATCAGAAGGTAAAAACCATTGATATTGCGAATACGCGGTATGGTTAGAAAAAAAGACCGGAATACATCCAGCGAGTATTGAATCAAAAGTTGAACGTCGGGTATATGAATCGCCCAATACTTGCAAGCAAAAATTGGACTTCATCATCACGTTAAGAACTTGTTTAGGCTTGTGACACTTACTTGGTCCTTTACCACATTTCAAGATCAAACATTTACTTGACTCCTCACATTGTTTTATGACTCTATCCCTTGTAACAACTTTTTTCTTTCCTGTCCGAGGAGCCCCAACAAAAGAAAACAAATGAAGTCTATCCATATAACTCACACGATTTTGCCATTCAATCATCTCAGACAATGTAGAAGGATGGAAGTATGAGGGGTAAGGAATACCATGTTGATTATGTCCTTCCCATGGATGTCTTTCCACTAAAAGAACAGACATATTTTGCACTGGGGACATGTTTAATAACATGTTTGCACCAAAATCAGGAACATCATCAGTCCTCATGAAATCCCAAGCAGTTCTTCCAAAAGCCATGAAATGGTCTCTCCCATTATTCTTCTTCCACCACTTCTGCTCTTCTATATACTCCACTAATTCAACAGCCAATGCATCACGAATCGTGTAATTTGGCTCGCGGAATTTACTCGAGGCATGGAGCCCCCCATAGAAAGGTACGTAAAATAGAGTAGCTTTTTCTGCATCATCTGTACGACAGGGATGGTTTTCGATTCGAGCATGAACGATTAATTCACCGATGAGTTGATGAGTGGTGTACCAGCTGGTAGAGCCCATTTCAGGGAGTGGTTTACCCATGCCATTATTTGTAACATGAGGGCACATATCTGTGTAGATATTCAAACTGCTACAATCTTTCAATAAATCAAAATTGAATTTTGAAGGCAGGTTGTAAATATAGACAGAGTAATTGTCTTTACATTCTGTTGGAGAATCAGAATGAGTTGAGAGGAATCCTCGGATGGGATTTTTGGGTGAAAAAACAAGGAGAAAAAGAAACCAAATCATCAAGGATGTTGTAAAAAGAACAAGGATTTTTAAATGGGGTTGAATATCTTTTAGAGAAGTAAATTCTTTCTTTCTTGATCTGTATTCGTCATCTTTCTCCTTTGTAAATATTTTGAAATTATTTTTTCGCCACATGATGAAGAATTCTTGAATGATGAAGAAACAGAGTTAAAGGACAAGTGATACAAAATGAAATATATAGTCACACAGTATTAATTGTTTAAATTCAGATACCATTTAATTGAGAGGAATTACTAACCATATACTATATTCCTTATTTTCAAAACTTGGAATAGTTTCAATGCAATGAATTCTTTGAGTGTATCAGGCCATATCTTTTCATGTACTTCCTATATCTCAAACACACTCGTTTAAAATGAGATTGGCAAAAATAGTTAAAAGTGGTTCAGAAAATTGAAATTTTCATTATTATAGAAATGTTCTATCCTCGGCAAACTTTTGTTCATTAAAGTGTCCTATGCATTCACTGGATATATCTATCATTTGGTGTTCAGTCATGGATCCTAGCATTCATTATGGCTATATTGGGTCATTAATAAGATTCATTATTTTAAATATGAGAGAAACAATACTGTTTCCATTTAGACTATATACTAAGAGCAAGCTTCAAAAGAATTTTTTTTTCAAAAAAAAGTACTTTTACAAAATTGGAGTTGTTTGGCCGGCCGTAGAAGCTGTTTTTCTACTTCTGAGAAGAAACACAAAGTTCTAGCTTTTTCCAAGAAATAGAAGCATACAAACTATCATCACCATAAATTTATATTTTAAAAATTATCTTTTACTAATTTAAGCCGTTACTTTCTTTTTTGTTTCTAGCTTCTACCATTCTTTTAAAATCTAACATTTAAAAATTACCTACAAATAGGTAATAAATTTATGCGTCGCAAACTCTATATATTATTATAAGAAGAAAAGGCCTCCACGTTAAACCAAGTGACAGTCTCACAATAGGACACTTGGCAATTTAGGACAAAGTTAGTTAGGTTAGGTAATAATTAGTTTTTGTTGTATTTAATTTTTTTAAAATATGTGTTATGTGTTGTTAATAATTAGATACTCTTTCTAAATTTGAATTTAAACACATTTAACTTTTTTTTAAATAATAGTTTTTTATAAATTTAATTTCTATTTTATGTTCAATTCCATCTTTCAAGTTTGACATTCAGAATCATCTTGTTACAACTATCATGACTATGTATAATATCATCCGACGATATCGTTAAGGAATTCAACTATTATGCTAATAAAAACATTACTGCAGAGGTAGAGGAAGGAGATGTGCCTTCTGGTATTCCTTTAGAAATATAAAGCAAGCTACTAATAAGGAGGCATTGTACGATAGAATAAGAGATAAGATTGTTGAGAAATATTATCATGTGTGGGTGACTTTGCTTATTATTTTATAATAGATTATCAATATATAGTATTTTGTGGAATAGACTTCGAATTCATACTAAATGATGACAATAAGTAATTATACTAGATAAAATTATATGCTTTGGTATAACTATATACGCTATATTGATTTAAATCTTTAATATTTATGTTTACTTTGTATTTTTTTAATTTAATAAATAAAAAATAATAAAACTCTCGTACGATAAAAAATTGAGTTCATTTTCCCCTTCATATATAAAACCTTGGTATTATCCTTTTTGGTAATTTGACACTCAAAAGCACTTTTAAAAAGATTGGCCAAACACATTTTGTTTACCAAATATTGCAAAGAGTACTTTTTAAATGAATTGACCAAACACAAATTATTATTTTTCAAAAGTACTTTTGGACAAAAAAAAATTCTGAAAAAAATACGTTTCAAAATAAGCAGTTTTTGGCAGCTTGGCCAAACGGTCTCTAAGTTATATTCTACGGTTATTGATTATATAATTCAAAACATTAAACTTATTTTGGCCATATATATATATATATATATATATATATATATATATATATATAGAAATTGTTAAACTAATTACCTAAATTCACATATTATACACTGAATATAGTTAATCTTACATCTATGTTTCAATGATAAAAAATAACATTACTCCAGGTATCCAAATTCAAATAATATTCCACAAGCAAAATAAGGCGTCAAGAGAGAAAGACAATCTATAATGCTCAGAGAAGGAAGGTTCAAATCAGCCAAAGATCATGCCTAATAGAAGATTATCTAAGGAAGCAATTCATAAACCCCAAAGAAGGAAAGTCAAAATCAGCAAAATATCATCAAGCCGAAAAGTTTGCCTGGATTATCAATCAAGCTATCAAATGAAGATCGAGTCGTGCTTGAAGATCTGCCCAGCTATCCGTAACGACCGGATATCATTTTGAGTAGTAGCTCCATTTTCTATATTTCGAGACTTTTCACATCTCACTTTGATGAATTTGTTTGCTCAAAAGTTATCGCGTACTTTATGAATGCAAAACAACGTAAATGAATCACAGGAAAATCATAGCAAACTGTAATAATTTATTAGACCAAGTGAAAGAAACGGTAATAAATACTCAGAATTAGGAGGAGAGACATTAAAAGCTTTTATTGATAATATTGGTTTGGTCTGCCTCTCCATCAAGAGGTTCAAAGCCTTACCATGTTGGGTGTGTTTGGTATGAAGGAAAATGTTTTCCATGGAAAATGTTTTCCTAGAAAATGTTTTCATGGAAAATGAGTGATTTTATCACTTATTTTCTCTTGTTTGGTTGGAAAGTGGAAAACATTTTCCGGAAAATATTTTCTATGTTTGGTTAGAGAGTGAAAAATAAAAATATAAATTACAAAAAAAAAAGTAATTTTTTTTTGTACGTGGGGAGGGGTAGGGGGTAGGGGGTGGGGGTGGATGATGCAGAAAAATAAGAAAACAGAAATTTAAAATTATAGAAAAAAAAATTAAGGTAAAAGAATTTTTTTTTTGGCGGGGTGGGGTGGAGGGGTAGTAGGGTTGATGGTAACGGAAAAACTGAAATTTTTCTTAAAAAAAAACTGTTTTTTGGAGAAGGGGTGGGGTGGGTTGGTGAGGGTGAGAATGGTTGAGAAGGAGCTTTGGAAAATGTTTTCCCTTTTGATAAGGAAAACATTTTCCTCCAATTGGAGGAAAATGAATTGATAAGGAAAATATTTTCCAAAACATTTAAGCCAACCAAACATGGGAAAATTGGAAAACATTTTCCAGAAAATGTTTTCCTTCATACCAAACACACCCGTTGTTTCACCTTCCCATAGCATGGGTCTCTTTTTGTCCTTTTTCTCTCTCTCCTCAATAGTGGCCAAAAAAGAAGCCCCTTCTAGGGTTTACTCTTTTGATATTTATAGTTGTGAGCTCCGTGAGCTGGCGGCAATTGGCTGTGACCACGCTGGGGTTTCGCCCTCATGGGGGCGGATAGGCCGTGCTCTCGTTGATCGAAGCGAATATGAGTTAAATAACGTTACTAATAAGTGGTCATACCACTTATTAATCATGAATTATCTCAAGGCGAGCTTAACTCTGTTAATTATCGTGGGGTTGAATTCTGACCCATACAGTTAGTCCCTCCGCTTATTGAGATCGTGTTTTGGCCGAGCTTGATGAGCGGACTTCATCAACTGTGGTTTGAGAAACTTGGATAGGGAGGCTGACTGTTGCTTCGGTCGAGGCCGAATTTTCTATGGCGATGGCCTAAGCCTTGCAGGACAGTGTTTCATTACCGTGTTATCAAGTCATCATTCGATCAAGATTGAATGCTTCTCCTTGGCGAAGGCACTTGACCTTTTAACTTAATTTCGAGTGAGATAGAACTTCGTTGCGCTCTGATCCTCACATTTGTTTGGGAGCATGATCGTCAACTACGGCTGACGGGCCGTATGTGGTGCGACCGAGGGGAGTAAGGGTACGCTTGGTACGTATTTGGCAACGTCCAAAGTTTTGAAGGCACAAAGAACATCTTTTTAGCGTTCATAGGCCCATTACAATCATTTCAACGGTGAGACGCTGGTGGGTGATTGAGAAGTCGCTTTGTGAAGCTTGTCATAATGACGCACTTTTCTGTAGAACTGAACCGATTTGCAGTTGGTCATGTAGTTAATGATGGCTATTGGGTTTCGTAAAAGCCATTTATGTTGCCAATAAAGATGGGCTGATGCATTCACTTCTCATATTTTCATTGTTCATCTGAGAGTGATTCTGAGAAAGCTTTTCCTTCCTACTAACTCACATTGATCTTTTTTTCTTTGGTCGTTATAACTTTCGTTTTATCCACCAAACTTTATTCCTTTCTCGTTAGTAAATCAACAATGGCAGATAGTTCTTCCCAAGGTGCTCTTCCAACAGATTTTTTGGCCAGTTCTCTGGTAGTTGAAGGTCCATCTCTGGCAATGGGAGGTGTAGAACATGTAGAGACCGATAAAGTTCCATCGGTCGACGAGATAGTACCTTGGTACGGAGGTCTAGTGACTGATTTCACTGTCGATGGTGGGGACGACCCAGTGGATGAAGCTCCGTTAATGGGGGAAATTAGGATGGCCCGACTACGGGAATATGGAGTCATCCCCAACCATGCAGACATCGTTCTTGCTAGGAGTGATGAGAGGGTCCACATCGACCGCAGGGGATACTGCATTTTTTATGCATATCCCTTCAGGTTGGGGTTTAATATCCCGCACACAATGCTAGTGATAGATTTTTGCCGTTATTATGGGGTATGCCCGGGCCAGCTCTCTCCCTCTCTCTACAAATTGCTGGTAATGTTTATCAAATATACAGAGCTAGCCGGTAAGGTAGTCACGCTGCAGCACGTGCTTAGCCTCTACGCTCCCCAAAGAGTTCGCGGTACCATGATTCAGGCGTTCCCTCGTGGGTTGAGGGGCCTGACTACGACACTGGACGATGAGGTCAAACCTCGCCCTTTTGAGCATTTCTTCTATATCAGGACTGAACATTTAGTGCCATGCCCCACTGGGTTCCTAGAGGTTTGGAATCATGCACGTAAGTTCCTTAATTGTTGAATTCTCCATTATATCCTTCCATACATCTTATGCTCGTAAGCGTTAACTCGTGTCAATTTTGTAGCCAAAACGCCGTTGCTGACTCTGTTATCTGGGATATGCGAGTGGGTTGAGGCCGTGCTCCCCCGTACGGAGGGGATACACATGGGCATCTTTCTAGGAGAGGTATAGACATAGGCCTGTTACGGGTGAAAAGTTGATTTCTTCTTCTGTTCCGCTTTGATTTAATTTTATTTACCAACTTTGCTTTTCTGTGACTAGGGAGGGCACGCCGTGTCAGGCCTCTCAGTTGGCTTTCCACTGGCCAGGTGCAATTGCTCAGCTTACTACAGCATCGGTGCCACATCGTGTACCGAGGGCGGCATTAGTTGAATCTTCAGCGGCTCCCTCTCCACCCGGGCCGCACATCGGGACGAGGGGCCATCAGGGGTTGTGCGCCCTAGAGTGGAATCGCCATCAGACAGGAAGGAGGAGAGGCCATTGATAAGGCGCAGGGTCGTGTTGACGTCGGCTCCTCCTGTGGTAATTAATTTGGACTCCCCTCCGGCAGATGTGGGGGAGAGTGCGGCTGTGGTGACCGCCCTTGAGGGTGAACAAACAATGGGGGTTGTCCCGATTAGCTTAGGCTATGATGATACCGTCGCTTCGGTGACTCAGTTGGTAGTTCCAATTGCTGAGATGGGAGGTAGTTCCTCAGCGGCTGCTAAGGTTGGCAAGTCAAGCGCTCCTTTGGTAGTTACGGTGGGTGATTCTACTCCGCCAGTGGTGGAAGGAGGAAGGGATGTTGTAGGAGATGAGTATGAGTTTGAATTTAATTTGGACCTCAACCACGTCCGTATGTTTCAGGAAGGCTTCACCAATTCAACGGTGCACGCAGAGGGGAGGTCTCGCCTCATCGAGGTTCCCACGAAGGTGAACTATTGCTCCAAGGGGAGGGTTTGGTGCTGCGGTTTGAGCTGCTATGCTCGGAGGTCGAGAATGCATCATTGAGGGACGTCACATATGTCGGGCTGATTAATGAGGTGGCTAAAATAGGCTTAGGGTATGTAATATGACACATGTTTGCTTATTCTTTGCCTTTGTTTGCTCTTTATCCTAATCATTGTCTTTGTTTGGAAGTCATATTTGTTGGAGGTGGAGATCCGAACTAACATTCGCTCGGGGATATTTTTGCGAGCATTGGAGAAATATCGTTACTGCCAAGATCGGTGGCGGGAGATGCGCGTGCGCTTGAGGAATGATCCCCATATCCAGGCGTTGGTCGAGGAACTGGCGAGGCAGGAGCTTCAGATGCAGCAAGCACTTGGTAGAATAAGTGCTCTTGAGAAGCAGCTCCGTCGGAAGGACGAGGCCGACGGAGCTCGAGGCGGGGAAGAGGGCTACAGCTGAGTGCGAGTGCCAGAGTCAGGCTAAGGCGGCGGAGGCCACGGCGGTATGGAGCGGGAAGGTGATAGCGTTGGAGGGTGACGTCACAGCTTTGAAGCTTCTGGTGAGGGATGCCTCGTCGTGGGCTGGGGCGTTGAAGGGAGCTATCTGCATGCACGAGTCCCAGTTGGCGTTTGAGAGGGCTGCTGTGGCCTTTAGAGAAGCGAGTCTCAAGGAGTGGATCGATGTCTTTGAGTAGGGCACCCAAGTTATGGAGGACCGGATTACGTCCTTAGAAGAAGAGAATCAGTACCTACGGGACCAGCCATTTCTTCCGGCCAGGATCGCCAACTTTGGGTCTTTGCTAAGGCCCAACGTGATGTATATAAGAATTTGTGGGAGGCCGGCATCATGACCGAAGCTGTTTTCGAGGGAGCGTGTCAAAAGGCTCTTAAGGCCCATACCGACTGTGGTTTTGATGCGGCGACACCAAAGGCTGACGATGGCGAAGATGGTGGCGTGGATGGCGCCAAGTAAAAAGTTGTCATGCATTTTTCTTGTCTTTTTCTCCATTTGGCATTTAGCTATTTTTTGTTTTTCTTCTTCTTTTTTTCTTGTATTGACCGACCTTGGCCGGGTGTAAGCGGGAATGACCCGCAATTACCTTGTAGATAAATGAAATCTCCTTTCCGTTATTTGCCTTGTATCTATTTTGTACCTCCCCTTTTCCCCCTTGGATTTTTTGCATGCATTCGAAGAGATGATTTGCCTTTGAGTTTGACTCTGGTAGGCATGTCAGTTTTTGATTGTTGACGACTTTCCTCCTTCGACTCGGGGTGAGCGAGTCGGAGTTGTTGCTTGGTGATAGCGGCGCTTAGCCTTAGTCCTAGTTAAGGCGCGGTCGAACTACTGCCCGTGATGATAAAAAATGCGGCCTTGTAGTTTGACCGGGGCTGAACTTTACGTGCCCCTAATCTTAGTTTGAGTTGGGCGTACTTACTTGAATGGCGAAGGTGCCTAACCTATGCCTTGATTCGTTGACGATTAGGTTTTGCTGAGTTCAATAGTAAAGGAGCTTGGTCCGAGTCCCGGTTCAACTGTGGTTGAACCTGTTAGATTTGAGGACGAATGCATCTAGCCTTATTGTTCGAGCAAGGTCGAACTCATAGGGTTTGATGGCGAAGGCGCATAGCCTGATTCTTGGTTCAACCATAGTTGAACTTGTTGGCGAAGGCGCATAGCTTGAGTCCTAGTTCAACTGTCGTTGAACTTTGTCAATTTTGGTGGCGATGGCGCGTAGCCTGAGTCTTGGTTCAACCATAGTTGAACTTGTTGGCAAATGCGCGTAGCCTGAGTCCCAGTTCAACTGTCATTGAACTTCGTCCATTTGGATGCCGAAGGCGCATAGCCTAAGTTCCAGTTCAACCGTCGTTGAACTTTGTCAATTTTGATGGCGAAAACGCATAGCCCGAGTCTTGGTTCAACCATAGTTGAACTTATTTGGCGAAGGCGCATGGCCTGAGTCCTAGTTCAACTATTGTTGAACTTTATCACTTTTGATGGTGAAGGCACATAGCCTGAGTCTTGGTTCAACCATAGTTGAACTTGTTTGGTGAAGGCGCATAGCCTGAGTCCCAGTTCAACTGTCGTTGAACTTTGTCAATTTTGATGCCGAAGGCGCATAGCCTGAGTCTTGGTTCAACCATAGTTGAACTCGTTGGCGAAGGCGCATAGCCTGAGTCCTAATTCAACTGTTGTTGAACTTTGTTACTTTTGATGGCGAAGGTGCATAGCCTGAGTCTTGATTCAGGCATAGTTGAACTTGTTGGCGAAGGCGCATAGCCTGAGTACCAGTTCAACTGTTGTTGAACTTTGTCAATTTTGATGGCGAAGGCGCATATCCTAAGTCTTGGTTCAACTATAGTTGAAATTGTTGGTGAAGGCACATAGCCTGAGTCCCAGTTCAACTGTCGTTGAACTTTGTCAATTTTGATGGCAAAGGCGAATAGCATGGGTCCCACGTTGTGGGTATTGTGTGATGAAGCTCGGTTTTGGTTCGAGACCTTGGGCAGCTTATACGTTATCTTCCCAATCGGGGTATGTAGGTTGTCTTGAGGAGACTCTCGGCTCGGGATATTTGCGTGCCGGTTTCCGGCTGGAGCCCGAATCAGGGATGGGGTAGATGCCTTACAGAGATCCTCCCATATGATGGGCTTCTTCTTCTTGTTTGCACTATCCGAGATCAGAGAGAGAGAGGACTTGGATTTTGATTTGAGATCTTTGAGTTTCCCTTGTCCGATATGCCGCTTTGGGTTGTTCGAGCTGGGTTGTTTTTTGGGGTTTCTTCTCTTTTGGTCCAAGGAATAACTACGTGATTTTGCTAGGAAATCCCCACAAACAGCAATAAATTATTACTCAAAAGTTATCTCATACTTTATGAATGCAAAACAATGTAAATAAATCATGGGAAAATCATAGGAACCCATAATAATCCATTAGACCAAGCGAAATAAACGGTAATAAATAATCAGAATTAGGAGGAGAGACATTAAAGGCTTTTATTGATAATATTGATTTGGTCTGCCTCTCCATGAAGAGGTTCAGAGCCTTACCGTGGTGTTTCACCTTCCCATAGCATGAGTCTCTTTTTTGTCCTTTTTCTCTCTCTCCTCAATAGTGTCAAAAAAGAAGCCCCTTCTAGGGTTTACTCTTTTGGTATTTATAGTTGTGAGCTCCGTGAGCTGGCGGCAAGTGGTCGTGACCACGCTGGGCTTTCTCCCTCATGGGGGCGGATGGGTCGTGCCCTCATTGATCGAAGCGAATAAAAGTTAATTAACGTTACTAATAAATGGTCATACCATTTATTAATCATGAATTAGTTCAAGACGAGCTTAACTCCATTCATTATTGTGGGTTTGGATTTTGACCCATATAGAATTATTTCTTGTTGCGTGATCCGTGTCATTTTTTGAAAAGTTTATATGTGAATTCTTGAAGAAAATATGATTTTTCGCATTAAAATTTTCTAGAGTTGATCACGATCAATGTTTTTGTAAATGACCACGGATCAATGTTTTGACGGCTTCGGTAGGTTCCTATGATGTTTTGTACGGGTGACTGATCGTAGCAAACTCAACTCGAAGGAATGAGCGGGCACAACTACTTTTACCCGAATAGTGGTTCGGGGTCAATCCACATGGAGTTAGATATTGGTGTGAGGAATTACGTTGCACTAATATTGTGATTTAGCTTCTATTTTGACTTCAAGCATTTTTGTGTTTTCTCTTTACAAACTAATTTATCAACTACTATTATGAAATCTAGATTATGCTAAGATTAATTCTAAGTGTAATATGCAAATGGAAAAGGGGACTAGGGAAGTAGCATTTACCTTGGTGGAATAACTAATGGGTAATGAAATTCAATGTAAAGATGATGTAATGGGATTATTGGATAACCATTGCTCTATACATTCATTCTCATACCTCTCGGTAGAGAGAACAATTTTGCCCAATTGACTCTCTCGAGACTAATTGGGTAGGCTAATTTGCCCAAGCAACTTTAGGCTGAAGTTGGGTAATTACTCTCTCGAGGTTTATACCTATTACTTGGGACTACCATTCTCATGGGTCCATCCAAAATCCTTGTTGGAATTGATTGAGAGGTTTTAGACTCTCTTTCTCAAGTAGAGCCCAAACCCACAAAACTAGATTTAGTGTTTGCAACCACAAAATCCTAATGAAAAACATTCAATCAACCCAAATCCTAACACCCACAATCATCTAAGCATTTAATAATCCAACCCATTAATCACACATACTAGGGTTGGGCTACAACCCTAGCTATGGGTTTAGCTAGCCATGGAAATTGAAGAAGACGAAGAAATTAAAGATGAAATTGACATAGTAATTGATTACAAATGAAATCTAATGTTAAAATACTAAGAAATTGCCCAAAATAGGCGTATATTGTGTTCTCACGAGCTCAGCCGTCATTGTGTTATGTCTGACATAACCTAAAAAAGTAAAAGAAGCTATTTATACTACACAGTAATTTCCGGACAGAAGTACCCATGGAGGCCTCACACGGACCGCAAACTTTTGACGTGCGGCCGCGTAGGGCATTTGGGCTTCAGAAGGACTGGTGCTGGAACAAGTCACGCGGACCGCATACATCTGTCATGCGGGCGTGTAGGTACAGTAACGCGGACCGCATACATTTGTCAAGCAGCTGCTCTGTGTAAATCTTCTGGGTGCAGACTCTCTGATTCCTCACCCACGCGGGCCGCATTGATTTGGCACGCGGCCGCGTAGGATTGTTCCTTGAACAGTTCTTCTCTGGTCTTCATCATTGCGGACCGCACAATAGTGGACGCGGTCCGCGTGGGTCTGCCTGTGAGCTGGGCCTTCTCTGAACATTCCTGCGCGGCTGCACACCAAATCAGTGCGGTCTGCGCAGTAGAATCTTAGACTGATATACTCTCTGAATCGACCTGTGCGGACGCACACCAAAATAGTGCGGTCCGCACAGGCTTCTTTTTAGTCCTTCTACTTCTTCTTTGACGCTTAGCCGGTTTCACTCCTTTTTGAGCCGTTTTGACGGTATTCGTCCTTTTGTCACTCAAACCTGTAAAATAGCGCACTTGTAAGCAATTCAAGGCCAGTTAAACACATTTTATGCACAAAGCTCAGGCAAGAATGGGTTCAAAAGCATGCAAAATTCCTAGTTATCAACTCCCCAAACTTAAACCTTTGCTTGTCCTCAAGCAAATCAAAATTAAGACCTAACCTTTAGAGAAAAGACACCAAAACAAACCCAATTTGTCTGAGGGTAACCTCACAAACATTAATTGGGACTAACAATTATCCCTAATGCAAATGTATCATTGACACCTTTTTGAAAATTTGAAGCTTTGTGGATCAAGTGTGACACAAGAGCTTCGAGGGTTGACTCGATCCATCAAGGAGCCTTTCTCAAAACACTTTAGTTATTATGGACCCCAAACTCATACATCTTCGGCTCTCCCTAAGTGCACCTCACCTTTTAGAGTATTTGCACACAAATCAATGTGGAGGATTTCACACTCGCTCTCTCAAAGAAGAGACCCTAAGCCCGACGCTAGGTACCATAGGCTTGCCCTTTATGTAAGTATCCACTAATGTAGGCTTTTCTCAACTTGAGATCATATAGGACTTTTTGGGAGTCATTGTGAAGGCTTTTGGGTAGTGTAGGAATTTGGCTCTTATTGGTTCAATCTTCCCTAAAGCGCTTCTTTTGATTCATTTATGGTACACGTTTTTCGACACTTTTTGAACATTTCTTCTTTTAAGTGTTGAAAAAGAGACACCATGGCACTCTTCCATTTTGCAATTGACACTTTTTTCTTTGATCACTTCATTCACATTTTTCCTTCTTCCCTTTTACTTTTCAAATCTTTTTGGTCCCCCCTTTTGGGTCTTATTCAACTTTTTGCTTGTTTTTCTCTTTGTTTCCTTTTTTTTCACTGCCTTTCTTTCCCTTCTTGCTTTTGTGCCTTTTTACCACATTGGTGCCTTTCTTGTACCTTTCTTGTATTTCCCCCCCTCCCAAACTTATACTTTTGCAATCACTTTAAGGGAAGATTCTGGGTGCCAAGAGAAGGTCTAAATTGAAATGGGTATAGGCTTGCACTTTGGTTATAAAGAAATAAGGTTTTGGGCTCAAAGGGGTGACTAGGGATTCATTTATTGGTAGGATGGAAGGAATGATTCAAGGTATGTTCATTTGGATCAAAGACGGCCTACACTCACTTCTCAAGTCAAGTTTCACCTAGGATTTCGCCTCAACAAACATTCGGGGCAAGTTCTAGACCATTAGTACGGTACTTGGGCTCACAATGCTATTCCTCACCACACTTACACTCAGAGATCACCAAAAAATGGAGTCGAAGGCCCACAACAACCTCAGATAAGATTCAAGCACGCGTAGGTCCATATGACCAATCGATGGTTGTTCGGTCAACACAAGATTCTCAAGGCCACAACTTTCACCATTCTAGACACAACTTGATGTCTTTGACCATAAGATCGGAGACAAATGTGCTAGGCCCAAGTGAAGTTCGCCCGAGGTACCCTTAACTATCAAAAGTTCGAAAATCAAAAAGAAAAAGAACAAAACTGACTCAACCCTTAAGAAAGTTGTCATGCTAACTATCATAGGGAAGAGCCACCCGGTTCACACAACACTTTACCCTTGGAAAGAACCGTGGCATTAAGAAAACCAAGGGTTTATTGAAAACTTAAAACAAAGTCTAATGATTCTACGAGAATAACCAAAAATGAAAAGAAATCCAACTGAAAGCAAATGAATATGTACAAAGATAGATCCGAATATACAAATCCAAAGTGTTCAAAATGAAACTAAAGTAGATCAAAGTATCAAAATATGTACAAATACTACATCAAAGAGTGCACTGAAAGTAATCAATATATACAGTCCAAAATAAAAACAGTAGGGCACACCCCCACGAATAAGATCTAGCATTGTCCCCAATACTAACTATCAAATAAGCATAAAAAGAAAGGATATAGATGGCCCCTCAAGCCTGATCAACCGGATGACTCTTACTAGCTCCCTCGTCCGTTGTAGTGGTGGGGACCTCAGACTGGTCCCCAACCTGCTGCAGTGCTGCTGGGACAGGTGCCTGCTCTAGAGGAGGCTCATCTGATGTGGGTGCACTGGAGGGCCCCTCCTACTTAGGAGCTACCATAATCACAACTCCCTCAGTGTTGGGGAGTTTCCTCTTCTTGCGTGGTTTGGGCTCCTCCTATGGCTGCTCCGCTTGTGGCTCTACGGCCGGCTCTCCAAACAGCAAGTACAAAGGCAGTTGGTCCACTACCAGCTTGTCCACCTGCTCCTTTAGAGCTGAAACTGACTTCGTTGAGGCTTTGGTCTTTCTCAACTTCCTAAGCTCCCTAGCAAGGCACTTGAGGGCCTTGCTATGTGTGTCAACCACCTCAGCCATACTATCCTGCTTCTTCATCATCTTTTCCTAGTTCTCCAGGATCTTCTTCAGTATGTCCTCAATAAAAGTTGGGACCTCCACCGTCATTGGTGCACTATGGGCCTGAACCGCTGTCGTCAATGTGGACAACTTGGATGTCGCAGCTGACATCCAGTTGTTCAAACTGGTCAATGTATAAGTAAGCTGGTTGGCAGTGAACTGGTGCGTCTTGGAGACTGGAATCTCCAGATCAGCTGTAGAGGAGGAAGGTGTTGTGGAAGTACCCAGAGGGAGGGAAGTGGTCTGCTCAGGGGTGGCAACTGGCTCCTCAGACTGGCCAGCTATGGTGGAAGTGGTGGCTTGGCTCTTCTTGGCCGTCTTAGGATTGTCCGGACCCTTTTGATCATACCACGAATAAGCCCCCGCCGGAGGCACCAGTACATCAAATTTCTTTTTTTTCACTTTTATCTCCTTGAAGTACAATGTCAATATGTTGGGGAAGGGGTAGTTTGTCTTGGTCTCGTGGCCCACAGCTGAGATTACCCGATGCATGATATTTCCCACATTCAATGGGAAGTCGGCCATAATTGAACCTACCAACACCGCTCGATCAATAGGCACTGAATGGTAATGAGTGGTAGGGTCCAATCAGTTGCAAACAAAGGTCAACCACCCTTTTGCTTCAAAGCTAAGGGTGTTCCTATAAATCTTCTCTTGTGCCTTTAGCCACACCGGAACAATGGCGGGAGCAGCTAGCACTTCTGCTAACCAAGGACGGGCCTCCTCTTTTAGTGCCAACTTCTCCAGATATTAGGACTCATCTTCATCCGCTAACCCCAAGAATTCATTTAAGGACTTCCCATCAAACAACACAATTTGATCCCTCACTTTTGTGGCGGTGGAATCCCGGACTATATAGTGGATGTTTGCGTAAAATTCTTTGACCATGTGCTTATTTGCATTCTCCACCCGCTCCTTGAAGAAGCTCCAACCCTCTCTAGTATGGAATTGTGCTTGCACATGAGGGTTGTGCGGTAGCAAGTCCGCATCAATGAATCTCCTTTACGGAATCAACCTTCTCTTTGGACACCACTCCCTGAACTTGTGCCATGCCAACTGACTCACAAACCTATCAGTCCACACATTAGGGACCCTTGTCCGCTCTATACCACCCACTTGTGGCTCTCCTCCTTCCGCCTGTCCTCCACTTTCCCCTGATAGTGAAGCTATGGGAGAAGTGGAGTATTCATCATCACTGTTCTTCTCAGCTCGAGACTCATCAAACGAGTTTGAGACTACATTTACTGGCTTGGAGGTGGCAGCTGTGGGTTGGTCTTGGTCTGGAGATGATGACGCCATGTTGGGTACTAAGACGGACATGTGGGAGGGGGCAGACTTCTAGGTCACACTTCTAGAAGGTATGTAATCACTCCCCGTGGAATGAGAGGCCGCTCTGTCAGCTTCCCGAATCAACTTTCGGGTTTTCTTTATGTTTTCTCGGACATCCGGGGTGATTTTACAATCCTTTTGCCCTTGCCCCCTCGGGAGGGACCACCGCTCCCGGGTTGTTTACCCCCACGTTGTGCAATATGTTTCTTCGGCATTGTCTGCAAAAAGTAGAGTCTAGATTGGTTAGTTGAAGCACGTGAGCAGTATACAATGCAAGAAGAGTATATACAAAGAACATGCACAGTAGGGTAACAGAGGTCACGCGGACCGCAACATTTTGCCACGCGGTCCGCACAGGCTAAGCAGCTACATGCATAATCCTCTAAAGTTGACCCACGCGGACCGCACTAATTTGCATCGCGGCCGTGTGAGGTCACCGCGGACCGCCCAAAAATGGACGCGGTTCGTACATGCTGATCACCAAATTAACTAACTCTCTGAAGTTGACCCACGCGGACCATACTGATTTGCATCGCGGCCGTGTGAGGTCAACGCGGACCGCCCAGAAATGGATGCGGTCTGCACAGAAGAGATAACCAAATTTTACATTCTCTGAACCTTGGGCATGCGGTCCGCACTGATTTGGACCGCGGCCGCATAGGTCTGGCTCTTCATGAAAGTCAAGCACGCGGACCGCACAATAATAGTGTGCGGCCGCGTAGGGCAAAACTAAACTGGCAGGGTGCATTTGTTCAATTAAGTCCTTTGTTTTCAACACCATGTGTCCTAGGTGTCCCTACTCAGTTATTTTAACAAGAAACTTAGCCCCAATTCTACAATTATCATGTTTGATCCTAATTTTGTCAATTAAAAGAGGAAAAATTAAGGAAATTAAGAAGTTATTCCAACATTAATTAATTTATATACAAAATAAAGTAAAGGAAATGATGAATTAGAAATGAAATGTTACCAAGAAGTAGTTGTATTTGCAATTGAAGCACAATTATTACGGGAATGAACAGTGAAAAGGCTCTTCAGAAGGAAATTTGGCCAAAAGGTTTAATAAAGGCTAGGTGTCCCTATTTATAGGAAACGACGTGGGACCCCTTACTTACCCACCTGTGCGGCCACACACTTTTATCACGCAGACCACGTAGGATTTACCCCTGTATTCATTTTTCCAGCAAAGTCACGCGGACCGCACTGTTTTGTGTTGCGGCCGCGTGACAAACTTCAGAAACATGTTCAAGTGACTAGTTTCCACGCGGACCGCACTAATTTGGTGCGCGGCCGCATGGTAAACTTCAGAGACCTGCCAATTTTTCATCCTCTTTTGTCCACCCCATGCGGATCGCACATTTTTGCCACGCGGGCCGCGTGGGTTTCCTTAAGCTCAGTTCTTTGGCTTAGACAAGCCACACGGACCGCACTGATTTGTTGTGCGGCCGCGTGGTCAAACTTAAGAGACTGGTCACTTTTGTATTTTCCCTGCATTATTTCAACATACTCCGTGCAACACTTCACACACTGTTAGCTCAAAAAAATCATATTCTACTGATGAAAAAAAAACAAAGAAAAAAAAAGACGTGGTTTGCCTCCTAAGAAGCGCCTGATTTAACGTCGCGGCACGACGCAAGTTGCCATTCCATCATTTCAAGTGCAAGAGAGCCACAACCTGGCTATCATTCGGCTTCCCCAAATAGTGCTTCACCCGATGCCCATTAACTCGAAATATTTCACCATTCTTGTTCTTTAAGTCAAGAGCTCCAAACGGGATCACACCTACTACTTCAAAAGGGCCACTCCACTTTGACTTGAGCTTTCCGAGTAATAACCTCAACCAAGAATTGAAGAGAAGGACCATGTCACCAACCCTGAATTCCTTGCTACGAGCATATTTGTCGTGAAGATACTTCATCTTGTCCCTATATAAGGACGAGCTGGAGTATGCATGAAACCTAAACTCGTCAAGCTCATTCAAGTGATCTACCCGGAGATTTGCCGCTACATCCCATTCCAAGTTCAGCTTTTTCAAGGCCCACTTCGCTTTATGCTTAAGCTCTACCAGAAGGTGACATGCCTTACCAAACACCAACCGGTAAGGAGACATACCAATTGGCATTTTATAGGATGTCCTATAAGCCCAAAGAGCATCATCTAGTTTCTTTGACCAATCGGTCCTATTGGCATTGACCGTTTTAGACAAGATGCTCTTGATTTCTCGGTTTGAAACTTCACTTGGCCACTTGCTTGGGGATGGTATGGGGTAGTGACTTTGTGATTAACTCCATACTTGGTCAACAATGAATCAAAAGCTTTGTTGCAAAAATGAGAGCCCCCGTCACTAATGATAGCACAGGGGGGTCCAAAATCTTGTAAAGATATATTTCTTCAAAAAGTTCACAACACTTCGGGCCTCGTTGTTAGGAAGAGCCACGGCTTCAACCCACTTCGACACATAGTCCACTGCTACCAAAATATATGTATTCCCACAAGAACTCACGAAAGGTCCCATGAAGTCAATGCCCCATACATCAAAAATGTCAACTTCTAGAATGGTGTTTAGAGGCATCTCATCTCTCTTTGAAATTCCACCAGCCCTTTGCCATGCATCACAACTCTTTACTAAATCACTAGAATCTTTGAAGATTGTCGGCCAATAAAAACCACAGCTCAAGACTTTGGAAGCCGTCCTCACTCCCCTATGATGACCACCATAGGAAGAAGAGTGACAAGCCTCCAAGATGCTCATTTGTTCGCTCTCACGGACACACCTTCTAATCACTCCATCCGTGCAAATTTTAAAAAGATACAGATCATCCCAATAGAAGTTCAAGCTATCCCGCTTTAGCTTTCTTCTTTGGTTGGAAGAGAGCTCACATGGGACCACACCGGACACAAGATAGCTGGCGACATCGGCGAACCACGGCATATCATGCATTGACACTGCGAGGAGTTGTTCATCCCGGGAAAGAATCATTGATTTCAAGGCCATTGGATGGCCTCCCCTCCTCCTCCAGACGGGACAAGTGGTCCGCCACTTGATTTTCACTACCTTTGCGATCAACAATCTCTAGATCAAACTCTTGAAGAAGTAGGACCCATCTCATCAATCTTGCCTTGGAGTCCTTCTTGGTCATCAAATACCTAAGGGCGGCATGATCGGTATGAATAATCACCTTGGCCCCCATAAGATAAGGACGAAACTTTTCCATGGCAAACACAATGGCTAGCAACTCCTTCTCGGTGACGGTATAGTTCCTTTGATCCTCATTCATCGTTTTGCTTGAGTAGTACACCGGATGGAACATCTTGTTGATTTTTTGGCCAAGTACCACTCCTACCGCCACATCACTTGCATCGCACATAAGTTCAAAAGGCAAGTTCCAATTAGGTGCGGTAATGATGGGGGTAGTAGTCAATTTTTGCTTCAACAACTCAAAAGATTCCATGCATCTCTAATCAAAGACAAAGTTGGCTTCCTTTTCTAAAAGCTTACACAATGGGTTCACAATCTTGGAAAAATCCTTTATGAAGCGCCGATAGAACCCGGCGTGCCCTAAAAAACTCCTCACCCCTTTGACAGAGTTAGGGGGAGGGAGCCTAGAAATGACCTCTATCTTTGCCTTGTCAACCTCGATGCCATTCTTCGAAACTTTGTGGCCCAATACAATTCCTTCTCACACCATAAAGTGACATTTTTCCCAATTAAGCACAAGGTTTGTATCTTCACATCTTGCCAACACACGATCCAAATTGGCCAAGCAATCATCAAAAGAATCCCCTACTACACTGAAGTCATCCATAAATATCTCAAGAATGTCCTCCACCATGTCGGTGAAGATCGCCATCATACACCTCTGAAAAGTAGCTGGGGCATTACACAATCCGAATGTCATTCGAGAGAAAGCGAATGTGCCATAGGGACATGTAAAAATTGTCTTTTCCTGATCCTCCGGGGCAATGAGTATTTGATTGTACCCCGAATAGCCATCCAGGAAGAAATAATAAGCTCTACCCGCAATTCGGTCCAACATTTGATCCAAGAAAGGCAATGGAAAATGGTCCTTCCATGTCACCTTGTTAAGCTTTCTATAGTCCATACACAATCTCCAACCCGTGACTGTACGAGTAGGAATCAATTCATTTTTTGCATTGGTGACAACCGTCATGCCACCCTTCTTTGGAATACATTGGACCGGAGAGGTCCAAGAACTATCCGAAATGGGGTAGACCACCCCGGCATCCAACCATTTGATAATCTCCTTTTTGACAACCTCCTGCATGGTTTCATTCAATCTTCTTTGGTGCTCAAGTGATGGTCGAGCATTCTCCTCCAATATGATGTTGTGCATGCAAAACGCGGGGCTTATTCCCCGAATATCCGCCAAAAACCCATCCAATTGCTTGCTTGCGCTTTTGTAAGACCGCCAAAGTGGCGTCAACCTGCATGTTAGTTAAGCAAGAGGAAAGTATCACTGGAAAAGTGAAATTAGGACCCAAGTATTCATACTTGAGGTGAGGAGGAAGTGGTTTCAACTCCAACACCGGTGGCTCCTCAATAGATGGCTTAGTGGGAGGAGTCTTGTGATTCTCAAGGTCCAAAGATAGCTTCCTCGGCTCATAAGAGTAAGAGCCCATACCATGCAAAGCATTTACACATTCAACACGATCGGCATCATCATTGACCTCCATGTTCAAAAGTACCGCTTCAAGTGGATCTTCAACATTGATCATGGCGCTTGTGTCATCCACTATCACCGCCCTGACAATATCCACAAACGAGCACACCTCAGTGCTATTTGGTTGGCGCATGGATTTGCAAACGTGAAACACCACTTTTTCATCACCGACCCTAAATGTCAATTCTCCCACTTCAACATCAACTAGAGCTTTCCCGGTGGCTAAGAATGGACTACCAAGAATGATAGGGACTTCAAAGTCCACTTCACAATCAAGAATGACAAAATCGGTAGGTAAGATAAACTTGTCAACTCTCACTAGAACATCGTCAATAATTCCCAAAGGCCTCTTCATAGAACGATCCGCCATTTGTAACCTCCTTGAAGTTGGACGAGGTTGTCCAATACCCAAGGTCTTAAACACGAAATATGGCACGAGATTGATACTAGCACCCAAATTACAAAGTGCTTTAGCAAACTTAGCACTTCCAATTGTACAAGGGATGGTGAAAGCACCTAGGTCTTCTAGCTTAGGAACCATGAAATGAACTATGGCACTCACTTGGTGAGTCATCATTATCGTCTCACAATCCATCGACCTTTTCTTTGTCACCAAGTCCTTCATAAATTTAGCATAACCGGGCATTTGTTCAAGTGCCTCCACCAAAGGCACATTAATGGTCAAGATCTTCATCATCTCTATGAACTTCTTAAATTGATTATCTTCTTTTTGCTTTGCCAATCTTTGCGGATAAGGTGGAGGAGGCCTTGGCAAGGGTGCATTGGCCTTTGGAATAGATAGCTCGGTAATATCAATGATGTGTTCCCTAGATGGGTTCACAGTATCTTGAGACTCCATCCTGGCCTCATCCTCAATGTCAATCCTCACATCATTTGTTGCAATAGGTTCAACCACATGGTCATCATTCATCGGCATGTCATCATCATTCAAATATGCTTCCGCATCCACAACTCGATTCTCATTTGAGGCATTTACAACACCGCCTCTTCCACTCCTAGTTGTCACGGCCATCACATGATTGTTTCCTCCCTTTGGGTTCACCATCGTGTCACTTGGTAGTGCACCTTTAGGTCGGGAGTTCAAAGATTGAGAAAGTTGGCCGATTTGAACTTCCAAATTCCGGATTGAAGTATTGTGAGAAGCTAGTTGGGCATCCTAATCTTGATTCTTTTTCATCATTTGCTCGAACATGACTTCAATTCGACCCATATCATTGCCCGAAGAACTTGATCCTTGTGAATGGAAAGGGGGTGGATTGTTGGGTTGTTGATACATGGGAGCTCTTTGAAAACCTTGCCCCCGATTGTTTTGATTGCCTCCATTGTTCCAACCGCCTTGATTGTTATTGTTCCCCCAATTGCTATTATTACCACTCCAATTGCCACCACTATTTCCTTGATTGTTCCAATTATTGCCTTGATTGTTCCAATTGTTTCCTTGATTGTTCCAATCTCCACCATCATTCCTATTGTTGTTATTATTCCAATTACCTCTTCTTTGTTGGTTCCCACAACTACCTTGGGAATGCCATTGTTGATTGTTTTGATTCCCTCTATTGCCTTGGAAATTGTTCACATATTGGCAATCTTTATCTTGATCATCAAAGCCATCATTAGAAAATCCTCCATCATTGTTGTTCTTATTTTGATCACATTGGCCTTGTTGCGCTTGTTGCCCTCTATTCCTTCTTTTCAACATTGAGACATTCTCCATAGAATTCACTTGGCGTGGATTTTGCACTTGTTGAAGTTGAGCTTTCGCCAATTGATTCATGGTTGTAGTGAGCTCGGCAATGGCTTGTCCATGGTCATGCAAATCTTTATGTAGATGAATAACATTCGAATCTCCTTGAGGTACATTCGCCCGACTTTGCCATGCCGAATAAGTGTCGTCCATTTGGTCCATAACATCACATGCTTTCTCCAAAGATAACTTCATGAAATTGCCTCCCGCTAATTGGTTCACAATGCATTGGTTCGTCATGTTGATCCCCCTATAGAAAGTTTGTTGAACCATAGCATCGTTCATGTCATTGTTAGGGCACTCTTTCACCATAGTCTGGTACCTCTCCCAAATTTCATGTAACGGCTCCGTTGGCTCTTGCTTGAAGGATAGTATCTCATCTCTCAAGGCCGCCATATGTGTCGGGGAAACAAACTTGGCAGTGAACTTGTCCGCCAATTCGTCTCATGTAGTGATTGAGTGATTCGGCAACCTCTCCAACCAATCTAGCGCTTTACCCCTCAATGAGAAAGGGAAAAGCCGCAATCGCAAAGCATCTTCGGACACATTGGTTTGTTTGCTTCCCCAACAAGTATCTACGAACCCCTTCAAGTGCTTGTAGGCATTTTGATTGGAGGCGCCCATAAAATACCCTCTTTGCTCCAATAGAGTCAGCATCACATTTGTAATTTGAAAGTTCCCCGCCGGGATTCGGGAAGGAACAATGGCACTAGCATATCCTTGGTCTGTCATTGCTCTTGGCGTAACCCTTGGCGGTGGCGGAGGAGGGTCTAGGATTTGATCTTGTTGATTAGCATTAGCATTTTGGGCCCTTCGTGGTACATTTTGTACCGAAAAGTCATCTTGCTCAAGGTCCTCTACCTCCTCCCCCACTATGGCATCGCCAAGGGGAATATTAGCATTTGCCGCCATTTGTACACTGTTAGATTGAGTCAAGAAACTTAGTAAAAGAAGGAAAGAAGAAGCAAAACACAACACTAGCAACGCAACTAATCAACACCGTCAACTCCCCGGCAACGGCGCCAAAAAAGTGATCATAGCAAACTCAACCCGAAGGAATGAGCGGGCACAACTACTTTTACCCGAATAGTGGTTTGGGTTCAATCCACAAGGAGTTAGATATTGGAGTGAGGAATTACGTTGCACTAATATTGTGATTTAGCTTCTAGTTTGACTTCAAGCATTTTTGTGTTTTCTCTTTACAAACTAATTTATCAACTACTATTATGAAATCTAGATTATGCTAAGATTAATTCTAAGTGTAATATGCAAATGGGAAAGAGGACTAGGGAAGTAGCATTTACCTAGGTGGAATAACTAATGGGTAATGAAATTCAATACAAAGATGATGTAATGGGATTATTGGATAACCATTGCTCTATACATTCATTCTCACACCTCTCGGTAGAGAGAACAATTTTGCCCAATTGACTCTCTCGAGACCAATTGGGTAGGCTAATTTTCCCAAGCAACTTTAGGCTCAAGTTGGGTAATTACTCTCTCGAGGTTTATACCCGTTACTTGGGACTACCATTCTCATTGGTCCATCCCAAATCCTTGTTGGGATTGATTGAGAGGTTTTAGACTCTCTTTCTCAAGTAGAGCCCAAACCCACAAAACTAGATTTAGTGTTTGAAACCACAAAATCCTAATGAAAAACATTCAATCAACCCAAATCCTAACACCCACAATCATCTAAGCATTTAATAATCTAACCCATTAATTACCCACACTAGGGTTGGGCTACAACCCTAGCTATGGGTTTAGCTAGCCATGGAAATTGAAGAAGATGAAGAAATTAAAGATGAAATTGACATAGTAATTGATTACAAATGAAATCTAATGTTGAAATACTAAGAAATTGCCCAAAATAGGCGTATATGGTGTTTTCACGAGCTCAGCCGTCAATGTGTAATGTCTGACATAATCTAAAAAAGTAAAAGAAGCTATTTATACTACACAGTAATTTCTGGACAAAAGTACCCCTACGAGTCTCACGCGGACCGCACACTTTTGACGTGCGGCCGCGAAGGGCATTTGGGCTTCAGAAGGACTGGTGCTGGAACAAGTCACGCGGACCGCGTACATCTGTCACGCAGCTGCATAGGTACAGTAACGCAGACCGCGTACATTTGTCACGCGGCCGCACTATGTAAATCTTCTGGCTGCAGACTCTCTGATTCCTCACCCACGCCGGCCGCACTGATTTGGCACGCGGCCGCATGGGATTGTTCCTTGAACAGTTCTTCTCTGTGGATGGGGAGAAGGAGTGGTACTACAAGTACCTTCCTCTGAGGAGAGCATCATGACCTACTTCGAGGGGTTTTTGAGTGTATACGCATACTTTTATGTCGGGTCCCCCCGATTGGGTCATGCTTGAGTTTTGTCAGAGATAACGGGTTACCTTGGTGTAGGCTCACCCTTCCCTTTGGAAGATAGTGTGGATGATAAGATACTTTGCGAATAAGGTCGAGCTCAAATTTACCATCAGTCGCCTCGTGAGGTTATATTGGCCACTACGTTATCGGGGTTTGCTTACTCTATAGCGTCGATCCACCCGTCTCCTGTCATTAACAGCGAAGAGGACGAGGACCGGGGATGGATGAGCCTTTTCATCGAGCATGGATGATCGATATCATTCCTGGGGAGTTTCTGCCCTTTCTTGTGAAATGGAATTTCACACGTAAGTATTGTACCTGTATTTTTATCACTTTGACTACAGGCGGGCTCCATAGTGACATTTTTCTATTTCATTTTTAGCGACTCCTTCATTGCCAAGCAAGGTCCCTAATTTGGCCGAATTTTCCCGTAAGTTGGCAGCTTGTTTGACCTATGATAAATATAGGTGGCGAGACATGAGCGCTAGGATTATCGTACTAGCTATTTGGTGATCCCCAGTTCTTTTAGGGCATTATCATTACTACAGTATTTAGTGTTTTTAGACATCCAGTGTTTTTAGTACAAATTAAAGGCTTTATAGACTAGATTAACAGCTAAACAGAGTCGCAAGATTTTCGTATTAAGCTATGTTGGCTACAAATATATTCCATAATTGTATTAGCATTTCCACACTTTTATTTATATCATTTAGACTTTCAGTATATCAGCATGTGTTAGTTTATCTTTCACATTTAGTATGTTATAATATTACATGTTAATTCAGCTAGCCAGTCGGTTCGCTCGGTCACTTGTAGTCAGGCACTGAGTGTCGTGTTATGTCCAGGCCCAGGTTCAGAGCGTGAAAACGCTTGGTATCAGAGCACTAGGTTCAAGAGTCTTACGGAGTCTATGAAGTTGTGTCTAATGGAGTTTCCTTTATATTTGTATGATGGCCACTCATATAAATGGTTAACTACCAAGACATCCAGGATTATCTCATTTCTTTCTACTCTAAGTCGTGCCACGCAACTTAGAGAAATAGTTAACCTTCTCTTCCTATTGAATTCCAAACTTATTGGATGTCCAAGCGACGCGCAGGAGAAACCAAAGGTTCTAGATAGGATAATTGCCCAATGGGGTATAGTTACAGAGTACAAGTTGGTAAATTTGAGAATTGAGAGGACGTTAAAAGTGGGATGTAACGGTTATCAGTACAGATTGGAGAATAACCTTGTCAATAAGTACAAAAGTAGTTATCATGTCTTATGGTTATCAATTTACCTTTGTTACCAGTTATAGAGTCTTTTAATTAGGAAGTTGTGGTTATTCGGTACTCCAGTATTTACTTATATGTTTACCTGATATCTAATTTTTAGTGTATCAAAATTCCGGTGACTGGTGAGTATACAATGGTGCCTATGGGTGCTAAAAGAAAATGTAAGCAATAGTGATCATGGCAAAATCTTTGCATATTAGGTCCGACTAAGGCCAAGACTCACTGAAGAGTGCAGGAAGTGATTTATCAGATGATAGTGTACTCTGAAAGATAAGTTTGTGCATGGTAGTGTATTCATATGTGTTTTACCCCCTAGAATAATTTCATTTAATTCTTGGAAACAGAGACACAATTTGGATAATGATAGTTCAGATGTCAGACCCTAATATTGGTCATTATATTTTGGACAGAAAAGAGCCTAAGGGTAAAATACTTAGGAGTCAAAAACTATTGTTATTATTAGATATGTATTTTCTGTAGAACTCATACAAATGACTAGAAGATATGATGTATGCAATGAGAACCAAGAGCAACCAATAGTGAATTCCTGGAAATGATTTTAGTTAATTCATATTTATTCAAATCAGAACTAGAAGTACCACGTTAGTAGGCTACTATAAGAAGCAGCTATTGATGTAAGATAAAAGATATGGCAGTTCCCCGTTAGCTTATGTGACTAAATGATTACCCAAGATGTTTATAGTATGATATGATTTAGTATTTTATAGAAAGTTTGGGGTTAGATATTCCAACTTCATTTAAGGTAGATGGATTCCCTAAGTGTGATCTATGCACATAGTTTAGAAGGAAAAAAAAGGATGGTGTGCGACGGTAGAACAGGGACGGATGGTGAGGGAAGTTAGAATAACCTTATGGTTCAGTTTAGTTATTCAAATCAGAGCAACAAAATATGATGGTAGCAGGTGGTTAGTAAAAGGTAAGTAAGTTTTGAGTTGATATAGTGAATTAACACTTTCAGCAGAGCTAGTAGAGGTACTATTTGATTCACTTAGCCACGTTAACTCTAGTGAGTGGATGACAGTTTGAAATACCAAACATTTGTTAGAACCCAAAGAGTTTAAGTTAAATCTGAAGTACAGTGATAGTGAGAATAATAATTAGCTAGCAGTAAGAAAGCAAACTATAGAAGAATAGCCTTCATGAATTATTGTAATTTGGTTTCTCCAATATAGATAGTGTGATCAGAGTTAAATTATTAAGAGTGTGTATGATAGTTGTGAATACATTAACATTCCATTAAGTGACTAATTTAGTTTTTTCCTAGTAAGATTTCTCAATAGTAAGTTGGAAGATGAGTCATCGTTGACATTGCGTGCAAAGAAATATAAAAAATAAGGAAAGTTGTTTGGATCGCAACAAAAAAAGAAAGATCCGCAAGTATAAGACCATTGGTCTAAGGGGTGATGTGAAAATTTTAAATAAGTCCAGTTAGAGATTTTAAACCCGAACAGTTAACATGGGGTATGAAAAAGAAAATGAATTCGATAATGTGGAAAAATAGTGTAATTACCACAAAGAATATACCTATCATGTGTAAGAAATACAATGTGAGTAGAATGATCACCGAGATTAGTTATTGATGATAAAATGATCACAGAAAAGCTATAAATTCATGCCTATTTATGCGTCACAAGGGTAGTGCCATTGCACGAGACTCTAGGCTTCGGAGTACTGGTCAAAGACTTAGCTCACAACAATTCTATAAGTATTTTCAAGAAGTGCTTAAGAAGATAAGGTGTGGGAAGTATAACTCATGATTGAGGTAGATTAGAGAACTCTAGTGAAAGAAGTTCACCAACCAAGATAGGAGTTCGACTTCGAACTTCAAAGATGATGAAGTTGCTTTCTAGATCATAACTTGTTCCCACTTAGTAGCCGAAGAGAAGGAGAAACAATTTGATGGCCCCTATGTGTTGCAGTTGAAAGAGAAGAGTAGATTCACAAGTATAAGACGATGACTTTTGAATAAGGGGGAGATGATGGTACTTTGAGGTACCGGGACAGATTGTGTGTTCCAGACATAGATGGACTTAAAGAGGGAGGATCATGTTTAAAGCCCATAATTCCAGGTATTCTTTCCATCCAGGTTCCCCAAACATGAATCATGACCAAGGAGATTTATTGGTTGAACGGCATGAAAAAGACGTCGCAGAATTTGTGGCCAAGTGACCAAAGTATTAGCAGATGAAAGTTGAGCAACAGAAAGCCCAGTGTTTTACATAGCTTACTCGTATTTTTGAGTGGAGATGGTAAATATGAAAATTATAATAGGATTATCTTGCTCATCTTGAAAGCATCATTTGATTGGGTGATTGTAAATAGACTTACCAAGTTAGCACATGTTTGCCAGTAAAGACTAGAGATTCAGGAGAATATTATACCAAGTTAAACATTCAGGAAATCATCTGATTGCATGGGACTCTACGTCCGTCATTTCTGATTGTGGTGCTAAGTTTACAATGAACTTTTAGAAGTCATTTCAGAAAGGATTAGGCACAAGTTTTCTATCCTCTGAAAGATGGCCAGGCAAAGTGCATTATTCAAACAGTTGAGGATATTTCCCTGATATTAAAAAGTAATTGGGATGATCACATGCCTTTTATTAAGTTGTTAATCAAGATGGCACGTGGGAGACTCTGTATGGGCGAAGGTGTAGATCACCAATTGGTTGGTCCAAAGTTGGTGAAGGGGAGTTGTTGGGACCAAATTTGGTCTATCAGACTATAGAGAAAGTTAAGATGATTCAAGAGTGTTTGAAGATGACTCAGAGCCCCCAAAAGTCCTATTCGAGCGTGTGGCATAGAGACCTAGAGTTTCAAGTTGATGATTGGGTGTGTCTGAAAGTTTTGCTTATGAAAGGCGTTATGAGATTTGGGAAGAAGGGAAAACATAGTCCCTGCTATATTGGGCCATATAAAATCTTGTGAAGGATCGGTCAATTAGCTTATGTGTTGGAGTTGCCATCATAATTAGTGGTGGTATAGCAAGTATTTCACATGTCATGTTATAACATTCAAGTTTCCAGTACTTAAGTACTCATACCAGTTCAGTACTCAGATATTCATGTCAGCTTCATACTCAAATAATTTAGTACTCAAATATTGATGTTAGTTCAATACTCAATTATTCGTGCCAGTTCAAAATTCATACATCCATGTTAGTTCAGTATTCACATATCCATGGCAGACCAGTATTCAGTCAACACAGTAGTCATACAGTTCACTATCTCAATAGTTCAGTAGTTATGTATTCATTTAGTTTAGTATGCAAGTGTTAATGAAAATTCATGTTTCTACCAAACCCGATTAAGGTCCGGAGTTAGCAGAAATTACACATAGGACAATCATTCGAGGACAAATGATCCCAATGGGGAGATAATGTAAGACCTAGTACATTCGGACTAGGTGTGGATACGTTAAATGAGTATTAATTTAATATTTTAGACATATGAAGTCCTAGAGGAATGATTATTGGTGAAAATAGTTAGTTTAGAATCAAGATGGAAAGTGAGGTGCATAAGATTCAAAAAAATCGACTAAGTTTGCAAAAGGTCCGTCTTCTAGCATAAATTAGTAAAAATGTGTAAGGAATTCGGGAAAATTAAAAAGATGAAAGTTGTAGGAATTTGAAATAACTTTCCAACGATATATTGTGGATCCCAAACGGAACTCTATGCAAAACGTTATTCTCGTTTTACATAGTGCACAACCACCAAGCCCGGACAGCGATCGCGGTCGTGAGGCGGTGTTCCTGCTATTTACCGCGGTCAGGCCTACAAGAGCACGGTGGCGGACTTGGGGAGTCATTTTTTAGCGCTATTTCGTCCCCCACATCCCAAAAACATAAAAACTTGCTCTCGAAAAGAAAGCTCTCAAAAACCCATCTCCTTAAGGGCCCCTCCACCACCCAAGGTAAGTTCTAATGGTGATTCTAAGTTAATTTCAATTTTTCAACATCTTATTAACATGGGTAAACCATCCATATCATTAGATATTTGATTGAGACATCATTGTTGAGAGAAGGAACCCTAGAACTTGAATTTAAAGGGATTGAACTTCAAAGAGGTAATGTCTTCACCCTCTAATTGATTCTAGCATTGGTTTAGTGATTATAAACTCTAGTTCATGAGATATGAGTTGATGAGTTTGATAGAAAAATATGAACGGTTATAGGTTTGGGTTATTGACTGTTGACTGTTGGTTAAGGGTGTTGTTTACCTTATGGGTAATAAAGAATGATGTTGATTATAACTATTTGAGATTTTATAATTTATCTAGAAACAAGAGAATGAGTTATTAGGTATAGAAATAACATTAATAAGGACTATGAAGCTTTATACCACCAAGTGTTTGAGAAAATGCCTAAGTAACCAAAACATGAGTATTATTGTTAATATGGAATCTCTTTGACTTGTATTGATATAGACTAAAGTTGAAAGGGCTGGTGAATGTTGTATTACACTCAAGAGCAGGAAGTTAAGGTATATGAGGCTAACTCTCTGTGTTTGGGAATGCTAATGATTCTCCCTACACTACGTTTCTTTTACGACGTTACTAATTGCCTTAGAAATATAGTTAAGCCTAGTTCCTTGAATAGTTGCAGAACTTCTATTCTCTAGCTTCATAACTCGTTCATGACTTTCATTTTGAACGTTGTGACCTCAGTGTGTATTCACTATAGGCTTGGGTTTGATGCCCCCGAGTCTTAGTATAGATTACTCAGTATGCCATAAATAGTTAAAGTTTCAGTGTTCATAATCAGTTCAAGAATACATATCTTAGTATAGTCCTATTCAGTATTCCAGTATTATGTAACTTAATGTGATCCGTTATTCCAGTATCATGTAACTCATTGTGATTTAGTATTTCACTATCATGTATTGCAGTATGATTCTCAGTTCCTGATTTTAAATCCCTGAATGTTGAACACCTGTATTTGGGCCAGAGGCTGTAGTTTATGCTTTATGCATCTTTGGGCCTGAGGCAACAGTTTATGATTTATGCATCTTTGGGCCTGAGGCAACAGTTTATGCTTTATGCATCTTTGGGCTGAGGCCGCAGTTATGTATACGTATACTTGGGACCGAGGCTGCAGTTTGTGCACATATATATTGGGCCTGAGGCCTTAGTTTTAATATTCAGATAAACAAGTTGTTCACCATTCAAAAGAGAGAGTATTCATATTCTTACTTCCTTGTGTTTAGTTCAATTATTAGTTATCAGTTCAGTTACCGGTTATCGGTTATCAGTTATCAGTTATCATTTCAGTTTCAATTTCAATAGTTATCATTTAAGTTATCAATTATCAATTCTCAGTTATCAGCTTAGTTTCAGTTTCAGCATTTACGGTTCTTTCTTTCAGTTGCTTTACATACTAGTGCAATTCAAATGTACTCACATCCTTTTTGCCCGGGGCTGCATCTCACGATGCAGTAATGATTTACAGGTTGATAATTCTGAGCGCTAGGATTCTCGTACCAGGTATTTGGTGATCCACAGTTCTTTCGGGCCATTATCATTACTACAGTCTTCAGTATTTTCAGACAGTCAGTGTTCTCAGTACAAATTAGAGGCTTCATAGACTAGAGTAACAACTAGACAGAGTCGCAGGCTTTTCGTATTAAGCTATGTAGGCTACAAATATATTCCAGAATTGTATTAGCATTTCCGCACTTTGATTTATATCATTTACACTTTTAGTACATCAGCATGTGTTAGTTTATCTTCCGCATTTAGTATGTTATGATATCACATGTTGATTCATCCAGCCAGTTGGTTCGCTCAGTCACATGTTATCAGGCACAGAGGGTCATGTTATGTCCAGGTCCAGGTTCGGGGCATGACAAACCTAGTCTTTCCATCACGACATTATGTGGGAATTTGGGGTCATGACACTTATACATTGGCAAAGTTCATAAATAAAGGGCTTGCTTTTGTATATATAACATCAGGACGGGAAGAAATGTCTTTCTCAAGTACTAGCTTTGGTTAGCTCTTTTCGACTAGAATATTATCTGCAAATCAGCTTCCACTAGCATGTATAATCAAGCTAAGATTGTGCCGAGAAAGTGTTTGTTCCCTGCCAAGGGAGGCCACCATTCAACCAACAGAGTAGCGGCGGTGATAGTTGTTCTAAGAAGGCAATAGTTGGTAAAGCTCGTGATGGATGCAAATGCAAACATTACAAAGGATGATATCTCCTCTTTGCTCATCAACAATTAGAAAGAGATAGTTGGCAAGCTTTCGATGGGCAGATTCTTGCTTGGTTACAAGTTGGTGAAAGTATGAGGCAGATTTTGGTTGGGGAAAACCAATTTGGGCGAGCTTGAAGGAAGAAGACATGATTGAGTTTGAACAAGATCAGGACAGTCTATCTTTACATTTTCTGAGTTGTAAAACCAAGATTCTCAAAGTTTAATTTGTTTGACAAGTACAATATATCATAATACAATTCGAAGATAATCTAAACCCTGTGAACACTTCCCTTTGCTATGGTGATCATCAGCAAAGAATTAAACAAGTATATATAAAGTTCAAATTACACTTCTTCAGTTTCAAGTATCTGCTTTCAAAATTGCTCCTTCACTAACCTGCACAAGACCATCAGATGAATAATTTGTTTGACCTTATAATAATTACTAGTTTTCTGGAACCTCATTGTACCTTGTTTTATCGTTGTATCTATCCAAGATACTTGAGTAAAACACCATCATTCCCCAGTACAAATCCCTGGCTGTCATTGATAAACCTGCATAACAATGTTTCACAATATCATGAAGATAAGATTTTAAAATCACATATACAGACAGAAGACTACAACTTTATCCTCAATTTTCATTATGCAGTCTAACTTAACAACGACATGAAGGCTGACTTTTAAAATAAAGGTGTGGGACAACATGGAATTATCTATAGCAGTTTACTCGCACTTCATTATAGACAGCAAACTAAGTAGACCAGCTTAAAGACTGAAGGCTGGCATATATATGTGAGGTGGAAAGGAACAGAAAATTTGGGGTTGGAATTCAAACAGCCAGAAGAAAGTAAAAATTCAAACATGAGAATTTAGCGGTTGATTGTGGAAGAAAAAGTCAGCTTGTAGAGCTTACTTCACCGAATAAAGATTCGCAGCAATATTATCAGCTGCTTTGTCACGAATCCATGTCTTGCCACCATTTTTGGTCTTCAATAAAATCCCACTTCCACCAGCAGCCCATGCCTCATCCTGAGTACCAAACAAATTAATTAGTACCTGAACAGCAGAAAAATGATTTAGTACAAAATGTAGGAACTAATTAAGTCCCAGTTGAGGAAGTGCAGTTCATCAAACATCTTTTCTCTTGGTCTGTCCATATATTAAAATAAAATCAGGAAAGTCAATCAGAAATCATAATCTTACTTATTATAAAAATAATTCTGAAATTACTACCTTTTCATTTAACGTAGTATAAGTTGGAATGGCGAATTATCCTTTGAATTTTATTTCTGTTGCAACAATAAACTAGCAGCCAATAATTACATGCATTCTTAAATTGCTAATTCAGCTCGTGTAAGTGATGGAACTTTAATGACTAAATAGCACCACAACCCTTCCCCCCAACGAACAGGAGAAATTAATGAAACTGGCGATTCAAGATATCTTCAGGGAATGGTGCCTTTTGGGAGCATTTAAATTTCAGCAACATTAAGTGATTCATCATCAAGAATTCACCCCAAACTCACTCGTGTAGTCTATTATGTTTGACTCAAGGCAACCATGCATATACCTGTGAGCGGTAGCCGACATCAAGAATGCCAAAACCACGGCTTTGTACTGGAACTTCTTCAAAGTCCTCCGATAACTGGAGATCAAGGACAATCTTGAGCTTCATTATATGCAAAAGAAGATAAAGAAACCAGAGTAGCTACAGATAGCAAGAGCTCATACTGTAGAACTAAGTAAAAGGACCATAACCTGTATAAGTAATAAAATGGCAAGTTTATGATCTGCCAAGACATAAGTGCGTGCACCAGTTTGGGTTTATCAAATAACCCAAGCAACACCACTCTATTATCTGCCATTATGAGACTTTGAGCCCTTCATTCAATCCATTATGCTGCTTTATTGCATAGAAAACCAGTAGTTTTAAATCTAGCCTCAGAAACCCCATCCAGTCAACCTCATGTCATGTGCTTAACTAGGATTCTTGACCAGTCTCCCAAATGCAGTTAACTGAATTTTATATTAATTGTTTTATAGGTAGAGTTATTTTAATAAAAAGATACTACACGTCCACGACTACTGCTCCTAGCAACTTAGCTCAATAGCCATGACCAGTTTGTTAGATGTGGAATGGAATATCTTGCTCTTCTACCCATAGAGGTCCTCTATACAGATTTGACCTGAGAATACCTTCAAATGCTCTGCTCAAATAGAAGAGATATTTGCAATGAAGGATCATTCATTCTAGAGTAAGATAATGGGTTCTTTCATTAACTTGCAGGAGATGGATATTCTTTTCTTATAGCAATTAAAAGCAAAGTTAAAATAAGACATTTAGGTAATATACAAGGTTTGATATCAAAGTAAAATTAGGAGAAATTGGAAGATCTCAAAAATTGTCTCCTTTTACAGAAATTGGACACAGCATCTTCTGAAAAGATTCTAAGGAAATTGATTGCTTCAACCGAAATACCAAGGGAATTGAGTGCACAAATAGGACATGCTACACTTCATCCTATTCGAACAAGAAATATCTATTTCATGCTAGGATCTTAGTTTACTAACCCCTGTGCCCTTGCTGAGGTATAGCCCTCCACCACGCACGAGTAGCCAAAGACCACCATCAGCCCTCCAGCCGATGTTTTGGATTCTTCTAGCCACAGCTCTGTTATGCGGTTGCCAGTACGCCTGCAATTTAGTATATATACAACTAATTATATGTATAAAATATACGATCTTTTTGGACATGAATAATCTTTTTCAAGAAATTTCAGCGCAACAATTGATGCCTACATAAGGCAAATTAGCTTGTTAATTCACAAAAACATGAAAACGATACATGTCAAAGAAACCGTACCTGCCCTGGCTCCCAGGTCAAATAGAAGTTACCACGGCTTGAAACAGCTACATAACGTCCATCTGGAGAGCGATTAACAGCACTGAAAGTTCCTGTATAGTAACTGGCACCACTAATCCCACTAGAAACTGTTCTGCAATTTTAATAAGGATGTCTGTCATTCCACCTTATAAAGAAGAAACAAAAATAAGCTTCACAAGTAAGTTAATCATAAACTCTGGTCTAAACTATTTTTCGCCGTCACATATGACCTAAGCCAGCATCTGAATTGATTAGGTGCTAAATCCAACAGCATAACACTTTTTATCGAAAGATGGGGATTAGCTTGTCAAAGATCATTTGGCTAGCATCATCTTGTTTAGTGAAGTATCAGCAGTTAAAGCACCGCCAGTAAACTATATGTAGTTAAGCTATTTTCCAGAAAAGTAGAAAGAAAAACATGAGAGTAGAGAACATTCAAGAGTGACCCAGATAATAGGTTATACCAAGTACACATTACCTAAACAAAGAGTGAAAACCCAGCCTTTTTAGTTACTAAGTTATTGGTTTTTCTTTTTCTTTTCATTAATTAACCTCAAACTGAAATATATCTGTTGATCGAGTTTGTCTCATTTTATTGTAGAAGTAGCACATCAACCTCAAATCAAGATTTTACACTCCAGCCTGATGCATCACATCTAACCAGAAAAACTCTACATAAAGCATTTCACAATTATGGAGTTCACCTTCTCAGAGATTACCTATTAAGGGTAGCGGACACAGTTTCTTGTATAGCAGCCTTCCAGTTGTATCCCTTGTTCGATGTAACATATATTGCACCTTCGTCAGTTACCATTTCTGCACTTTTTTCTCCAGTTGCCTTGATATAAACCTGTATATCAAGATGATTTCTTTCCTTAAGATTAGTAGCAAGAACAAATAGAAGAAAGGTGGCCGGCTTCTGTGTCTTGAGATATAAGTTGAGTCAAAATTCCATTATTGAAACAAAGGTATAGGGGAACAAGAATTAGTTACCAGAAAAGAAAGGTACAGAGGAGCAAGAATGCTGCACAATCAACATAAGACCAATACACATTAACAAATTCTCTTTCTTTAAGCTCAATGTCAAATCAGCATAAATAGAAAGTGGAGATTCCACCAAAATAACTACTTATCATAGTTGCTATATTACTTAATGGCTTATATTTCAGATCCTAAAAAGCAAGCTATTATTGGGAGTTGCAGCTTGCAATGCGCTTCTTAGGCTTGTATTTCCCCATTATTTCATCAACTGTTGGAACACGACATTGATTGTCTGATCGCTTAATATCCCCATAAACAGCCATCTCAATCTTGTCAAGGTCTTCATCACTGAAGTTGATATCACAAGAATATCCTTTCAACTGTGTTGTGCTAATAGCAACCTTGTCTGCTTTAGATCTATTCACCCTTGTTTGAAGAATTTGACAGTTCTCTGCCACAGAATCACCACCTTTAGAGAAGGGAACGATGTGATCATACTCAAAGCAAAGGCAACCTAGGCAGCTGTGGAATCGCTTGCCAACAATGTTGCCAGCTACATCTTTTCTCCACCTCTCAGGATCTCGACCTGGAACCTTCTCGGCTGTGTCCCAGCATTTCTTTCTAGCCTCCAAGTCAAAAAATCTAGGCCTCCCTTCCTTGTTGTCACTGGTAACACCACCATTATTAACGGTGAGCTGATACAAAAGCAAAGGTTATCTCTTTCTTGCTTCCTAACTTTCATTTTCCCAGCCCCATGGGAGGGAGTTGAGAGGAGAAATGATGGTTCTCTAGTCTGATGAACAGCAGGAATGTTAAACAAGATTCTGTATTTTCCTTTGTTAATTCAATTTTGCCACCTTGCTGTGTATTTCGAGAAATGCTTTACTAAACAGACAGATTAAGAGATCAGCATAGAGGGTATTTACGTTAGTAAACAAGAATGTCTTCTGTGGCATGCTCCGATTTGGAGGTAGGAGTAAAGAAAGGTACTATTCTAGTTTCTGGAAATTTACTCGGAAACACTTATAAGACAAACTATAGAAAGTGAAAAGTTACATCAACACCTGCACCTTTTTGGCGCAGCATGTTTCAGGTAACAGTGACCTCAGAACAAAGCATCATTCCTCAGTTTCAGTATGTCTTTCAAGTAAATAGCACAAAATGTGCCTCGAGCTCTTACCGAGCAGAGTTTCAAACAACAGTTCACACTTATAAAGCAAAGTGACAATATTCTGCCACAGTTAAAGTGCTAGCAAGAAGTTCTTAAGCAATACACAAAGGAAGGGGGTGGAGGACGGAGAGAGAGGGAGGGAGACAGATAAAAACTTATATAAAATTAAAGAACAGATAGTTCAGATGAATGTATGTCGTCCTTAATTTTGTCTTACAATTCATTTGATTAAGAGTAAACGTTAAACTTGATAAGCTAGGATGCAATCAGATGCAAAAGCGGCAGATAGAAAGGGCATTTTTAACCCATAGAAACAACTTGCTAGGCTCTATTATGTGCCAACGCTTCAGCACAGACTAAGATGATACATTTGAACTCTAAACTGATATATAGGGGCACTCACACCAGAGCAGAGTTTACTGAGAATAAGGTCCTGCAGACATTCTGACGGAAATCATGCCAACAGTATAAGGCACGACTCTACATCTGTGTCCTGCTAGTCAGAGTTGTCTTAATTCTAAGAATTTGATAATTTTTATTCACTCTTGACTTTTTACTTTTTGCAACCTGCTTGCATCATTAAATTAAGTTTACATCCAACAACATTGTTATTTCTCGACTAGACATATATAAGTCACTACATGAAAGATAACCAGTGATTGTCAACAGTCCAAATGGCTAGTAATTTTCACATCGCTCTCACAAATATTACTTACTCTTCGTGCTTCATATAGAAGAATGTGGATGAAAAATACGGTCATTGGACAATTTTCTCCCGAATTATTTTTGACAAAGAGTTTAGGCAAAACAAAAATATCTAGATAGTTTTATGTGAAATTTCGCGAGTGTTCGCAAAAAGTTGATCAAAAAGTTGTGCCTCAGGGAAGTTCTCAACCAAGTCTGTAAGAGATAAATTTTGGAGGAAAACTTAAAACTAAGACCAAACCATATTTAATCGAAAAACTTTCCACAAGCATCAAAATATTTACATCGAAGCACTAAAGCATATCTATGCAGTGACCCCAAAAGTATAATGGATTGTCAGAGATGAGCTCAATTTTCAGAACAAGTGCGAAGAAGAATTGAAGAATATAATGCTTACCATGTCACCAGGAAGTTGAGAACTCAAAGGTATCCGCTGCCAGGTTTCACCAGCATCGGAAGTATACAACAAGATTGCTGGTTTTCCAATAATCCACCCTTCCTTGCCTTTGAAGCTAATAGAATTAAACCTATAATTGAAATCTTCCTCTTCGGCAGAAGCTATAGATCTCGATGCCCAAGTACTTCCTCCATCCTTTGTTTCCAAAATAGTTTGCCTGGTCCCCAGTAGAAAACCTGCCAAAGCATGATTTTCCACAATTGTTCCACTAATAAACACAAATCTTTAACTCAATGCACAAAGCACACAGCATTGAAGTAAACAATTATCACAAAGGACGATATCCCATCATTGTTCAACTAAACTAAGAAAAAAAATTCTTAAACGTAAAGCACAACACAACGAGGCTGTGCATGATGGTATCTCATCACTGTTAAATGAAATTAAGTACAAACCTTAAACTCAATGCACACTGCCATGATGCTGTCAACGATGCATAGACGATTTGCCATCACTGTTTGACTAAAGTTAGTACAATTCTCAACCATAATGCATTAGATCCTAAGGTTTTTGAGTATTCTTATATCTTCAAAAAGAATGATTAGAACTTCCCACCACCAATTAGCTAAATTAAGCACAATTCTTTAACTTACAACCACCACATTCTAGGGATTTGAGCATACTTAGGTCAAATTAAATGTAATTTTTAAAGAAGATCTCTTATCCATTCGTCGTTCTTAATTTGAGAGCTACTGTCAGACATGTACATACTGTTCCCTCTGATTCAAATTTGTTGGGCTATGCCTCATTTCTTAGCAACCTATTTGTACACCCAACTAAACATTTGAAGAAAAAATGCTTGCAAGTTAAAACATTTTGCAGTTTCCTCCATACCAAACACACTCAATTCAATTACGCAAAAATCGATAAACTAAATGCAGCATTGAATTGAGATCAGTTATGGAAGAGAATGAATAACACAAACCGTGAGTGGGGTCATCGGGAACAAAGGCAATGTCGAGAAGGACGACACCAGGGTCAATAGGAAGATAAACTCTTTCCCATTCAGAGAGAGGGACCTCATCAGCTTTAGCAGGGAGAGGTGAGATTCCGGCTCCGAGCAATGGCGGTAGAGCAATGAAAGCAGCAGTCTCAGCGATTAACTGCCTGCGGTTAATAGTAGCAGATGCTCTTGGTACCAACCGAGGAAGCTGATGAGGCGAAGCAGCAGAAGAAGAAGAAGAAGAAATGGTGTTAGAAGTAGGTTTGAGAGGAGTGAAAATGGAGTTCCAGCAAGAACATGCCATTGTTTTTGTTATGTTTGGTGCTCTCACTCTTATCCGAATGAAAGAAAGAGAGTTGCTGTTTGCTGTTGCTTTTTCCAAATAGCTTCGCGGGAGGTTTGAAGCATACGTATTCCCTAAACATTACGAGTGGTCATGAATTCGTTATCTAAGGGCCTACACTCTCCTCAACAGCCTCGAATATTCTTCTTCTATAAAGAAATTATTTTATAAAGGAATTTTTACATGTGTATACTATATAGCAAACCTTATTACCAACCATGTTTAAGGTTTGTGTTTATTACATTTAAGCATACCAAGTTTCAATTTATGTACCATAATTCAATTTAAGGCATTAATTAAGTTACCATTTATTGTAGGAGTGTATTTAGGGATAATATCTTCCAATATTTACCTACCCGCTTATCTCTCTTCCAATTTTTAAAATTTTCGTACCTCACCCCCACCCCCCACCCCACGATTTCACCCAGTACATTTTTTCCCTCACGTTTTTTTGTGTTTTACAGTTCTTCTCCACCTTTTCCGTATAGCAGAACACATCTTCCTCATTCTCCATTAACTTCCACTCTATTTTTTTCTAGTTCATCTTTCAACAAAATCATGAAGAATCAAAATACACCTAAAAAAACTTACAAAAGAGGTTTTAACTGATGTTCCTTCTTTCGATTTAGGTGTTTTAACACCTAAATCTTCTGCAAAAAACCAACAGAATACACATGCAACTGGAAAATCGAAACCTATTCCTTCACCCGGACAAATAAGGGCTGAAATGCGCTCTAAGCATTTACAAGATAGAAATGCTAGTGATGTTGATCAACAACAGCGCAAACGCAAGGGAAAACAGTTGGAATTTGACGATGATTTTGTCGAGGATTCACCAAAGCTTAAATCTGTCAAAAAATCGAAGTTATCTCCATCTTCTTCTAAAAAACCAAAAAGGAGACATTCAAAAAAAGCAAAAAAAGTCATCCCTCATGATTTTTCACAAAAGGTATTTTTATTTTATTTTGCCGTGTAGTTATGTAAAATTTTTAATTTGTCTCAATTTTGAGTTTAAATTGTCGTTATTTTGTTTTTTTATATGAATTATTAATATATGTGTTGTTAATTTGTAGTTATATTGTGTAAATTTGTAGTTAGAAACAGTGATTATGTAGTTAATTTGTCTCAAGTTGAGATTTAATTGTTGTTATTATGTAGTTTTTATATGAAATATTAGTACATGTGTAGTTATATTTTAGTTATATTGTGATGGATTTTGTAGTAATGAATAGTGTTTTTGTATTTAATTTGTCTCAATTTTAAGGTTTAATTGTCGATATTCTGTATTTTTTATACGAATCATTAATATATTTGTAGTTAATTTTTAGTTATTGTGTGGTAGATATGTAGTTTTGGAACAGGTGTTTTGTAATTAATTTGTAGTTTTTGTAGTTAATTTTTAGTTATAATATCATTGTGTTCTGTACTTGTCCAGTTATTATGTAGTTAATTTGTAGTTTTTGTAGTTAAATTGTAGTTATAATATCATTGTGTGTTGTAGTTGTCCAGTTATTATGTAGTTAAATGTAGTGTTATTGTATTTAATTGTAGTTAACTATACTCAATCCAGCTTTTTTCATGTTGTTTTCAGAATAGCATCTTTGTTGCTCCGCAGAATGTGGATTATGGTATTCTTAGGTTCCACACTTTGTGTGAGCCTAGCATACCAAGCCAAATTAAGGCTTTGCTATCTGCCAATGCTTTACGAGCTTTTAAAAAAACCTGTTTTGGGTACTTGTTAGGTCTTCCACCTGTTGTGATGCAAAATCAATCACTTCATCTCCTAATGAAGTATGAGCTGGCAATTCTTAATCTTCCAGAAAAGATTCAATATGCAAATGAAGAATTTGCTGAACCATCCAATGTGCAAGTTGATGCATCTCCAACAGCTGAACCAAAAGAATTTTCTTCAAATAAGTCAATGGAATCAGTGAACATCAAGATCAGCAATCTAGAAAAGAAAATTGTGCAGGTTTTTTACAAAAATACAAATAACTACACTTGTGACTACAATTTTAATACAGTTTATTTATTATGTAGCTAATGTGTATTTTAATTGTAGAGTATATATTAATATTACAACCTCATTATTCATATGTGTTTTTGAAGGTTGATAAGAAGTTAGATTCTATAAAGAAGGATGTTGTTGATGAACTCTCTTCCATTCGACAGTTCATAGATCAATCTATAAAGAATGTTATGTCTGCCATTAACAAGAGGTTTGAGTTTGATGATTCAAAGGTTCGATTTTTCATACCAAATTTAGTACAAATCTATATTTGACATATCACTCAATTTCTTTCTAAAATATACATCAAAATTGTAGTTTGCAGGGAGTTCCACCAAACCTAATGAACAAAATCTCTTTGTCAAACACCAGCAATTTGGTATTAATTCTGGTGAGAAAATAGAAGCAACTCCTGCAACCATAAGTAAAAGAGGTATCTACATTACTCATTCAAACCTATCTTCAAATTGTATGAGTTACTAATTACTTTATAATTATATTTTGTAGACCCCACTGTTAAACAACCTGGACAACCTCAAGTTGACTTATATCCCGATTTTCAAGAAGTTGCTTGATGCCTATACACCAGGTATAGTAACATTTATTACTTTTTTACCAAATTTATATATAACCTACAAATAACTACATTTAAATTCATTGTACCTACAATTGTTCATTCCATATCATAGGGGTAGTGTCAGCAGTGGTTGATCAACCACAGTCCCCAATACATGTGTCACGACCCAAACCCTGGTCGTGATGGCGCCCAACACAATGCTAGGCAAGCCCGACCATAATATCCTCTTAACCAGCCAATTATTAAATAAATTAAACTTAAACAGTAGTTAGTCATAACAGGTAATAACCGAAACGTCAAAACATGCAAAATACGGTCCCAAACATATCGTGGTGTCACGAGACTGAGCCTCTACAGAATAGCATCCTAATACAACCAAGTCTAGACAAATAGGAAATCAACAAGATGATAAAGAAGGAGAAAACAAGCTCTGCGGACGCTGGCAGCTACCTCGTAATCTCCGCAAAAGTAGATATGGATCAGCAGCTAAAATGTCTCAACTGCTCTCGGGCACCTGTGGATCTGCACCAAAAAGTGCAGGGGAGTGGGGTGAGTATATTTCAACTCAGTGAGTAACAATAATAAATAATAACCGAAAGTAAGAACTCCTGTGCTATCACTTAGCAGTTCTAAGGCAATCTTCACAAGTACGTCATCACTATAGTAGTACTTTAACCTCCAATCTACGTTTATCTCTACAAGATCTCCACACCGAACAAACCCTCGCTCGTACCCCTACGGTGTACGGCCATCTCAACATATAAAGGCACATACTTATGTCTATAATGTATAAGTATCTAAGTAAATAGTAGGATATGATTAAGTATAATGCTGCGGCGTGCGGCCCGCTCCAATACATATACTGCTGCGCGGCGCGCAGCCCGCTCCATTTAACGTCGACGGCGCTCACTGGGGGTGTATACGGACTTCGGAGGGGCTCCCTAGGCCCAAGCGCTATGGTGCTATGGCTTGCAGCCAGGTCCACCATATATCACTGCGGCGTGCGGTCCGATCCAACATATATATCGCTGCGGCGTGCGGCCCGATCCCATAATATACCGGCGCTCGCCTGGAATGTGTGCGGACTCGGACTCCGAGGGGCTCCTACGACCCAAGCGCAATAATACCGCGGCGTGCGGTCCGTCCCACATGTATATTACATGTATATCACATGCATATTCCTCTGCGGCGTGCGGTCCGATCCAAAATAGGTATCTATATGCATAATACCTCATAATGGGTCCTCGACCCTATCCCGGTCAGTATGTACTTGGCCTCTCGGGCCCAATATAATATATCACAATGGGTCCTTGACCCTGTCTCGGTTAATATAGACTTGGCCTTTCGGGCCCAATATAACATCTCATAGTGGGTCCTCGACCCTATCTCATCTCAATCGGTATAAACTTGGCCTTTCAGGCCCACTCAGCTAGAACAGGGAATTCCACCCTAGATAATCTCTCTCAATGTACACATCTAGTACGAGCTCATATTATGCTATACAGCTAGAGCCATGGCTGAGTGTATATTTCCAACACAATGTAAAGGTCACCTAGCTCTATAGGTTCCCTAATGCTCTACGGATCGGCACGAGGCCCCAAACATGGCTATTAGCCCAATGGTACAGTTATAACCTCATTAACAGTTGTACAACACAGTATTCTATTAGCCGGGAAGGACTAAGTCCGAACCCCTTATCACAATGTTACCACGCCCGTCATAGAACGCGTGTCTCATCTCAACATAGCACTGTAAAGTGCTAGAACGGGGTTTCAAACCCTCAGTGTATTGTTTACTACTACCACTCACCTCGAACCGGTAGAAGCTTCAATCCGCCTTGCGCTTGCCTCGCAAATCAATCTCCTCGGATGCCAAATCTGCTCAAAGTCATAGAGAATGCATCAATATACGCTAATTTCACGAAATTCATTCGAAATAACCCAATTTATATCAAAACCCACAAGTTGTCAAATCCCGACTTTTGGTACACTTGTCGAAAAATTACAAAAATTACATATTCGGAATCCTCATCTCGATACGAGTCTAGGCATATAAAATTTACCAAATTCGGACTCCATTTGCCCACTCAAATCAGTGTTTTTCTTTAATTTAGGCCTAGGGCTCAAACCCACCTTTAATCTTCCATTTACAGGGATTTAACCAAGGATTTCATGTTAAATTGATGTAATTAAGCCACAAAACTTACCTCCAACGAATCCCCGATGAATTACCAGCAATTCCCGTGAGTTTCTCTCTCTAGAACTCAAAAATGGAGGTTTCATGAATGAAACCCGTAGCCCCTCTGTTCTGTGATTAAATTCTCTGCCAGACGAATTAACCCTACGCGATCGCAGCCTTTGGCACGCGATCGCGATGCACAAATTTTGGGCGGCCTAATTTTCCTCTACGCGATCGCGTGATCCTGGACGCGATCGCAGTGAACAATTCAGTGACCCTACGCGATCGCAAACGAACTAACGCGATCGCAGTGAACAAACTCGGCCGGCTCCCAGATTAACCTACGCGATCGCGACACAAGACACGCGATCGCACTGCTTCCGACCAAATACCCTACGCGATCGCATAAAACCTCACGCGATCGCAATGCTCCAAGCTTCAGACTTACGCGATCGCAGGCTTTGCTTCGCGATCGCAGAGCTCGGGATTTCTCCCTTACGCGATCGCATGGCCATCTCCGCGATCGCGGAGAACAAAATTTTTCTACGATTATTGCAGCAGAACAGCAGTGCCTTTTGGCACAAATTGGTCCGTTTGGACCCCCGAATCCATCCCGAGGCCTCCGGGACCCCAACGAAAACCACCAACATACTCCAAAACACGATACGAACTTGTTCCAATCATAAAAACACCACCCTAAACATCAAAATCACCAATTACACACGGATTCAAGCCTAAATTTCTTAAAACTTTCCGAATTACACATTCGATCAAAAACCCGACCAAACGACGTCCGAATGACCTGAAATTTTGCAGGCACATCCAAAATCACCTAACGAAGCTACCTGCAACTGTCGGAACTCCATTCCGACCCCCGGATCTAAATCTCACCTATCGTCCGGATTTCGCCAAAATTCAACCTTAGCCAATTCAAGCCTATTTCTACACCGGGCCTCCAAATTCAATTCCGATCGCTCCCCTAAGTCACAAATCACCTTTCGGAACTAACCGAATCATCAGAATCCGATTCCGAGCCCTCTAGCTAAATAGTCAACTCCGGGTTGACTTTTCTTATTCAAGTTTCCTTCACAAAGGCTATATGCCTCATTCCCAATTTAATTCACTCCTAACTCCCCCGATAGACTCTAACACTTATATAAAAGCATGAATTATGTAATTACAACACAACGGGTTGGTAATTCCCGTGACGACGGGCCGGGTCGTCACATTCTCCCCTCTTAAGCAAACGCTCGTCCTCGAGCGGGTCAAGAAACATACCTGAAGTCTCAAATAGCTGAGGGTATCTGCTCCGCATCTCCCGCTCAACCTCCCAAGTAGCCTCCTCCACGGGTCGACCTCTCCACTGAACCTTAACCGATGCAATCTCCTTGGACCTCAATTTTCTCACCTGACGACCCAAAATAGCAATAGGCTCCACATCATAGGACAGATCACCATCAAGCTGGATGGTACCGAAGTCTAATACATGAGACGGATCTCCAATGTACTTCCGGAGCATAGACACATGGAATACCGGATGAACGCTGGATAAACTGGGTGGCAAGGCTAACTCATATGCCACCTCTCCAACTCTCCCGAGTATCTCAAAAGGGCCAATATACCTGGGACTCAACTTCCCTTTCCTCCCGAACCTCATGACACCCTTCATAGGTGAAATCTTCAACAATACTCTGTCACCAACCATGAAAGACAACTCTCGAACTCTACGGTCCGCATAACTCTTCTGACGAGACTGTGCTGTACGAAGCCTCTCCTGGATCAACTTTGCTCTATCCAGAGCATCTTGGACTAACTCAGTCCCTATCAATCTAACCTCACCAGGCTCAAACCATCCCACGGGAGATCTACACCGTCCGCCATACAATGCCTCGTACGGGGCCATCTGAATACTCGACTGGTAGCTGTTGTTGTAGGCAAACTCAGCAAGTGGTAAGAATTCATCCCACGAACCACCAAAATCAATCACACATGCCCGCAACATATCCTCCGGGATCTGAATAGTACGCTCAGACTGCCCGTCTGTCTGGGGGTGAAATGTTGTACTCAACTCAACCCTCGTACCCATCTCTCGCTGAAATGCTCTCCAAAACTGGGAAGTGAACTGAGTGCCTCTGTCAGATATAATAGACACTGGGACCCCATGCAACCTGACAATCTCCCGAATAAAGATCACTGCCAACCGCTCCGATGAGTAAGTAGTACTAACCGGGATGAAATGTGCGGACTTAGTCAGCCGATCAACAATCACCCATACAGAATCAAACTTCCTCGCTGTCCGAGGTAGCCCAGTAACAAAATCCATGGTGATCCTCTCCCATTTCCACTCGGGAATAACCATACGCTGAAGAACACCGCCCGGTCTCTGATGCTCATATTTGACCTGCTGGCAATTGAGGCACTTAGCTACATGCCTAACAATATCCATCTTCATTCTCCTCCACCGGTAGTGCTGTCTCAAGTCTTGGTACATCTTTGCGGCACCTGGGTGAATAGAGTACCGCGAACCGTGTGCCTCCTCAAGTATCAACTCCCGCAAACCATCAACATTGGGCACACATATACGGCCCTGCATCCTCAAAACACCATCACTGTCGATAGTCACATCTCTGACATCATTATGCTGCACTCTGTCCTTAAGGACAAGCAAATGTGGGTCATCATACTGTCGCTCTCTGATGCGATCATATAAGGAAGATCGAGAAGCAATACAAGCCAACACTCGACTCGGCTCCGAAATATCTAATCTCACTAGCCGATTGGCTAGGGCCTGAACATCATAAGCAAAAGGCCTCTCCCCAACTGGGATGAAAGCTAAGCTGCCCATGCTAACCGCCTTCCGACTCAAGGCATCGGCCACCACATTGGCCTTCCCGGGATGATACAAAATAGTGATATCATAGTCCTTAAGCAACTCCAACCACCTCCGCTGTCTCAAATTAAGGTCCTTCTGTCTGAATAAGTGCTGAAGGCTGCGATGATCCGTGAACACCTCACATGAGACACCATACAGGTAATGCCTCCAAATCTTCAAGGCATGAACTATGGCTGCTAGCTCCAAATCATGAACAGGGTAGTTCTTCTCGTGGGGCTTCAACCGACGAGAGGCATAAGCAATGACCCTACCCTCCTGCATCAACACACAACCAATGCCCACTCCCGAGGCATCACAATACACAGTATAAGGATCTAAAGCTGACGGCAGAATCAAGACTGGTGTTGTGGTCAGTGCTGTCTTGAGCTTCCGAAAGCTCTCCTCGCACTCCTCGGACCATAAGAAAGGAACACCCTTCTGAGTCAATCTAGTCAAGGGTGAAGCAATAGAAGAGAACCCCTGAACGAATCGGCGATAATACCCTGCCAATCCCAGAAAGCTACGGATCTCAGTAACTGAGGTCGGTCTGGGCCAACTCTGCACTGCCTCGACCTTTCTCGGATCTACCTGAATACCATCACAGGACACCACGTGCCCTAAGAATGCCACGGACTCAAGCCAGAACTCACATTTGGAGAACTTGGCATACAGCTTCTCCTCTCTCAATCTCTGCAACACAATACTCAAGTGCCGAGCATGCTCCTCCTGGCTACGAGAGTAGACAAGTATGTCATCAATGAATACGATCACAAATGAATCAAGATACGGCCCGAATACACTGTTCATCAGATGCATAAATGCTGCTGGGGCGTTGGTCAGCCCAAAAGACATCACAAGGAATTCATAGTGACCATATCTGGTCCGGAATGCAGTCTTCATAATGTCAGACTCTCTAATCTTCAGCTGATGGTAGCTTGAACGAAGATCAATCTTCGAGAACACCCTAGCTCCCTGGAGCTGATCAAATAAATCATCAATACGAGGAAGAGGATACTTATTCTTCACTGTTACTTTGTTTAGCTGCCTATAGTCAATACACATCCTCATAGATCCGTCCTTCTTCTTAACAAACAGGACCGGTGCACCCCACGGCGACACACTCGGCCGAATGAACCCCTTATCTAGGAGTTCCTGGAGCTGCTCCTTCAATTCCTTCAACTCAGCTGGTGCCATACGATACGGAGGAATAGAAATAGGCTGAGTGCCTGGCACCAAATCGATACCAAAATCAATATCCCCGTCCGGCGGCATGCCCGGCAGGTCTGAGGGAAACACATCAGGAAAGTCTCGCACAATGGGAACAGAATCAATACTGGGAGTCTGGGCCTCGACTTCCCGCACAAATGCTAAATAAGAGAGACATCCCTTCCCAACCATTCGTTGGGCGTTGAGGAAAGATATTACCCTGCTAGGTACATACTCAGTCGTGCCTCGCCACCCGATCCTCTGAATGCCCGGCATAGCCAAAGTGACTGTCTTAACATGACAGTCCAGAATAGCATGACATGGAGATAGCCAGTCCATGCCCAATATAACATCAAAATCAATCATGTTGAGAAGCAACAGGTCTACTCGGGTCTCCAGACCTCCAATAGTGACCAAACAAGACCGGTATACGTGGTCCACAACAATAGTATCCCCTACCGGGGTAGATACATGCACTGGCAGCTCAAGACTCCCTCGGGTCGTGCCCAAATGAGGAGCAAAATATGTAGACACATAAGAATAAGTAGAACCGGGATCAAACAATACCGAGGCATCTCCGTGGCAGATTGAAATAATACCTGTAATGACAGCATCAGAAGTAACAGCCTCAGATCGGCCCTGAAAAGCATAGCATCTAGCCTGACCGCCTGATCGGCCTCCCCTCGAGGGCGACCCCTAGCTGTCTGACCCTCACCCCTAGCTGGCGGGGCGGGTGCTGAAGTAGAAGGACCAGATGACGAGGGCTGCCCCCTCTGCTGATAAGATCCGGAAACAAGACGGGGACACTCCCTACGGTGATGCCCAAACTCTCCGCACTCGTAGCAACTCCCCGGTGCTGGGTACTGAGACTGATAAGGACCTCTGGCGCTGGAATGGCCAGCTGATGAACTAGGCCGAGATGAACCCTGAGCGGATGGGGCCTGTGAAGAACTCTGAGCTGGCATGGCACTGAGAGATGGCTGGCTCTGGTGCGAACCCTGATAACCCTGTCTAGGAGACCATCTGCGACGATCTGAGCGACCCGACTGCGAAGACCTGAAAGAGCGACCTCGGCTCTGCTGACTCTGGCCTCTGGTCTGAGTGCCATTGGAACTAGCTGCTCCTCGAGGCCTCTTGGCCTCCCTCTCATCCCGCTCCCTGCGACGATCTGTCTCAATGTCGCGAGCAATATCCACGGCATCCTCAAATGTACGACTCAAAACCCTCTCCCGAGTCATCAGAATACGAATGGGGTAAATGAGGCCGTCCACGAAGCGCCCAATCCTCTCTCTGTCGGAATGAACCAACCACGGTGCATATCTGGACAACTCTGTAAATCTGATCTCATACTCTGACACTGACATGTCCCCCTGACGGAGACCCTCAAACCGCCTACGCATCTCCTCTCTCTGAGATCGAGGCACCCATTTCTCCAAGAACATAGTGGAGAACTCCGGCCATGATAGTGGTGCTCCTCCGGCTGGCCTGCGGCGCTCATAAGCCTCCCACCAAGCGAAGGCTGGCCCCTGAAACTGAAAGGTAGTGAAAGATACCCCACTGGACTCCAATATCCCTGCCGTACGAAGCATCCGACGGCACTTATCCAGAAAACCTTGGGCGTCCTCGCCCGGAGCACCAGTGAACACTGGAGGAGATAACCCGGTGAACCTCTCGAGACGACGCTGCTCATCGTCTGTCATAGTTGGGACCCTGTCCCCCCTGAATCTGATCTGCTGGCTGAACCAGAACCACAGGCTGAACTGGAGGAGCCTCTGGTGTCTGTATGCCCTGCACTGCCGGCTCTGGAGTGCGTACTGCGGGGGTCTGATGACCACCCCCGATCCCCGATGCAGCTGCTGCAGTAGTAACTGAAACCGCCTGTGCTAGGCCAGTGCAGACTGCTAGTATCTGAGCCAGGGTCTCCCGTAGACCCGGAATAGCAATGGGCACAGCTGGTGCCTGATCTGGTGCTGCTGGCACCTCTGCAACTGGGGGCTGTGGGTCAGCTGGCGCTGCCTCAGCTGCCCCAACTCCGCCTCGACCACGACCGCGTCCACGGCCTCTAGTAGGTGGTAGTGGTGGTCGTCCCCCACGTCCGGATGATCGAGTTCTCGCCATCTGCGAGAGAATAGAATGTCAAAGTTCAGTTCAAGTCAAAAGTAATCGCACGACAAGAATTCCAAGAATTGAAACTTTTCCTAAAAAGGTTTGCGGCCTCCCGAGGATAAGTACAGGCGTCCCCGCACCGATCCACGAGACTCTACCAACCGGCTCATGACTCCCAATACCAGAATCCCTAATACTGGTTTTGTCACGACCCAACCCTGGTCGTGATGGCGCCCAACACAATGCTAGGCAAGCCCGACCATAATATCCTCTTAACCGGCCAATTATTAAATAAATTAAACTTAAACAGTAGTTAGTTATAACAGGTAATAACCGAAACGTCAAAACATACAAAATACGGTCCCAACATATCGTGGTGTCACGAGACTGAGCCTCTACGGAATAGCATCCTAATACAACCAAGTCTAGACAAATAGGAAATCAACAAGATGATAAAGAAGGAGAAAACAAGCTCTGCGGACGCTGGCAGCTACCTCGTAATCTCCGCAAAAGTAGATATGGATCAGCAGCTAAAATGTCTCAACTGCTCTCGGGCACCTGCGGATCTGCACCAAAACAGTGCAGGGGAGTGGGGTGAGTATATTTCAACTCAGTGAGTAACAATAATAAATAATAACTGAAAGTAAGAACTCCTGTGCTATCACTTAGCAGTTCTAAGGCAATCTTCACAAGTACGTCATCACTATAGTAGTACTTTAACCTTCCAATCTACGTTTATCTCTACAAGATCTCCACACCGAACAAACCCTCGCTCGTACCCCTACGGTGTACGGCCATCTCAACATATAAAGGCACATACTTATGTCTATAATGTATAAGTATCTAAGTAAATAGTAGGATATGATTAAGTATAATGCGCGGGCGTGCGGCCCGCTCCAATACATATACTCGTCGCGGCGCGCGGCCCGCTCCATTGAACGTCGACGGCGCTCACCGGGGGTGTATACGGACTTCGGAGGGGCTCCCTAGGCCCAGCGCTATGGTGCTATGGCTTGCAGCCGGGTCCACCATATATCAGCTGCGGCGTGCGGTCCGATCCAACATATATATCTGCGCGGCGTGCGGCCCGATCCCATAATATACCGGCGCTCGCTGGAATGTGTGCAGACTCGGACTCCGAAGGGCTCCTACAGCCCAAGCGCAATAATACTGCGGCGTGCAGTCCGTCCCACATGTATATTACATGTATATCACATGCATATTACTGCGGCGTGCAGTCCGATCCAAAATAGGTATCTATATGCATAATACCTCATAATGGGTCCTCGACCCTATCCCAGTCAGTATGTACTTGGCCTCTCAGGCCCAATATAATATATCACAATGGGTCCTTGACCCTGTCTCAGTTAATATAGACTTGGCCTTTCAGGCCCAATATAACATCTCATAGTGGGTCCTCGACCCTATCTCATCTCAATCGGTATAAACTTGGCCTTTCAGGCCCACTCAGCTAGAACAGAGAATTCCACCCTAGATAATCTCTCTCAATGTACACATCTAGTACAGGCTCATATTATGCTATGCAGCTAGAGCCATGGCTGAGTGTATATTTCCAACACAATGTAAAGGTCACCTAGCTCTATAGGTTCCCTAATGCTCTACGGATCGGCACGAGGCCCCAAACATGGCTATTAGCCCAATGGTACAGTTATAACCTCATTAACAGTTGTACAACACAGTATTCTATTAGCCGGGAAGGACTAAGTCCGAACCCCTTATCACAATGTTACCACGCCCGTCATAGAACGCGTGTCTCATCTCAATATAGCACTGTAAAGTGCTAGAACGGGGTTTCAAACCCTCAGTGTATTGTTTACTACTACCACTCACCTCGAACCGGTAGAAGCTTCAATCCGCCTTGCGCTTGCCTCGCAAATCAATCTCCTCGGATGCCAAATCTGCTCAAAGTCATAGAGAATGCATCAATATACGCTAATTTCACGAAATTCATTCGAAATAACCCAATTTATATCAAAACCCACAAGTTGTCAAATCCCGACTTTTGGTACACTTGTCGAAAAATTACAAAAATTACATATTCGGAATCCTCATCTCGATACGAGTCTAGGCATATAAAATTTACCAAATTCGGACTCCATTTGCCCACTCAAATCAGTGTTTTTCTTTAATTTAGGCCTAGGGCTCAAACCCACCTTTAATCTTCCATTTACAGGGATTTAACCAAGGATTTCATGTTAAATTGATGTAATTAAGCCACAAAACTTACCTCCAATGAATCCCCGATGAATTACCAGCAATTCCCGTGAGTTTCTCTCTCTAGAACTCAAAAATGGAGGTTTCATGAATGAAACCCGTAGCCCCTCTGTTCTGTGATTAAATTCTCTGCCAGACGAATTAACCCTACGCGATCGCAGCCTTTGGCACGCGATCGCGATGCACAAATTTTGGGCGGCCTAATTTTCCTCTACGCGATCGCGTGATCCTCGACGCGATCGCAGTGAACAATTCAGTGACCCTACGCGATCGCAAACGAACTAACGCGATCGCAGTGAACAAACTCGGCCGGCTCCCAGATTAACCTACGCGATCGCGACACACGACACGCGATCGCACTGCTTCCGACCAAATACCCTACGCGATCGCATAAAACCTCACGCGATCGCAATGCTCCAACCTTCAGACTTACGCGATCGCAGGCTTTGCTTCGCGATCGCAGAGCTCGGGATTTCTCCCTTACGCGATCGCATGGCCATCTCCGCGATCGCGGAGAACAAAATTTTTCTGCGATTATTGCAGCAGAACAGCAGTGCCTTTTGGCACAAATTGGTCCGTTTGGACCCCCGAATCCATCCCGAGGCCTCCGGGACCCCAACGAAAACCACCAACATACTCCAAAACACGATACGAACTTGTTCCAATCATAAAAACACCACCCTAAACATCAAAATCACCAATTACACACGGATTCAAGCCTAAATTTCTTAAAACTTTCCGAATTACACATTCGATCAAAAACCCGACCAAACGACGTCCGAATGACCTGAAATTTTGCAGGCACATCCAAAATCACCTAACGAAGCTATTGCAACTGTCGGAACTCCATTCCGGACCCCGGATCAAAATCTCACCTACCGTTCGGATTTCGCCAAAATTCAACCTTAGCCAATTCAAGCCTATTTCTACACCGGGCCTCCAAATTCAATTCCGATCGCTCCCTAAGTCACAAATCACCTTCCGGAACTAACCGAATCATCAGAATCCGATTCCGAGCCCTCTAGCTAAATAGTCAACTCCGGGTTGACTTTTCTTATTCAAGTTTCCTTCACAAAGGCTATATGCCTCATTCCCAATTTAATTCACTCCTAACTCCCCCGATAGACTCTAACACTTATATAAAAGCATGAATTATGTAATTACAACAGAACGGGTTGGTAATTCCCGTGACGACGGGCCGGGTCGTCACAACATGGTGTAACAATGAAGGAAGTTTCTCAGGGAGGAATTGATGAAAAAGAAGTTGTGCATGAACCCATACAAAACAAAGCTGTTACATTGGATGATTTCGAGCTTCCAGACAACTTATCACAATTGGTGATTTTTGAGGATCCACTACAAGTTGAAGTAACCCCTCTTCATCCTGTTAGAACAAAGTTGCCGGGAAAACATGCTCGATCACCATTCACACCATTGTACAGTACTGAAGGAAGCACATCTGCTGGGCCTAAAATTTTTAACATGAAGCACCCTTTCACTACAGTCATAGGTGAAGATGTAGATCCTGAATTGATAGACAGGTTCACAACTTGGTTATACAAGTCGCAATGACAAAGGAAATAGGAGGTATATTTGCTTTAATTTATACATTTTATCAATTCTTTTTTACAAATTAAAGGTTAAATTAATTTTGCTAAATGTTATATTTGATTCAATCTTTTTGTTATTATAGGAGGAAAGATTTCTACTCACGGAAGGATAACCAAATAAATCCTCAGTTGGATTTGGGTTGTGAAAAGATTCATAAGAAAGAATGGTTCTATCAACTAGCTCACCCTGGACAAGTAATCAATAGCACTGTAAGTATATAGTTTTTAAACTTCCATTCCTGTTTTTATTCATAGTATGTGTGCAGCTGTAGTTCATATGTAGTTTTTTGTAGTTGATATTCTTTGGTTGTAGTATTTCTTCACATTTGTTCATTATAACTTGCACTAAATTGTACTAGTTGATGCATTTGTTTTAACTGTAATTTATTTGTTGTTGGGGAAAAGTTACAGAACATGCGACATTTTTTTTGGATAAGTCTAATTTGTAGTTAGTATGTAGTTGTTTGTAGATATTTGTAGTTAATAATGTTGTTTTACTGTATACTGCAATTTTATTTGTGCAGCACATTGATGTTATTATGTATTATCTGAGAAAAAAAGGAAAATATGGCCCTAACATCAAGACAAGGTTTACAACAACTGATTGCTTGTTCAAGATAAAGATTGAAGCAATATACGAGAAGTTCACTAGTTCTCCGCCGGCTATAAGGAATTCGGTGATTAAACCTGAGGATGACATTGCTGAATATATACTGGGATACAGGATTCTTGCAAATGTTCGATGGGATGTTATTGATTATGTGCTCATGCCTGTTAACATTGTTGATAACTTTCATTGGTTGTTGCTAGTCTTTGACATAAAGGATAGGCAACTTTATGTTTATGATTCATTGGTAAGAGCAAAGCGTAACCAATCTGTTCAAACAATGGTTGACAAGTTTGCAAGAATCATTCCTCTATATTTGTCATGCACTGGTTTTTATGGTAAACGCAATGATATTGACTTCAAGAATTCAAAGTCATACATTGAAAAAGCGGTTACCGACCCTCTTGACATTCAATGGCTGGTTGCGGAGATTCCACAACAAAAAGAAGGCTCACTGTAAATAAACTATTCTCCCTTTCTATATTGTTTATCCTATTGTTTTTGTAGTTTGATATATACTGACAAATGATCATTTAATGCAGGGATTGTGGTGTATATATTGCTTCTTTTGCTGAATATGTTAGCTGTGGTGACTTTTACATACCAAAGGAAGATTTGAGTGATATTGTCCCATATCGTATTCGCTATGGAGCTCTACTATGGGATTACGCCACAAAGAAGATAGAAGATGGATCAATTAGCGAGAGTGAGGTTACAGGCAGACTTGCTAGAAGGAAGGGTGCACCGGCAAAAAACGAGAGGACTAAAGTTCAACGAAAGAAGAGATGATTTCTTTTTTTCTTAGATGTGTCTCTGTAGTTTGGTAGTTGTTAAAAAATGTAGGAATTATGTTTCTTAGTTTTTGTAAAAGATGATTGTTATCTACCAGATATTATACTCGCGTAGTCGAGTTCTATCATATTTCTATAAATGTCAGTTGTTACAATTAGATATACAATTGAACTACAGTTAACTATAACTATAAATTTAACCGTCAGTTAATATTAAATTGAACTACAATTAAACTACATTTAACTACATTTCCTGTACAATTTACTAAAACTTATATTATACGCCAACAAGTACACCACACGTATACTATATTTTAACCACAATAAGGAAACAGTTGACATTGAGTCATTCATTTATTTAAGTCATAAAGTACAATCACTATTCTTCGCATTCAAACAACATGAAATTGTAGAGCCACACAGTTAAAGTGATTCTAATAAACTTTCATCCTCAAATTCAATACAGGTTTTCAGTCATATCTGAAAAATCTTATTTACGCTACAAGACTTAAATTGAATAACAATTCTCACTACATAACAATCATTTCTTTTTTGGTGCATTCTTGCAAGTTCTTTTGTTATGCCATTCGACTCCACAATTGCCGCATAAAACCTTGTACTTCTTTGACTTTATTTCATCAAATGTTTTATATCTTTCCTTCTGAGGTCTCCCTGGCTGCCTTTTATCTCCCGCTGGTGGCTTTACTACCTCATCCAAAATATGTTGTGGAACATCCCATTTGGCTTCATCAGGAAGAGGATTTACTGGCATTTCATATGTAAGAAGAATGTTCTCCCTTGTGTAATATGGAGAGCAATAGCTTTCAGGTGTTTCATTCCTATGCCTTAATGCTGCTAGAGCATGTGCACAAGGTAGTTCGTCAAGTTGGAATTGTCCACAACTACATTTCTTGTTTTGTAGACACACAATGTACCGCTTCGCACCATCTAACACCGTATGTATATAATCGGTTGAAGCTCTCACCTACAGTATAAAAACAAACAGAAAAACTGATACATCAAATACTTCAATGGATTATATACAAATTAGCTACAACTATACTACAATTTAACTACAATTTAAACCAGATTTTGCATCACTTTTTTTTTCCTCCAGCATAAATCAAGAATATGTTACCCGTAGTTTCTGCGATGACGTGTTGTTATCATCCAACTCTTTGTGGAATTTTTGACCAAGGAATGTAAAAGTAGCCTTTGCCTTCAACAACTTTTCTTTTGTCCAACGTTCAATAAGAGTTCTCATATACTCAAATAGGTCATAAATTGGCAGCTCTCTTGCTTCTTTCGTAACAACATTCAATGACTCGGCAATGTTTGACGTCATAGTAAAAGTTCTATTTACCGTTGCATGTACTCTTGACCATCTATGATAGCCAATATCATATAGGTAAGACTTTACACGCGGGTCTACCTCTTCAATCTTCATCATCCTTTCATCGAATTCATCCAGAGTGTATGAGCGGGCTGCAGCAAAGTACAATTCATGCAGTTGTAGATGTCCCTTTTTGAATTTTGATCTTACATTTGTCCATATATGCCACATACAAGAGTAGTGTGCCATTCCCGGATAAACAACTGATGTTGCCTTCAATATACTCTCATGCCTATCTGAAACAACACACATTGAAGGTCTTTCTCCATATGCCTCCTTGAATTTCTCAAAGAACCACTTCCAAGAAGCGTCATTTTCAGAATTAACGACAACATATGCCAAGGGAAAAATAGTGCCTACATTTTGTAGTCCAAATATAAAATTAAATAGCAACTACATTTGTACAAATTCGTTATTTTTTTAATATAACTACATACAACTACAATTTAGCTACAACTTAACTACAATAATGAAAAAATAACCACACAGTATGTATTTTACTCACCTGCTGCATCCATTGTGCTGGCTGTCAGCATAATCCCCCTGTATGCTGACTTTAAAAATGTTCCATCAACGACAACAACAAGCCTACAATGTTTCCAACCATTGATTGATGTAGAAAGAGCAACAAATGCGTATAAGAAGCAATCATCTGCTGCCTTCTTTAGTTTAACAACCGAACCAGGATAGATCTTCTCAAGAATATAAAAATATTTTGGTAATTTGTTGTAGGAGTCACACGGATTTCCTCTCAAAAAATATAATGTTTTTTCCTTTGCTCTCCATGCTTGCATGTAGCTTAAGTTTAGTCCATGTTCAGATAACATGTCCTGTTGTATGTCCTTTGGTGTGTATACAGTTTTAGGATCACAATATTTCGGAACAACCATGCTACCAACCACTGATGCAGTACGTTTGCGCTGTATAAATGTTTCATCCATTATACGGCAAGTGTGTTGTCTAATGAAACTTCTTATCTTGAACATTTCAGAATCGTTAATTGATGTTGCCTTGAAATGCCATTTGCAGCTTTCAGCTACACATATAAGCCAGTAGCTATAAAAAAATTGTAGTTAAACTATAATTAAATTCAAATAACTACAAATACAGTGATACAAAAAGCATAACTAGAAATAGAATTCAACAATCCACCGGATTCAGAAATTTTGTCAAAACTACAATTAACTTCAAATATTATACAATTTAACTACATACCTTCTATGACTCGATCTCTTTACTCTGAACTGAAACTTGTGCTGCACTGCATAATTCCTCATTGCAGCAGCTATTGTTTTCTTGTCCTGATACACTTGTCCTTCTTCAATACATAATTGCTTAGATTCAGTTATTATTTCACTTTGATATTCCTCTATTGTTGGTGACGACGGAATATCAAGTAACCTTAGTGATCCTGAAGAACCTGAAGAATATAAATTCAAAAATACAGTAAATATATTGTATATTAATATTTGTAGTTAATATGTAGTTTTATGTAGTGTAAATGTAGTTAGTCGATATCTCCATAACAGTTTGCAATATGGATCAACCATACCTGTACTGATGCTTTCATTTGTGATTGCCAATTCCATATTGAAATCTCTAACACTTATACATAACGGATATGAACTTAAGTTCCTATTATCCTTCTTCGTTTCCATATACACAGAAACACTCATATCATTCCTAATTTCCATTGGAGGACAATTCTCATCCACAATGTATTTGATTTCTACAATTTTCTCAGATGTATCAATCGACAATTGTTCAGCAATTGTAGAAACGAGATTTCCGTAGCTTGAATTATCATCTACCACAATTGCGTCAACTACAAAATCTATATATCTTCCATATTTATCCCAATTACCATTCGATTTCAGCATAATTGTAACTTTTGCCATGATTTTGAGTTGTTAACCGAAAAAAACACTTTCAAAATTCAATATTTATGAGATCACAACTGTCGTTCAGTTGTATATATACAATTGGAGAACAGATAGATTGAGAAGAATAGTTTGTAGAAGAAAATTGTATTTCTACAATTTGAATTTATGAAAATTCTGCGTTTTTGGGAATAGAAGCGAGAAGATATTTTCTGTTCAGTTGAAGAAGGAGCTTTTTTCGGAGCTACAGATTCGTTTTCCTTTTCACAATTTTGAATTAAATGCACAGAATCTTCCTTCTTATTCTATGCCTACAATCGCGCGCGAATTAATGGGGATAATATCTTCAATTTTCCGTTATTTATAGTTTGGTACATAAAGTGTAGTTAAATTGTGCACAGGTCGGGTAATTACCAAATTTTAAATATTTTTGGTAATATAGTTTGCTATAGGGTACAGGTATGAAAAATTCCCTTTTATAAATATATAGTTATTTATAGAGTTGTCAAAATGGACTAGCCCAGCCCAACCCAGCCCAAGCCTCGTGAGCTTTTAAATTTGATGGGCTAGGATGGGTTGGCCCTCCATCTATATGGGCCTTAAAATGGCTAGCCTAGCCCAGCCCTAAGAGGGTTGCGGGCTAGGGCGGGCCGGCAATTTTTCTCCAAATCTTTAGATATTTTTTCGTGACATAATCTCTTAATCATATGAATAACTTTTGTTTATTTAGAGTGTACAAGAATCTTTATATTTGATAAGGAATCTCGTAATTTGAAATGTAAATTTTCTTTATCTCTAGCTCTTCTTTTTTAATGTTACATAAATATTTTTTTAGTACTTTTCTTTCACTTCCTAGATTTCAGGAATTGTTTAACTAAGTTTATACATTTAGGTTTTTTAATTTTGGTTTAACATTATTTGTTTATTTCATTATTATAGCCCATAAAGTTTTAATATTCATGAAATTATTTAGTGTTGTCAATTTTCTTTGATTATTAAAACTTGACCTTTTTCTATGCTGAATAGAAATTTAATAATTAATATTATATTAAAGTAACCTAATTGATCATTGGCCAGTTAAAGTAATTTTTTTTTTTTTAAAAAACATTATTGACTTAAATCGTTCCTAATTCGTTATTAATGAAGCAAAAGAATAACTAATCTTGTCATACTAGATGCATATCCAAAATATAATTCTAGTTGATATGGTATGGTAGATGAGCGGGGATTATAGTTAATAATTTTTTTAGTTTTTACTTTTTAAAAATATTTCAATTTGAATTTAATTAATTTTTGGCTCACGGGCCAGCCCAGACCCAGCCTCAATCAAGCCTCAAGGGCGAAAAAGCTGACTTGGGCCGGGCTTAAAAGCCTCAATTTTAAATGGGCTAAAAAAATTCCAACCCAGCCCTACCCAAATAGCGGGCTGGGCTAGGATGGCCTCACGGGTCAAGCCCATTTTGATGGCTCTAGTTATTTAGCCTTGTTATTCATTTATTTTTTTACCCATCAAACTAATTATATTTTCAGCTTTTTTAGGTAATTTTCTCTTTATTTCGTTTTCTTTTTTTATTTCTTTGCTTCTTTCCCTTTTTCCTTCTTTTCTTTCTTTTCTTTTTCTCGTTTTTTTATATATGTTTTCTCCTTTCTGTTCATTTATGTTTTGCCCATATCATATTATTATTATTATTATTTTCACACTCAATTTTGGCTCTTCTTTTCTTTTGTTTATTTTCTTTATTTGATGTTTCTTTTCTAATTTTATTTAACTCCTTTTTTTTTCTTTTTTTTCTCTTCATAATCTAATTTTATTGGCACCTTTTCCTTTTTTTATACGATAAGAAAAGATAACTGATAAAGTAAAATTTTGTTCACCTTTTTTAATATAACTGGTACAATATATATTTTTGTCTTCTTTTCTTATTTTTAATTCAATTATTAGAACAACTTATACACTATAACCGTTTCTCTTCTCTTTTTTCGTTTTTATTTTATTTTTAGTATGTTTATTATTATTTCAATCATTCCTTTTTTCATAATCTAATCCTGCACCCATTTTTTGCTCCATTATTTTCATTCTTTTGTTTATTTGTATTTTTTATATATTAGTTTTTTTTAAAATAATTAATTTAGCATATAGTATATCAAAAATAATATATTAGTAGCAGTTGACGTATATTATTGCAGTATACTATGATACCCGCATGATATATATTATATATTGACTGGATATATAACATTGAATACTCTAATAGAGAATTGAAAATTAGAAAATGACACATTGAACTTTTTTTAAAAAAAAAAATTCACAAAATACCAAATTTAACTATATCAATAAGTTATATACTATTGAATTAAATATAATATACCAAAATATTATATAGTATGTTATTATGGTATATAGTATAAATTAGTCTTCTTCGTTTGTCCAACACAATTTCAACCTAAATTTTAAAATTCTACTCCAGAATGTTACCAAATTAACTCAAACTTTAGCCACATCCTCCAATCAAATATTTCAAACTAAATATTTTGGTTTAAGAAAAAAATTAAGATAAAACATGAGAACTCCGTTGAAAAATTGAAAAATAACTTAATGAAAATTTCAATAAATTCTAAAATTTCCAAATTGTAACAGTATATTGTTACATTATATAGTATAATGTAGTACTATATCGATGAAATAAATTGTTTACCAAAAGGGTGTATAGTATATCATTTTGGTATATAGTACAAATTTTTTTTTCTCCAGTTCAATGTAATAAATTATATATTATTTAATTATATACAAAAATAGTATACAATATGTTATTTTGGTATATAGCACAAATTAGTCTTCTTCGCTGGTTCACCTCATTTTCAACCTAAATTTTAAAATCTACTCCAGATTTTCCACCAAACATTAGCCGTAACCTCCAATCAAATATTTCAAACTAAATATTTTGGTTTAAAATATTTTAAAATAATATGAGAACCCCATTGAAAATTTGAAAAGAAATCACTAAAAATTTTAAAAAATTCTAAAAGGGCAATAATGTAATAGTATATTGTTATATTATATAGTATATTATAATAGTATACCATTGGATTGAACTGTATACCAAAAAAGTATATAGAGCATACAATACAAATTCTTCTTCACCAGTTCAACACAATAAATTTTATACTATTCAGTTAAATATTATATATCAAATGGTATATAGTATGTTATTTTGGTATATAGTACATTTTTCTTTGATAGTTCAACTTAGTTTCAATAAATTTCAAAAATCTATACCGGAATTTCCACCAAATTAACTTTAACTTTAATCACAACCTCCGGTCAAATATTTCAACCTAAATATTTTGGTTTAAGAAAAAAATAAAAAGATTCTATTTAAAAGTTGACAAAGAACTCAATGAAAATTTTAAAAAACTCAAAAAGGACCAAAATTATGATAATATACTGTTACATTATATAGTATAATGTAACAGCATACTGTTGGAATAAACTGTATACCAAAATGGTATATAGTATATAATTTTGGTACACATTGCAAATTCTTCTTCTCCAATTCAACTCAACTTTAACCCAAATTTAAAAATCTACTACAAATCTTTACCAAATTCGCTGTATTTTTAGCTACAACCTCCCAACATTTAAAATTAACCCGAGCAAAATTGAATCAAAACAACTACAAATTCAATAAACCCGATTATTAATTTTAAGTGTCATGGTCCTTCAATGGTGGATTGACCCCTTCAATAACAAATCTATGAAAATCAGCATTAACACTGTAATCCAAATGTCAAAGAACAACACCAAATGAATTTCAATAATAAAACATTTCAAACACACACCAAAATTTCAGACCCAAAAGTTTGAATTCATATACATAAAGTTTCAATTTTTTTCTTCAACTCTGAATCTGTAGTATTTCTCTATTTAATAATGGATAAGACATATCGAGAACTTTTTCCTACTTAACTTTCTTGCCAATGATATATGGAAGAGAAAATTTAAGAATAAAAAGAATTGCTATTGTTGGAAGAATATGAAGAGAAAATGAATTAATGTTGTAAAAAGAAGAAAGAGAAAATGGAGAGAAAAATAGGGAAACATATAAGGCAGCTTTAAACTCTAAATTTACAGAGAAAGAGTGATAAGTAGGTGGGATAATTAATATGGGTGGGGTAGGTGGATATTGTAACTATTTTCAAAATGGGTAAGAGTGAGTAAATATTTTGGTTTTTATAAGTATATAGTGTAGTTTTCTCAAAAGTATTCAGCAAACTCTCATGGGCCCTTACATGGCACAAACCCGAATTATCAAGGACCCAGAGAAGAAAATATGGAATATTTGTATTTTATATATTTTAAACACATAAAATCTTTATTTATTTGCACAATTTTTAGTCTAGTCGCTTGTCCTTCTCTTGCTTTCAATTCCAAAAAGTATTCAACAAGCTCTCAAGTTACTTTTAATGTGCTCTTTGTTTCTTAAGAAGAACCAAAAAATTATTCCACGACCCACAACAGATTACGGTGAAATGGATAAGATTCCTCCAACCTCCTCGTACTTTAGATTCAAAAAGTATTCAACAAGCTCTCAAGTTACTTTTAATTCGCTTGTTTGTTTGTGAAGACGAACCAAAATATTCGAGGACCGAACATAGAGTGCAATGGAATGGATAAGATTTCTCCACTATTAATCAAAGATCTCGGATTTTAAGTTTTGCAAATAGAATAATTCTAGTAGGGTGTTTACCCTCAAAATCGGATAACTATTAAATTTGTATGCGGTTTTAAGGATACGTGATATAAATTGATATAATTTAATAAAATAGATTAATATTAATTTAATGATAAAAAAATAAATGCAAATCACACAAATTGAACAGACTTAGCCTTCGAGTTTGATCAACCTCAAGCCGAGAAGTAAAACAGAATAACAAGATGATGAGAACTAGAAATAACAGTGTATTGCTTTTTGTTGTGTATTACAATGTGTTCTACAAATGTATCAAACCCCCGTGTATACAGTAAGGGTATCCTACTTTTGATAAAATTCTATATAAGGTAAAAAATCTCATGAATTGCTAATAAATTGGCCACTCCTTGATACGTGCCGAGATTTTCACCGTGATCTCCAATCGATCACGGATATTTCGACCTTCCGTTATTTGGCTTGGAAAATTTTCCTCGATCTTGTTCAGTCAAAATCTTGTTCGGTCCCGGGGTCACGAGCTCGATGATCTAATTTTGTGCCTTGGTTCATTATGACTCGAGCTCGAGCTTTGACCTCCCATATTTCAGCCTCGATTGGTCACACAATAGGTGAACCTCGTTTCGATCGTATACAAATAATCTCCTTATTTTTCAGAGAGAAGACAATGAGAAATAATATGAACTTCCGAGACTTGCTTCGATAGATCATGACGATGACGTAAGCAATAAAAGTAATTGAACCATCATGTCGGTCCAATCCTCAAGGCATTAAATGTGTGTTAGTTTTCGGTCGGCCACTACGGGTTTTGAATCTTCGTTTTCAAACTATAAATACTTGAACCTTCCATCTATTATTTTTTTAAGAAAAATTTCATCTCCTTTTTCCTCTGATTTTCTGGTTCAATTTAAAAACCTCTTCCTTTATGGTTTTGTGAAAATTTTCATAAACTATCTGCCAATTGCGGCCCCTCTTTCATCAATACCACCTCTTCACCCTTACTAGAAGCAATGACAAAGACTTCTAAATCTGTTCCTCAAAAAGAGACTCCCTCTTCCTCGAGACCATTTAAAGGAGGAAAGGTTGCATCTACTATTGTCAAGGAAAAGACATTGGATCCCTCATCGACTTCGTTCGTTCCTACAGGGTGCCCAACTAGGGCCAATTTCAAGATCAAGAAAACCTCTTCCGTACTGGGTCGATGCGATCCGATTTTGAGGTATATATGCTCTATCACCAATGATATCCTCCCCAAAGTCAAGGAAGATTACAACTAGGCCGATAGACACGTCGTAGTGCCTATGCCCAAGGAATTAGTTACTACCCATGTGGAGGGTTTTCTAACTATTTACACTTATCCTTTCATGTTAGGCCCTCTAGACCCAGTTATCATAGCCTTTTGCAAAAGGTATAAAGTGAGACTCAGGTAGATTCACCCTTTATTTTGGAGGATTGTTAATCTGCTTCATTGTTTGTGACCAAGCTCAAAAAGTGCCCCTTCACCATCGATCATCTTATGTGTTTGTACAATCCCCGACTCTATTGAGTGGGGTTGATAAAGCCTATCCATCGGGATACTAAGGCCCCAGTCTCGAGCATAGATGAAGGTTGAGACCGAGGCTGATTGGGTCGGTTCATTCAAGTGAAGACCTCAAATCTAATCTCGGTCGAGAAAAAATCATTTCCCAAGAATTGGAACATGAAATGTAAGTATGACTTCACTTTTAAGATTTTTATCGTTGCATTTTCCTTTGCTCTCACCTAATCGATATTTCATGGTGCAATTGTCTCTCGAACGTCAGATGTTGTTCCTCGTCTCGAGGAGTGGGTCGAGGGCATCGTTTTGTTGAAGCCTACTCTGAGTGCGCATGGCGCAAACTTCCAAAGGTCCAGTAGGAGGCACGTTCTCAGGGTAAGATCTTTCTTAGAACTGACATCACTTGGGTTTCTTTCCAAGCTTACTCGTCCTTTTTTCTTTGTAGGACTCCGAAAGGATATTGAGATGAGGCCCCCATCCGCAGATGAAATCATCCTCCCTCAATCTCCTACTCCAAATCAAAATAAATAGAAGAAGAGAAAAGGTGCTCTGATTTCCACGAACTCGGAGAAGGGCACCCTCACATTTGACTCAATCCACCGACTGAGGGATGAGTCCGAAGAAGAAGAAAATCCCTAGCTAGTGGCTCGGGTACAAACCATCACTCCTTGCGTCAAGCTAGGGAGGATACTGAGAATGAATTGGCGAGATCTCTGAATCGAAACGGGGTGATGCTACTTTTCCCCAAGCTAGGGGTCGAGAGAGGGACCGGGTCCGACACTTCTTGAGCAGAGGAAAGTGCCTCGGAAGATGTTCTTGGAGAGATTGACCTTATCGGGTCTCTTTTGTTCTCTGATTCCATGATCAACGAGGTCGTATTCTAGAAGGTCATTCTAATGAGGGGCCTCAAAGGGTGATAACTATGGATTTTAGCCTATATTATGCTCTCTTTTGCTTAGGTTTTGGATAAAAAATGTGTAAAAGTATTCCCAAAATGAGTCGAGAAAGCCATAAACAACTCATTAAGGAGTTATATTTGCACAAGTTCAAAACTGATACTAAAGTGCTGACCGCAATGGAAAAGAGCGACCGCGTAAGGTCCACCACTGAAGCGGTGATTCACGTCCAAGTAACGGTCGTAGTCAATATAATCCGGTCAATTAAGTCCAAAGTCGATCCCACAGGGAATTAACCTACCAACTGCAACTTTCACAACCCAAGAACACTTATGGAGCAAGTTCCCAAACTTTGAGTATATTTTTGTAAATGTTTTCTAACAACTAACTTTTGCAAGAATTAAATACTAAAAAGAAAGAACTGAATGTTGGGTAAAGAATATAGAGAAAGACTAAGGTATTGATTTCCCATATTGATGGAATCCCTTCTATTTATGCTCATACAAATTGTCAATATATTCTATCAATCATGAACGCTACTTTTACCGTAATTCTCTCTCGAGCAACTACAATAATTTACTAGTGCACTCTCCCGAGCTACCCTAGCTAGCTTTAACTTGAATAGTTCACTTAAGATTGCACCCAAGACTTCGTTATTCCTAATCCCATCTTTACGCCTAAAGTTATAGATTCCTCCAATAACCTAGGTATGGTGTTGTTCAACAATATACCTAAATATGCACTTGTCACGACCCCAAATCCGGTCGTGATGGCGCTCAGCATACTGCTAGGCCAGCCCGACCAATTAACAACAATCACGGAGCCATAAGCTCACTTTATCCAATTTAAGCATAACAATGATAGATATATTAAAAACAAGGAACCAAGTCCCAACACGTGTCAACTCCCATAGACCGAAGGGTCAAGAGTCATGAGCCTCTATAGAGTATACAAAGTGTAAATAGCGAATATAATTGTACACAAGTGTGGGATGATCAGAACAAAATATAGACAAACTGGAGAATCAGGTCCTGCGAACGCTGGCAGCTACCTCGACTGTCCAAAAGCACTCCCGAGCCGCAATGGAATCAGCTCTGCTGTAATGTACCTGGATCTGCACACAAGGTGTAGGGAGTCGGGTGTGAGTACTTCCAACTCAGCGATAATAAAAGTAAATAATGCTGAAGGGAAGAAAACCACGCAAGGCACTATCTCTTGCTACACAATACAGAACTATCATTAAACTTCAAAACACTATCATTTTATTCATTTTCAGCATATGTGAGTAGATTATTTAGAAATCCAAAGTTTTAGCTACTTTCTTTCATTATAACATACCAATACTTGGGAGAATCTCAAGCAGTGCAAGTCAGCACTCAAATCAGCCTCTCGGGCTCAGCACTCCTTAACAATTTATACCGGGAGATCTGGTCAATAAAGCAACAAATGCACATGTGCCAGTAAAGTATGAGTGCTAAAATGTTATGCCACGTAGTACACGTAAACCAATGTATGTATGCCATGCGATGCATATGACCGCTACGGCGTGTAGCCCGATCCAATTTGGGTACCCGTGCTCACTGTGGGGGTTCAGACTCCGGAGGGGCTCCTACAGCCCAAGCACAATAAAAATCTCACACCTGCTGCGGTGCGCAGCCCGATCCGTATACCACTGCGGCGTGCAGTCCGATCCATGCATGTGTATGCATATGCTCGCATGAAATGTCATGCCCTAACATATGGCCCTCGGCCCAATCAGTCTAACAAATAATCAAGAAAGCCCTACGGGCAACAATATCATATTAGTCACAACTAAAAATGTTATTAAGACCTTGTTCAAGTTTTTCATGACCTTATAAAAATGCTGAATAGCAAAATACCATTTTAAACCTTAAATTTAGAAGAAAATATGCACAGTGTTATCAAAACAATGATACCAATCCCCGAAGGATTCAAATAATTGGCACGAAGCCCAAACATGATAATTAGTCCAATTCATTTCAACAATTAGGTGTTATTATTTATTACGCGAGACGGACCAAGTCACGATCCCCAATGGTTCTCTACCCCACGCCCGTTATCCGGCGTGCAAGTCACCTCAACACAGCACTAAGATGTGCAAGTCCGGGGTTTACTAACCCTCAGGACATCATTTATAAGAATTACCCACCTCGAACTGACGAAAACTCATGCCCGCGACGCCTTAGCTCCTCGAACTGGCATCCACGCACGTCAAAACTAGTCAAAATCAGTACAAATATATCAAAGTAGGCTAATGGAACATAACCCAATCGAAAGTACTCGAAAAATATCAAAAATCACGAAATTTGGCAAAACCCGAGCCCCGGGCCCACATCTCGAAAAATCTCGAAACTCATATTTCCAGAATCCTCGTCCCGCTACGAGTCCGTACATATAAAATTTACTAAAATCGGAGTTCAAATGGCCTTCCAAAACTCAAAATCCCGTTTTCAATATCTAGGCCACATTTCTTCAAGATTTCAACCCAATTTCATGAAGATTGATGTTAATTCTACCATAAAATGATGTTTTTGAGTCAAGAATCTTACCTCCGATGAATACCCGATGATTTCTCAGTGTTTTCCTCGAGTTTTCTTCTCTCTAGGGCTCAAAATTATATTTTTGGGGTATAAACCCGTGAGCCTTCTGTTCTGTGATTTAATTCACTGCCATACCCGTTTGCTCTACGCGATTGCGATGTTCAAAAATTCGGCCTCACGCGATCGCGACTCGCCTCACGCGATCGCGATGTTCAAACATCCGGCTTCACACGATCGCGTCTCTCTTCCTGCGATCGCGTAGCACAAATTTCCCTGGACCCCATTTCTCTTCTACGCGATCGCGCGTAGATGCTCATGCGATCGCGATGGCCACCCGGTTAACTCTACGCGATCGCGACTGGTGCTCCTGCGATCGCATTGGTCTAGCCCCTAACCCTACGCGATCGCGTCCCCCTCCCCGCGATCGCGGAGGGCAAAATCTTGCTGCATTTATGACAGCAACCAGCCTTCTCATTTTTCCCAAAAATGGTCCGTTTGGACCCCCGGATTCATCCCGAGACCCCGGGACCCCAACGAAAACCACCAACATACTCCAAAACACGATACGAACTTGTTCCAATCATAAAAACACCATACTAAACATCAAAATCACCATTTACACACGAATTCAAGCCTAAGTTTCTTCAAAACTTCCAAATTACACATTCCATCAAAAACCCGACCAAACGACGTCCGAATGACCTGAAATTTTGCAGGCACATCCAAAATCACCTAATGGAGCTACTGCAACTGTCGGAATTCCATTCCGACTCCCGGATCAAAATCTCACCTACCGTTCGTATTTCGCCAAAATTCAACCTTAGCCAATTCAAGCCTAAAACTACACCGGACCTCCAAATTCAATTCTGATTGCTCTCTTAAGTCATAAATGATCTCCCAAAGCTAGTCGAATCATCAGAATCTGATTCCGAGCACTCTAACTCGATAGTCAACTCTAGGTTGACTTTCCATATTCAAACTTCCTTCAAACATTCTATTTGCTTCATTTTCAATTCAATTCACTCCTAACTCACCCGATAGGCTCTAACACTGATATAAAAGCATAAAACATGCAATTGCAACCTAACGGGGTGGTAAATTCTCGTAACGACGGGCCGGGTCGTTACAGCACTCTTTTCCAAGTTATGCACACTAAATAGGCACAGTTAACCGGGAGCTCTACCCAATTAACTACAACAAGAACGAAGTTGAACAAATAGAAATCTAGCTAACAATTTGTAATCACATAAACTAGAAGTTCATCACCCAATAGGTTCCATCAAAACCTTAGATAAGGAATTAGCTACTCATGATCAAAGAAACAAGAATAATAATTGAATTCATAATCAAAGATTCAATATAAAAGAAAGAAATAAGTTGAGAGAGTTCTCTCTTACTAATTATCTTGCAAAAGTAGGTAATAATACAATGCTTTCCTCTCTTGGGCGAAATCTAGGTTTATATAGAGGGTTTAGGACTTAAAAAGTGAGTTTTTACAAAGTTGTCCTTAAAATCTGCGGCGCCTTCCGAGGTTCATTCGCGGTCGCGAGAGAACCGCGAACAGAGAAGGCCTCTGAATCTTGTAATGTTCCGCGAGCATGTTTTTCCGCGGTTCATCCGCGGTCGCGAGTGAACCGCGGATGAACAGTGTTCCGGAATTTCTTCTTCAATTTTTCATGCCAACTTCACTTCAACTCTTCACTTGGCCTTTTCATCATCTTGTGACTCCAAAATAGCTTCTTTAGTATCTAATGGCTCATGTGTACCTATAACACACCAATAAATACTAATAAAAGCATTTTGTCATCATAAACAATATCAATTCAACAATAAAGTGTGATTATTTAGGGCATAATTATAGTCAAATTCACCTATTATCAATACGCCACACTTAAACCTTTGCTCGTCCTCAATCAACCTTAATCACACTTTAGGCCAATTTTATTAATTTCTCCCCCAAAATATGTCACAAAAGCTATCTTTCATGATTAACCTAAGATATGCACAATCCTTACCTAACCGTAAACTCACATGCCATCACATTATTGCTTACTTTAGTTATTATCACAGACTTGCAAAATTACCGTTTTCCTCTTGAGTTACATGCCCTCACACAATTTATTGAGAGAAGTTCTCACACATAAACAATTAGAACATGGAACTTATAGATATAGGAAAAATTCACTCACTCTCAACAAAGAACATTCATATGCATACAGACACACCATAGGCTTGCCCCTAGTGTAATACTCCACTAATCGAGTTATTCAATCATAGATTAAGAGATCTTTAAGGGTTGTAATATTGGCTAAGGGACGGGTAGGATACTTTTGGGTATAGTGGCTAACCTCCCTAAGCACTTTTCTTTTCTTTTTCACAACTTCCCTTTTAGTTTTCTTCCTTATGTCTCCTCTAAACATTCATTCACCTTTATTTGCTTTTAATCCCCCAGTTTTCTTTTGTTGGTATAACTGGCCTTTCTAATTTACATATATATATATTGATATAGCTCTTTTTCTCATTTTTTTTATCATTGCTTTGCAACGCATTTACATTATTTTGCCAGATCACCATTTTCTACCATTCATTCTTGATTTCCCCTTTTTCAATTTCCCTTCACCCCACACTTAGACTTTTGCATATTCATTACAACACAAGTGCTTCTAGGAGGTAAAGTAGAACAATATATGATTTTGATTTTTCATGAACATTCAAGGGTTATCAAAGAATAGGCTTTAAGCTCAAAGGGGTTAACTAGGATATTATGTACATGTGAATTCATGTCTTATGGATTTATGGGGTTACACAAAGAAATGCCTCTATCATCTCTACAACCAAACAACTTCTATTTCTCTTTGCAAACACACAGGGCAAGTTCTAGGTATCATGTAAAACATATAATGTAGGTAAAATCTCACACACACATAGCATGCAACTCATTTAGAATCCGGTTCATCTACAAAGTCCTATCAATGTTCAAGCAAGCTGTATTGTGCAATTTAAGGCATATCCTAGAATCTACAGTCAAGCTTAGATAATACATTCTCAAGTTCAATTAAGTTTTGCTAATGTGCATACCTGGGATTACATATTAACCTTTGCCCTCTAATCCTAAAAAAGAAAAATCTACCTAACCCGGTTCAATAAAGACCCTTGGAAAAGAACTGTGGTTAAAAGAAAAACCAAGGGGGAGGTGATACACTACCTAGAAAAAGAAAATAAAAGAAAGAAAAATTCCTACGTGGACTACTTCCCTCAAGAGTACTTGTCCTAAATAGTTCGTCATCAGGAAGAGTCCTCTACTAATATTTTTGGATTTTTTTTCAAATTTTTGATTTTTTTTTGTGTTTTTATTCTGACTTAGACCCTTAAGAAACCCGTCGCCAAGTGTCCATCATCAGGCCAAGCCAGCTAATATTATTTACAACTACAACTACTATGTACAACATATACAAGATAAGTTTCCCACCCTACACTTAAAATCATGTCATGTCCTCATGACATAATAATACAAATATAGCTCAGAAGGGCGAGAAAACTTACCTATGACTCACTCAGAGTCGGAGATGGTGGAGGGGTCGACGTGACATGCTCGACCCAGTGCTCGAAACTATGCCATGAATCTATTTTCCGATCAAGCTTGCCTCTGTGACATTGCGTCTAAGCGCGTGTGTAAACCATCTACGGAGGTACGTAAGTCCGCAACCTCCTCCTCTATAGACCTAAGCATAAGTCTAGTAGACTCGGACCTAGACATACCCGCTCCATGATGAGCGTGCCTAGAATGTCCGGCTGAGTCAGTGGAATACCTAGCCCGGGCAATCGGCATAGGGTCAACCTCAGCATCCAAGTCAATTGGGTCATTGTCTCGGCCCACCCTGATTTGAGAAGCTCTGAATGGAGCTTTTGGAGGGAGATCACCATCCGTGGCAAGGACCGGAGTCCAATGGCTGAGACATAAAGCAGTGACGAGAGATGGGTAATAGAAACCCTTGGCTTTGAGGGATCCCCTCAGCACCATCTCGTCACTAATCAGGCGGGCGATGTCCACGTCCCGCTGGGTGATAAAACACCATGTTAGTAGTGCCCTATTAAAGTTCACGTCAGTGGTATTGCTTGAGGACAAGAGCCGGTTACATATGATTGTGAACCAGCATTTAGCAGTGTGGGTGAAACAGTTAGAGTGGAGTGTTTTGTTTCTTATCCAAATAGGGATACCATCAACACATAAGGCCTCAATTAAGATGTCCCAGGTGACACCAGGCTTATCGTGGTAGTAGTCCACATCACTAGTAAAATTTGGCAGTCTAGGAGCCTGCCTAATAGAGTGTACATGAGCGTAGACGTACTTACCTCGGACGAATACTTCTCTGGACATCCCGTAGGGAGCATTAGCATAAAACTCCTTAACCAGCATCTTGTTCACGAGAGCTGGTGCGTCGAACAAGAACTCCATTTCGCGGCGGCGGATTTCATCATATATCTCGGGCTTTTCAAACCGAATGGCTAACCTATCAATTTCAATTTCCTGGAGCCAAGCTTTAGTAGCCTTGGCGTGGAAGTCAGTTTCCGCCTCCTCGCATCTGAATCTAGACTCGTAATAGGTCGATTGCCTAGACGATCTAGCTGCATGACGTGATCTTTTAAGAGCCATAATCCTGCACAAAAGAGAAACAACCAAAAAAAATTTCCATAATGTTAGAACATCGGTTGGCTACTCAGACTTCACCATCCGTGGACTACTACAATATTCTCTTTAGTGCTATCATCCCATAACTCCTACAATTAATCAGTTATCTAACAATTTCACCAAGTCACCTCAAGCACCCCACACTTATTTCTTTTGGCAATCTAACATGACCCGATTAAACCTACACCATCTCCAATTTTATACAACAACAAACAACTAACAAGTTGGGAAATATCTCCCCTAAAAATTCAATATCCAATTACTACAACATACAATTGCCCACAATGGCTAACCAAATCACCAACTATATCATCCATCACATTGGGTCTCCAAAACAACAAAATTAATACAATTAACTATATTGGAGACCCAACAATTCCAACACTACCAACAATGCCAACAATGCCAACAATCCAACAATACTACCAATACCAACAAAACGAACAATAATCATACTAGAACTATACTACACAAACAAATTAATTTCTATAAAATTTACTACTACTAGCAATATATTGTACAATTCTACAATTAGACTATAGTAATATAAACTAATTACTTCTACAAAACTAATGATAAAAATTAGAAAGAAAAAGAAAAAAAGAAAGTAAAAGAAAGTAGAAAACTTACTATGAAGTGTTGGAGAAGTGTAGAAGATGAAGAGGATTGATGTAGAGGAGTTGTTGGGAGAAGAATTGAAGAGATGGGGTAGAGAGAAGGAGGAGAAAATTTTTGAGAGAGAGAGGGAATGGGGGGGGGGGGGTGTGGAATGTGGGGAATAAGGGGGGAGTTTGTGTTTTTAGGGTTATTAAAAGAGGGGAAGTAAAAAAAAATTTATTTCTGTCCGCCGCGAAACTGACCTCGGTCGTTCGCGGTTCGTCCGCGGTCGCGGATGCACCGCGAACAGGCAAGATTCAGAGGGGGTGTTTTTTCACGGTTCGTCCGCGACCGCGAATGAACCTCGAAAAATCACCTTCTCTGAATTTTTTTCGTTGGCAGTCAGAATTTTTTTTTATATATAGACTAACAATAATGAGTATACTTACAACAAGTTCGTGGGTTGCCTCCCACGTAACGCCTGATTTAACGTCGCGGCACGACTCAACTTAGCGCATTTCAAGGCTCGCTAGACCTTTGAGGTTCCTCCAACCGTAGTTCCACCTTGTCCTCGATGTCATCCATGCCAATATAAAGTTTCAACCGCTGTCTATTTACTTTGAATATGCGTGAACCATCAATGGTTTAAATTTCCACAGCGCCCGAATCTAATGCCTCAATTACCCGAAAGGGGCCTGACCACCTTGATTTTAATTTGCCCGGGAACAACCGTAATCTTGAGTTATATAAAAGTACCTTGTCCCCGATTTTAAAGTTACGCTCTATGATGTTCTAGTCGTGAATCCTCTTCATCCGTTCTTTGTACAGTCTTGTGCTCTCGAAGGCCAGATACCGGAATTCTTCCAACTCGTGCAACCCGGTCATTCTAGATTTCCCCACTTCATCCCAGCTGAGATTTAATTATTTCAGTGTCCACCATGCTTTGTGCTCTAGTTCCACAGGTAGATGACAAGCTTTCCCAAATACCAATTTTTTATGGTGACATGCCGATTAGTGTCTTGAATGATGTCCTATATGCCCATAATGCATCAACGAGCTTCCTGGACCAGTCGGTCCTCGTGGCATTCACTGTTTTTGTTAATACACTCTTTATCTCCCTGTTGGAGACCTCAACTTGCTCGCTGGTCTGTGGGTGATATGTGTGAGCACATGATTTTTGTACCGGGCAAACAATTCCAAAATTAAAATAAATATATTTTTTGAGTGCAATTGCATGGCTTGTTGGAAATTGAATGCATTTTATGTGTTTGAATAATTGGAAATTAGAAAAATCAAAAAAATAGGTTAAGTACTTACTTTGTTTGAATTAATTAGTTTTAAGAAGAAAATCATCAAAAATAGTTTTAAATAGTGGAAATTAGGGAAAAATAATAGAAAAATTGCAAGTAAATATTAGATAATTAGTGTAAGTAGGAAATTAAGTTTTTTTTTTTAATTCATAAAAGAAAAGAAAAAATACAAAAAAGAAAATACATAAAAAATAATTGAAACACCAGAAAATACAAAAATATACATATAGGTATAATAAAACGGGCCAATTGAAATCCAATTGTTTGGCCCAGTGAATTAGCCCAAAACGAGTTGGCCCGTCTGATCCCAAAGGCTATTTGATCTCAGTCGTTCGTTTATCACCATCAAACGGTTGATGGAATTTTGTTGGTTATTTGATTAATCTCAACCGTCTATTAAGCTTGATCCAACGGCCAAGGAGGTGGTCCGGATAAATTCAAAGACAAGGGCGACATTCAATCTCCACCACTTGATCAGGTCGAATCCAATGGCGGAAATAATTAGTAGAATTTTTAGTTAATAAAATCAAAATAGGAGTGATCCTGTCCGTTCATTTGAAATGATCTAAAGGTGGAAGCCTTTGGTCTCCTTGGAAACCAAACGACGCCGTTTATGTGACGTGTTTGGTGACCGTTGATCTTCATCAGATCAACGGTCTGGATTACCTCAACTCCCTCGCCTATAAAAGGCTTTGTTCCGAAGAGCTTGGCCATTTTTTTTAATCTCGAACCCTAGCCGCCATGCTCTCCAAAGCTCTCCTCTTTTCTTCGTCTTCAACCTCAGCAAAACCCTAGCCGGCCAATGGCGGCCACCACTCTCCACGGTGGTCGCTGGCCACCCCCAACCCCTCTCCTCTCTCTTCTCCTTCACCTTCTCCTTCTTCTCCGACCAAGCCTCAAAACAGACCCCTTCTCCAAAACTCCGGTCACCGGAACCTACCACCGGTGACCACCAAACAATGAGAAACCATTCCAAAACAATGCCAATCGGACCGCATTGGTTCGATCTACCTAACCCTACCACTCACCTCCTTCAAATATACCTGGAACTCCTCGAATATCCCAAAAAAGGTCGCCGGAAACCTAACTCCGGCGACTCAGAACTTCAACCTTTCAAAGATCCGTCCTTTACCCTCTCCCAAACACCCCAGTCCAAACCAAAAACCTAAAGACTCCGTCTTGAAGACTAAAGTAGAAAAACAGAAAGAAAAAATGAGAAAGGAAAAACGAAAAAAGAAACAAAGGAAAAGGGTCTGAGAGTCTGAAAAGAAAAGAGCGAAGAGAGTGAAAGGGGAAGCTCAGGGGACAGGCCCTGCAAGCTACGTACCCTCACCCCTTCTGTGTTTTTTTTTAGCTTTCTTGTCTTTATATTTGCATGTTTTCTTTTGTTTTTCACAAGCCTTCATCTTGATTGTTTCTATCTGTTTTTTCTATTTTTTTGAGATCTTGAAATCCTGTACTTTTCTGTTCGATTTAGGTGTTTTTCTTGAAATGCATGTCTTACCTGTCTCTTCTGATTCTCATACCTAGCATATTAGTCGTAGGGTTCTTATCTTTGGTTTCTTCTTTTATTTTTCTGTTTCACATCTTGTGCCTGTTTCTCTGATATCATCTTATTAGTCATAAGGTTTTTGGACTTGTTCTTTGAGCCTGTTAGTAATAAGATTTCATCTCCTATATCTATCTGTGTGATTATCTGTTTCTTTAATTCGAAAAAAAGCTTGTTTAATGCTAGGGTTTTCTATTTGTTATCTGTTTTGACTTTGTTCCTTAGTCTAATCCATCTTCAAAGTTAAAAATCCATCTTTCCTTTGTCTTTGGGTTTTTGGCTTCTGATTTGTGCATCTCTTATATGACTCTTTGCATGATTAGTCTCCTAGTAAAAGCCATTGATCTTTTTCTTATACTAAGGTCGTCTAGTCTATTTGGATTTTTATTCTGATCTAAAAAAACTTGACTTGGACATATTGTAATGTTAGACCTTTTTCACCTTGATTGGTCTTTGATTGTTTTGGTTCTGATGAGTTCTGGACTAGTTCACCTTTGACTAATTCTCAATAGTTGAGCAATTCCTCTTCTGGTCTTTTCCTTTTTAGATACAATGACAGAGCTAAATGCTAATTTCATATCTGAGTTGGTTCTACTTCAGCTTTCCATGTCTTCACTGATTTTTCTTTAGCATGATTAGATTATCATATCTACTTGAAGTCCTCTAATTGATTATGATAGTCTGTGCTTGTGCCATGAACCTTAATGGTTTTTGAAGGTTTTTCAATTGTCATATGACTTGAACTAGTAGTAATTAGGTCTGAATTAACATGGATTCATACTTTGTCACATGTAGTCTGATAATATGAGTTAATTGACTGAAATTCAACCATATCAATTGTCTCCTCTGAGTTTGGGTTGGTTAATGCCATTTATTTGATCATGTGTGTTTCTGTGTGCAATATATGTTGAGAATGATTAAGTTCTATTAGTTTTTTTTGAATGTGATTATTTGATTAATATGGATTTAACTTTAGGGGATTGGTTATAGCTGTTAGAGTTAGATTCCATGAAATGGCTAGTTTTTAAATAGGCTTAAAACTGAAAACGAACAAAAATAGGCTATTAGGCAATAATTGACCAAAGAGTGGTCAACTTTGCAAAGTTGATCAACTCTATAAGGTCCAAACACACTAGTCTACCTCAAAAAGGACTAGTTGTGCAAAACTGGTTGAGCTTGCAAATGTAGGCTCACCAAGGCTCATTTGAGCCCTGAATCTCAAGTGGCTAAGTCTGCAAAGACTTTAGCACAGCCTGTGACCAGTCAAAGGCTGGGATTTCCAAAGATTGGCTAAGTCTGCAAATGCAGACTTGCCCAGGCTCTTTTTGAGCCCTGAACCTTAAGTGGCCAATCCTGCAAAGGCTTTGGGCCCAATTAGGGTTCAGTAAATGGGTTTAATTACCCAAGCCAAGTCTCAACCTGAGACTGGCTAAAAGTTAAATAGGTTTTAATACATTAATAAAGCAGGCTAGTCCTGCAGTTAGTTTTAAAATGAACTAAAAGGGTTAATTAACTGAAAATGAAATAAAAAGAGGCTAAGTTCTAAATAGTAGAACTGGCCAGTCCTTGAATACCAATGCAAGGACTGGACCTTAGTTAAATAACTATAAAAATACTGAAAACCTGACCTAGGTAGGTCGGGTAATTCAGCAGTATCCCTAGGGGCATAAAAGGAAGCCAAAAAGGTAAATTGGTAAATAGTTTGAACCACGTGGGGTTAAGGGAGTCATTTGTACCCCTGATTTCTGCAATATTGTAGAAGTTTAAGGGTATAATGGTCTCCCTAAAAAGGCAAATCTGTAAAAATCTTCAACCCTCAAGGGTATATTAGTAAAAGGCCCCAAAAGGGAATCTTTAGAACCTTCCAGCACATGCTGGAAGGGTTTTGGTAACAGATTTTTGGGCTTAAGTGTAAAATCTATAATTTTAAGAGGGGGAAAAGTGGGATTTAATCACAAACTTTCTCCCCAAGTCATCAGCCCACTCCCCTCTTATAAATACCTGCTGAAAAGAGTGAATATGGGGCTTCTTCAATTATTCTTGGGCTGGCTTTTGAATGAAAAGTTCAGAGATAATAGCATTAATATAGCAATAGGCTTTTCCTGCATTATTTCGAGTGAGAACTTGTTGATATCCATCTGATCTTTGTGGGTTTTTGCTCGTGTATTTGCTTGGATTTCTACTTGCTGTTGTTGTGGTCTTCTATTTGGCTGATATTTAATCATCACTATTGCACTTGTTGTTCGAGTTATTGTTGTTGCTTACTTGCTTGAATCCCTTAGACTCATTGGCTTCTCTTATTGATCCAGGTACACTACTGTTCAATCGAAGCTGTAATGTTGATTTGGATGAAATAACATGAAGATTTCAGTTTAATTCTTATATTACCATGTATTATGTAGCTTAATATTTTTATTAGCTTTAGTATTAGCTTAGAATTATAGTATTGATGTAGTGTAGTGCATGGTAGCAAAAAAACAAATAGATATTGTAATAGCTAGTAATGTAGTAGTAGTATATTACTTAGCTTAATTAGGTAAAAACTTTAAAACATAAGCTGACATATCACAGTCTTAAAATCAGTAATTGATCTTCACAGTAGCTTTTCGTAAAAAAACAAAATCACGTAGCTAACTATTCCGTCATAAGTCCGTGTTTAGGCATTAATTAAGATCTAAAGAAGAAAACGCTAGATCGAGTAATAATTCATTCCATAACTGGGATAGTAGCTGTGTGATGAATCAAATCATAATGAAATCAGTAGTTAATCATGCATAATTCTATGAGTCACTCATATATAGGTATTCGAAGTTAGATTAAGTAATTATTGTTCATGTGATCTGTTAATTTTAAGTGAACAGAAGTTCAGATCTGAGTAAGTTTAAGAGTTGAAGCGACTAGGCGATATAGCAACTTAATTAGGACCAGATTTGAAGGATCACTAATAATGAAACCAGTGTTGTAGTTAAGCATATGTGAATAACTCTTTCAACTTTTCTAGATACTGTAGATAGTTAATCAAATCGTTTTACTTTGATCAAATCCCGTAGATAGTTAAGCTGTGGTATTAAACCTTTCGACTAGTAAGTAATTAGACAAGTAATACAAGCTCTTGGTTATGAATTGGTGGCAAAAACAGTGTGTTAAGTTCTTATGTACTGTAGATAATTGATTTAGAGTCACTGATTTGTGTATTGATTTTCTCTAATGATAAATAAAAATGCAATTCGATTCCTTCTTTGAGTTCAGATATGTACATTCGTTTATTTACTCATGTTATGTTATTATTTGGTTTGGGCCCAGTACATGTATCGGGCCAGAACTGTTGTATAAAGTTTACTGGGCTGATGAGCAGAAGCTCGAAGACAGCCTGGGCCTTTAAGGCCTGGGCAGGTCTAATGTCCGTTTAAATAAGAGAGTAAAGATCCAGGCCCAATAAACAACAGAAATAACACGGGCCTGGAATATCATATATAGAAAATATAGTTAGATAAATAGGATTGGACTTTTAACAAATAATTGGGACGAGCCTCGCACGATATTAAACAAGCGGGGCCCCCTTTAGTAATAAGATAATATAATTAGATCCGGGAAGACTAATAGTAAATTCCATAGTCTTACCCAAAATAATTCAAAGCCGATAGATCGTTTAGGGCACGACTTAATACACTTTCCTATGAACGAGTGTGCACCTGGTGCAACTCAAATCTTAAATCCCGGCAAAGCTGAAATATACCAAAAGTCACAGGCGTACTGGTTGCGGTGTGACTCGAGGTGTGTTTTCGCGATGTCGCAATTCTATAAAATATCAAAGTAAAAGCACATATATGTTGTTAAAATCTGTAATGAGTCAAACAAGAGTCAAGAACGACAATTGAGCGACCGTGCTAAAACCACGGAACCCGGGAATGCCTAACACCTTCTCCCGGGTTAACAGAGTTCCTTATCCAGATCTTTGTTTCGCGGACATTAATAAAAGAGTCAAATTCCTCGGATTCGGGATTAACCGGTGACTTGGGACACCATTATTTTCTCAAATGGCGACTCTGATAATTCAAAACAAAATCCCGAACCGATTGTCCTTTAAGTGAAAAAACTCCTTCCTCTATGCTATTATATCCGTCTCGGGTATTTGAACATCGAGGTATACCCTACAAGCACACATATTTTTGTGTCCTTTCGGGGGGGTAGTAAAAAGGGAGGTGTGACAGCTCTGGTGACTCTGCTGGGGACCCCAACCCCGGACTTCGGTTTCAGGGTTTAAGAACCCGAGCTCCTCAGAATTGCCATTCTTGATATTATTTGATTTCGCTATATTATTTGAACAACATGCTATGTGCTTTATCGCTTTGATACTATGTGGATTGTATATAAAGATTGTGCCGAAAACCCTTCTCTTCTTCACCCCCAGGGATGTGCTTACTGGTTGAGACTCCCTTTTCTGTTAAGTCACCCAAAAATTAAGAAAACAGAGGCCGGATAAGTTACAAAGCCGATTGACTCCACGAGTCACCGGTACGTAGCCCCCTCCTCGACTCGAGTTGTCTGCTCATGTACACGGTCTAGCATTCTATAAATCTATAAGATGTTGAACATAGGTCTAGGACGATTATTTGCATCATATCTGACTTTGGGGACTCAACACAGGGGTTGGGTCCGTCTAGGACAGGTGACCCGGTATCAAAAAAAGACCGAGCATATTATGTGTTGTATTTTTATTGTCCTTGATCGTTATGCGGACCGGCGAAAATCCCGAGGATAGAAAATTGTTGAATAGAAAAAAAAAAAAGAGAGAAATAAGAGTTGGTGAAAATGGGTATCCGGAAAATCCGATAATTTGAAAAAAAAATGGTTTTTGAAATAATTGGTCAACTAATCTGAGAAGGTGGGGGTGGCCCCAGTGGATGAGAAGATGCGAGAAGCGAGACTCAGGTGGTTTGGGCATGTGCGGAGGAGAAGCCCTGATGCACCGGTGAGGAGTTGTGAGCGACTGGCGGTGGTTGGCGCGAGTCGAGGCAGAGGGAGGCCTAAGAGGTATTGGGGTGAGGTGATTAGGGAGGATATGGCTAGAATGGGGATTTCCGAGGACATGACCCTTGATAGGAAAGTTTGGAGGTCTAGTATTAGGGTTGTAGGGTAAGGCCTTCTAGAATTCTTAGTACTTCTGTTAGGGGCTGAGTGGGGTTTGGTAGCGATCTCTATAGTTAATTAATGTATTGTATTGTGCCTCTTATGGTAGTAACCGATTGGTATTATTGCATGTCATTCTACTTTTGGTTTTATGTTTAGATAATTATTTATTTGATTTATCCTGGATTTACTAACATTGTTTTGTTTTGTTTTGTTTTGTTTGTTCATTTTCTCTCTCTTTTTATGAGCCGAGGGTCGGCCGGAAACAGCCTCTCTACCCTTTCGGGTAGGGGTAAGGCCTGTGTACGTATTACCCTCCCCAGACCCCACTTTGTGGGAACATACTGGGTAGTTGTTGTTGTTGTTGTTGTTGGTCAACTAATCTGACCGAACTACGCAGGTTTGATTCTCGCCATTAGATGGGATACGTAGGCAACCCTCATCGGGTCCAACCACCCCTTTCAAAAAATCAAAAAAAAATGTGTGTTTAATTTTGTCAATAAAATCAAAGTGATGCCATTTTTGAAAAATAGCCGAATATTCCGAAAGGACGCCGGAAGGCTGTTTTTGCAAAAATAGCCACTTTGAATCATTGTAAATAATTTTTGGGCACAACCTTGAAATATTCCCTCACGGAAATGTTGAGAGGTCGTAGCCGCAAAATCAAATTTGGGTTACCACCCTTTTCAAAAAATTAAAAAAAAATATCGAATTTTAGTTTTCAATAAATCGAAGTGACGCTGTTTTTGAAAATAGCCGGATGTTCCGAAAGGACGTCGGAAGGCTGTTTTTTTGCAAAAATAGCCACTTTTAATCATTTTTAATAATTTGCGGGCACATCCTTGAAATATTCCTTGTGGAAATATTGCAAGGCCATAGCCGCAAAATCAAGTCCGGGTTCACATCCCTTTTGCAAAAAAATAACCAAAAAATGTCAAATTTTTTATTTTGTTATAAATAAGTCGAGTGTTGCTATTCTTGCTTAAAATAAGCCGAATGTCCCTCAAAAAGGACGCCGGAAGGCCGTTTTTGCAAGAATAGCCACTTTGAGTCATTTTAAATAATTTGCGGGCATAACCTTGAAATATTCCCTCGCGGAAATGTCGAAAGGCCGTATCCGCAAAATCAAGTTTTGAGTCATCACTCAACTTTACGAAAATAACCACTTTATCAAATAAGCCATTACATGGCCGAAATTTTGCTGAAATAGCCACATTTTTGCATTTTAACTTCCTCAGTCTTGTGTTGGCCTATGTCGGTGCTGAACGATGCCCCATGAGCCACAGGATGAAAATTTTTCAAGTTTATCTTTCTTAAATAATTTTTTTGCAAAAATAGCCATTTGCCAAATAAGCCATTACATGGCTAATTTTGTAGAAATAGTCATAATTGACGCTAAAAATATTCTTATTCTTGTAGAAATCTCTGGCACAAGGTGTGAAAATTTTTCATCAGAGTTTGTAGTTGGAGTCGGCTTCTATAATTTTCCTTCGAAGAAAAAAATAATCAAAAATCAAATAAACATCTCTTTATTTCTTGCATTAATTTGCAAGAACTACGCTCGGTCTGATTCATGCGGGGTCATGATACGTAGGCAATCCACATAGGATTCGACCATATCCATAACCAAAAAAAAATGAAAAAACTACAAAAGAAAAAAAAAGAAAAAAAGAAGAAAAAAAAAACCACAAAAAAGGGAAAAGAAAAGAAAAGAAAAAAAGAGGGAGAGAAATCAATAAGCGGAATACCTTAATGCTGACATGGTGGCTTCGTTTTGTTGTGTCCATTTTTCAGAAAGGTGGTTGGTTGTGGTTCTAAAATAACTCTTCCCTATAATACAAAGTCAGAGGACAATGTCAGAGAATCTCAAGACTGAGTGGGTTACCCGACAATAGCTGGTTGAATGGAACCACGGGTTAGTAGAAGAAATCAAGATATTGAGACAACACGTGGCTGAAATGTATCAGGCGTGGATGGATGGAAAAGCACCACCCCGCCACCACTTAGCTTCATGGACTCTGTCCTTACACGTACACTAAACCCGATGCCACATATACCCGCCTATCACAGCTTTTCCAGCCACTCGAGTAACTCGATTACTCGTCCCCCAGCTATATTCTCCCAACACTACTCCCGTCCCCAACACCACTACTCTCCCCGGGGCATCCAAAATCGTACGTCACCTTCCAGGTACCCAGTTCCACAAAAAGCCTACCACCCCCCACAAACACACCGGAAACCCCCTGGGTCAGGTTTCAGGCCAAATAAGGCTTTTAGGAAGGAGAGGTTGCTGAAGAAAGAAAAGGCTCTCACCCCTATTGGAGGATCTTATGCGAGTCTGTTCGAAAGGTTAAATCATATTGGCTTGATTAAGCCGCTCACCGGATATACTCCAAATCCTCTTGCGAGAAGCTTCGATCCTACTGCACGATGTGCATACCACTCCAACGCTCTGGGGCATGATGTTGAAAGATGTTGGAATTTGAAAAGGGAGATAGAAAGAATGATTCAGGCAGGAATGATTGCGGTCCAAGACACTGGCATCCCGAACATTATACAAAATCCTTTTTCTGCACATGACAGAACACATTTTGTGGGGATAATGCCCGGTGACGTGGGTGAGGAGAATCTTCTTGGGAAATCGTCAATTGAAGTTGAAGATATTGAAACAGAAAGCAATCTTGGCGACATTAATGCAGAATACAGTGGCTAAGATGCCATACTTGTCAATTGGGAATGTGCTCCACCTCTCGGAGTTTTGGTGGTTCATTTTGGTGTCATCTCTGTTGCCTGGGTTATTTCAGGGTTGTAATCCGGACATTGTCTTGAGAGTCAAAACCCTTCTACCTTTCCACTTTGCTTTATTTTTCGTTTAGTGCTATCTAGGTTTGAAATTCTAGTCTAGTCTGTTTGTTTTGTTGTTCGTCTTGTTATTTCTACCCATCAGTTTAATACAACTCTCTGTTTCCCGTCATTTCTAGTCATCCCATTTCTAATCACTTTACAATTCTTCTTATACTGATTTTAGCAACATGACATGCACATAATTCTCGACCGTATTTTAAAATTCAATTTAGCAATGAAACAATGTAGAAGATGTAATGATACTCGGAAGAAATAAAAACATATTGGAATACTATGAAGCCGGAACCAAGTAAGCGTAACATAAAGAAATGCCTTGGAAATGCATCGTCGGTTTAAAGCCAAAGGCAAAAGTACCCCAAAGCTAAAGGAACCATTCGTGGTATCGAGATTGTTGCCCAATGGCACTGAGAATCGTCAAGGCAAATATGTGAATCAATCAAAGGTGTTTAACCTGTGTAGTTTGTACTTGGTAGGTTTTGAAGATTGGAATGACGAAGGCATTTTATTCAGCCATCCAAACACTTTATCCATCATTATCCCTTTGAGCCTTGTCATATTTTCTTCCATATCCCTCTTTCGGAATCAAAAAAATTGAGGATTGAGCGGGGAAATTAAATGGAGAAAAAGAAAAGAAGAAAAAGAAAGAAGAAAAAAAAAAGAGAAAAGAAAAGAAAAGAAATAAAAAGAAATCAGGAGAAGTCAAATCGCAACAATGAATACGGACGTAGTCTGAACTACGTCTGACTTGATCCCGAAAGGGTACGTAGGCAGCCTCATTGAGGTTCAGTCACAATAAATGAAAAATCCGAAAATCCAAAAAAATCCCCCAAGAAGGAATCTGGGGCAGAAGTTATGGTTGTTGAATAAATAAAGATTCCGAAAGTTGTAATTTTAACCCACGATAAAATATTTTGAGCCTTAATCCCAAACAAAAGCCTGCATTACGGTCCAAAGCAAGACCTTCTGATCAATCTTCAAGAAATGCCGAGTCAAACGAGCAAAGGTGAATCACATCAAGGGCGACACTCCAGTCCGAACAAGGGAGAATGAAGAACTCAAGATGATGAGAACCACCACGAGACTCCAAGATGAGAGAAATCAAAATGAGAGAGTCTTATCGGTGAAAACCCTTACGGGCATCGTAAGGCGACAGTGAGTTGAGAGAAAGAAAGATCAAATAAGAGAGGCTTGATGGTGAAGACCCTATGGGCACTACAAGTCGACTAAGGATCAGATCAAGGAAATGAAATGTTGAAGACCAGTTTCACGGTAGAACTTGCAACAAGAGTTGAACTGGCTATATAGAGAAGGCCAAAAGTGCATGTCAAGGTCGCTAGAGTCGGTATTCAAAATTTGATAGGTCATTCTTCTATAGGTTTCTTGTTAGGAATCTTAGTTTCCTTTCTCTCTATTCTTCATACCTTGTTTCACCCTCCCTCCTATTGAGTCTGTCAGGTCATAACAAGTATAGAAATGATTTCAAAATTTGCCACCAAGCTTTCCAATTGCATCAGATGGGATTTGGCCAACACGACAATTGTCGTAAATCAGGAAAAGACAAGGCCAGTGCTTTAAGCCAAAAGAGCAACATGTGCAATAAAGCGGGTAACAATAAAATATCTGGGGTTCATGCGAGACGCAAAGGTCAGCAAAAGTGCCAACTCGGGGGAAAATATACAAATGGAAATATGGGGAGTATATCTGACGAAAGAAAGAGTCACTCAAGAAACACTCAAGTGAAGTCATTAAAGGAATCATAGATTTCAAGATCGGATTTTGTGGGATCCGTCAAGAAAGGAGCAACATACGTTTCGTAAGGAAGACGGTTTTGAACGAGAAGTAAAAAAGAGTAATCGGTGAACGGGCCAAGCATTCAAGTGGAAAGCAAGTTCAAGGCCACAACCAATCACCACATTTTTAAACTAACAGATTTTTCTTTGCTTCGAAACAGAGGCAAAAGTTATTATCAAATTGGGGCATAGATGTTATTGGACCGATAGAGCCAGCAGCTTCCAATGGGCATAGGCTCGTTTTGGTTGCGATTGGTTACTTTACCACATTGGGCCGAGGCAAAGGGCAAATTTGCGCCAAACTGGCAAGGACCATTTGTGGTATCGCGGGTGTTGTCCAATAGGGCATTATATTTGACAGATGTTGAAGGAAAGTGCGTAGAGACTGCTATCAATTTATATGCGGTCAAAAGATACTATGTATGACTCCTTTTCAATTGTATGATTGTATTTTGTTGTGATTTTGGAATTAAAATGACGAAGGCGTTTTATTCTCTATCCAAACACTTTATCCATTGACACCCCATTTTGAGCCTTGGTTAATATATTCTTTCACACACCTCTATCGGAATCACTTATAGTGCAATAAAGAAAATGAAAATTGAAATTGACAAAATGAAAAAAATGATGAATGAATGAAAGATGAAACAAAAAAAAAGAAAAAAAAATAGAAAAGAGAAAAGACAAAGAAATCGGGAAAAGTCAAAAGAAATTCATTAACTGATGACGTTTAATGAACTACATCTGACTTAATCCCGAAAGGGTACGTAGGCAGCCTCGTTGAGGTTCAGTCACGACAAAGAAAAATCCAAAAATTCCCCACATATTGAAACTGGGGCAGAAGTTATGTTGAATAATTCCGAGAGTTGTAAATATTTTTGAACCCTCATAAATTTTGAGCCTTTATACCTTTCTTTCTTTAACCCAACCAAAAGCCACGTTACGATCCAAAGAAAGACCTTCTGATCAATTACAAAATGATAACAGATGAAATGAAGGAAGAGCAAGACATTGGACAACACCCGTGGTATAAGAAAACAAAGGACAAAAGGAAAAATGAAAAAATGAAAAATGAGAGAGTCTCATCAGTGAAAACCTTAACCGGCACTGTGAGGTGATTGTGAGTTTGAGAGAAATAAAAATGAGAGAGCCTTGCCACTGAAAACCTTTAACGGCACTGCAGGACGATTGTGAGGTTGAGAGAGAATAAATTAGAGAGTCCTATTGGTGAAAACCTTTCGAGGCACCGTAGGTCGATCGTAAGGATTACTGTAAAAAGAGAAAAGGCAACAAAAAATAGTATCGGTTTGGGTTGAAAACAATTCGGAGTCAGAATAATGATTGGAACGAACTGGGTCGGAGTTTAAATACATGGCATGGTCAGCGAAATCAGCCAACAAACGCCCAGATAAGTTCTATCATCTCTCCAAAACACCCTTATCCTCTTTCATTTTTCTGCATTTCATTATTTACCTTTTGAGAGCTAACTACCAGCTCCCGGTGATAAAGAGCTGAAACAACACTAGATCAGAAGGAAAAGAAGAGGTGGGGAGAAAATAAAGAAGTTTGGCGAACATGGCCAAAAGAAAAGAAAACAAAAAGGGAAAAGTAAGAAAATACAAAAAAAAAAGTTTGCAAGAGATAGGCAGCTGAAAAACCACACAGTGGGAGAAAAAGCAAAAAGAGGAAAGCAATAAGAGGCAAGGACGGCAGATGCCAGTTGCTAGCAGTTTATATCTAATAAATTTTGTTTCATGATTCATATAGGAACAAATTGTCACTAATCACTTTAAAGTGAATGTGACCAATGTGGAAAAATAGAAAACACCAAAAAGAGAAATTTTGCCAATAAGTGGATAAATTCACGGGTGAAAGACAATCAGTCAAAGAAAATACCAAAAAAGAGGAAGGTAGCATCTTTAAAATCCATTCCCCGGTTATCAAGCTGAGGGAATACATTTTTGCATTTTCAATTTCTGTCCAGGCGCCCACCTATCTAACGAGGGAATACTTTTCTGCACTGCATTTCATGCATTTTCAATTTATGTACAGGCGCCCACCTATCTAATGAGGGAATACTTTTTTGCATTGCATTTCATGCATTTTCAATTTCCGTCCGTGCGCCCACCTATCTAACAAGGGAATACTTTTCTCGCATCGCATTTCATGCATTTTCAATTTCTGTCCAGGCGCCCACCTATATAACGAGGGAATACTTTTCTGCACTGCATTTCATGCATTTTCAATTTCTGTACAGGCCCCCACCTATATAACGAGGGAATACTTTTCTGCACTGCATTTCATGCATTTTCAATTTCTATCCAGGCACCCACCTATATAACGAGGGAATACTTTTCTGCACTGCATTCATGAATTTTTAATTTCTGTCCAGGCGCCCACCTATATAACGAGGGAATACTTTTCTGCACTGCATTCATGCATTTTTAATTTCTGTCCAGGCGCCCACCTATATAACGAGGGAATACTTTTCTGCACTGCATTTCATGCATTTTCAATTTCTGTCCAGGCGCCCACCTATATAACGAGGGAATACTTTTCTGCACTGCATTTCATACATTCATGCATTTTCAATTTCTGTCCAGGCGCCCACCTATATAACGAGGGAATACTTTTCTACACTGCATTTCATACATTCATGCATTTTCAATTTCTGTCCAGGCGCCCACCTATATAACGGGGGAATATTTTTCTGCACTGCACTTCATACATTTCTGCATTTTTAATTTCTGTCCAGGCGCCCACCTATATAACGAGGGAATACTTTTCTGCACTGCATCCCATGCATTTTCAATTTTTGTCCAGGCGCCCACCTATCTAACGAGGGAATACTTTTCTGCACTGCATTTCATGCATTTTCAATTTATGTCCAGGTGCCCACCTATCTAACGAGGGAATACTTTTCTGCACTGCATTTCATGCATTTTCAATTTCTGTCCAGGCGCCCACCTATCTAACGAGGGAATACTTTTTAAGAGGAAGGTAGCATCTTTAAAATCCATTCCCCGGTTATCAAGATGAGGGAATACATTTCTGCATTTTTAATTTCCGTCTAGGCGCCTACCTATATAACGAGGGAATACATTTCTGCATTTTTAATTTCTGTCTAGGCGCCCATGTTAGCTAAAAGCCCACACTGGGGCAGAAGAAAAAGTTTGTTGTTTTTATTTTGTTTTGAGCAGGCTTCAGCTCGAGGAAAATAAGTATCATTGAAAATCAAAAAAAAAAAGGGAAAGCAAGAAAAGAAAATCAACAAAAAAGAGAGGCGGCATCACAGAAAATCAAGAAAAAAGAGAAGGAGAAGCAAACAAAAGCTAGGATAGGAACAATTGTAATTGTAGGATCGTAGTTTAGAATAGCTTCTTCATTTTACGTTTCCCCCCCCCCCCTGGTGTAATAAGGAGTAAGTCAGCAAAGTCTCAACAGTGTCAATGCAACAGTGAGTCTAGTAGTTTTAAACTGCCAGACCTTCCCGAACTACACTAACCTGATTCCTGTTTAGCCAGGAAATGTAGGCAACCTCTAAAGCAGGGTGCGATCAAAAGGTTTTTCAAAAATGCTTTCACGGAATGTGCCAATGTGCAAAAATCTCTCATTACTGCTCACTTGTCTTTGCAATGAACACTTCGTGTTCCCGAGCAAATAGGGGCAGCTGTGAGCACATGATTTTTGCACCGGGCAAAAAATTCCAAAATTAAAATAAATATATTTTTTGAGTGCAATTGCATGCCTTGTTGGAAATTGAATGAATTTTATGTGTTTGAATAATTGGAAATTAGAAAAATCAAAAAAATAGGTTAAGTACTTACTTTGTTTGAATTAATTAGTTTTAAGAAGAAAATCATCAAAAATAGTTTTAAATAGTGGAAATTAGGGGAAAATAGTAGAAAAATTACAAAAAAATATTAGATAATTAGTGTAAGTAGGAAATTAAGTTTTTTTTAATTCATAAAAGAAAAGAAAAATACAAAAAAGAAAATACATAAAAAATAATTGAAACACCAGAAAATACAAAAATATACATATAGGTATAATAAAACGGGCCAATTGAAATCCAATTGTTTGGCCTAGTGAATTAGCCCAAAAAGAGTTGGCCCGTCTGATCCCAAAGGCTATTTAATCTCAGCCATTCATTTATTACCATCCAACGGTTGATGGAATTTTGTTGGTTATTTGATTAATCTCAACCGTCTATTAAGCTTGATCCAACGGCCAAGGAGGTGGTCCGGATAAATTCAAAGACAAGGGCGAGATTCAATATCCACCACTTGATCAGGTCGAATCTAGTGGCGGAAATAATTAGTAGAATTTTTAGTTAATAAAATCAAAATAGGAGTGATCCTGGCCGTTCATTTGAAATGATCTAAAGGTGGAAGCCTTTGGTCTCCTTGGCAACCAAACGACGCCATTTATGTAACGCGTTTGGTGACCGTTGATCTTCATCAGATCAACGGTCTAGATTACCTCAACTCCCTCGCCTATAAAAGGCTTTGGTCCGAAGAGCTTGGCCATTTTTTTTAGTCTCGAACCCTAGCCGCCATGCTCTCCAAAGCTCTCCTCTTTTCTTCGTCTTCAACCTCAGCAAAACCCTAGCCGGCCAATGGCGGCCACCACTCTCCACGGTGGTTGCTGGCCACCCCCAACCCCTCTCCTCTCTCTTCTCCTTCTCCTTCTCCTTCTTCTCCGACCAAGCCTCAAAACAAACCCCTTCTCCAAAACTCCGGTCACCGGAACCTACCACCGGTGACCACCAAACAATGAGAAACCATTCCAAACCAATGCCAATCGGACCGCCTTGGTCCGATCTACCTAACCCTACCACTCACCTCCTTCAAATATACCTGGAACTCCTCGAATATCCCAAGAAAGGTCGCCGGAAACCTAACTCCGGCGACTCAGAACTTCAACCTTTCAAAGATCCGTCCTTTACCCTCTCCCAAAAACCCTAGTCCAAACCAAAAACCTAAAGACTCCGTCTTGAAGACTAAAGCAGAAAAACAGAAAGAAAAAATGAGAAAGGAAAAACGAAAAAAGAAACAAAGAAAAAGGGTCTGAGAGTCTGAAAAGAAAAGAACGAAGAGAGTGAAAGGGGAAGCTTAGGGGACTAGTTCACCTTTGACTAATTCTCAATAGTTGAGCAATTCCTCTTCTGGTCTTTTCCTGTTTAGATACAATGACAGAGCTAAATGCTAATTTCATATCTGAGTTGGTTCTACTTCAGCTTTCCATTTCTTCACTGGTTTTTCTTTAGGATGATTAGATTATCATATCTACTTGAAGTCCTTCTCTGATTGATTATGATAGTATGTGCTTGTGCCATGAACCTTAATGGTTTTTGAAGTTTTTTCAATTGTCATATGACTTGAACTAGTAGTAATTAGGTCTCAATTAACATGGATTCATACTTTGTCACATGTAGTCTGATAATATGAGTTAATTGACTGAAATTCAACCATATCAATTGTCTCCTCTGAGTTTGGGTTGGTTAATGCCATTTATTTGATCATGTGTGTTTCTGTGTGCAATATATGTTGAGAATGATTAAGTTCTATTAGTTTTTGTTGAATGTGATTATTTGATTAATATGGATTTAACCTTAGGGATTGCTTATAGCTGTTAGAGTTAGATTCCATGAAATGGCTAGTTTTTAAATAGGCTTAAAACTTAAAACGAACAAAAATAGGCTATTAGGCAATAATTGACCAAAGAGTGGTCAACTTTGCAAAGTTGATCAACTCTATAAGGTCCAAACACACTAGTCCACCTCAAAAAGGGCTAGTTGTGCAAAACTGGTTGAGCTTGCAAATGCAGGCTCACCAAGGCTCATTTGAGCCATGAATCTCAGGTGGCTAAGTCTGCAAAGACTTTAGCACAGCCTGTGACCAGTCAAAGGCTGGAATTTCCAAAGATTGGCTAAGTCTGCAAATGCAGACTTGCCGAGGCTCTTTTTGAGCCCTGAACCTTAAGTGGCCAAGCCTGCAAAGGCTTTGGGCCCAATTAGGGTTCAGTAAATGGGTTTAATTACCCAATCCAAGTCTCAACCTGAGACTGGCTAAAAGTTAAATAGGTTTTAATACATTAATAAAGCAGGCTAGTCCCGCAGTTAGTTTTAAAATGAACTAAAAGGGTTAATTAACTGAAAATGAAATAAAAAGAGGCTAAGTTCTAAATAGTAGAACTTGCCAGTCCTTAAATACCAATGCAAGGACTGGCCCTTAGTTAAATAAGTTTAAAAATATTGAAAACCTGACCTAGGTAGGTCGGGTAATTCAACAGTGTCCCTGGGGGCATAAAAGGAAGCCAAAAAGGTAAATTTGTAAATAGTTTGAACCATGTGGGGTTAAGAGAGTCATTTGTACCCCTGATTTCTTCAATTTTGAAGAAGTTTAAGGGTATAATGGTCCCCCTAAAAAGGCAAATCTGTAAAAATCTTCAACCCCCAATGTTATATTAGTAAAAGGCCCCAAAAGGGAATCTTTAGAACCTTCCAGCACATGCTTGAAGGGTTTTGGTAACAGATTTTTGGGCTTAAGTGTAAAATCTATAATTTTAAGAGGGGGAAAAGTGGGATTTAATCCCAAAATTTCTCCCCAAGTCATCAGCCCACTCCCCTATTATAAATACCTGCTGAAAAGAGTGAATAGGGGGCTTCTTCAATTATTCTTGGGCTGGCTTTTGAAAGAAAAGTTCAGAGATAATAGCATTAATATAGCAATAGGCTTTTCCTGCATTATTTCGAGTGAGAACTTATTGATATCAATCTAATCTTTGTGGGTTTTTGCTCGTGTATTTGCTTGGATTTCTACTTGCTGTTGCTGTGGTCTTCTATTTGGCTGATATTCAATCATCACTATTGAATTTTCTGTTCGAGTTATTGCTGTTGCTTACTTGGTTGAATCCCTTAGACTCATTGGCTTCTCTTATTGATTCAGGTACACTACTGTTTAATCGAAGCTGTAATGTTGATTTGGATGAAATAACATGAAGATTTCAGTTTAATTCTTATATTACCATGTATTATGTAGCTTAATATTGTTATTAGCTTTAGTATTAGCTTAGAATTATAGTATTGATGTAGTGTAGTGCATGGTAGCAGAAAAATAAATAGATATTGTAATAGCTAGTAATGTAGTAGTAGTATATCACTTAGCTTAATTAGATAAAAACTTTAAAACATAAGCTGACATATCACAGTCTTAAAATTAGTAATTGATCTTCACAGTAGCTTTTCATAAAAAAAAAACAAAATCACGTAGCTAACTATTCCGTCATAAGTCCGTGTTTAGGCATTAATTAAGATCTAAAGAAGAAAACGCTAGATCGAGTAATAATTCATTCCGTAATTGGGATAGTAGTTGTGTGATGAATCAAATCATAATGAAATCAGTAGTTAATCATGCATAAGTCTATGAGTCACTCACATATAGGTATTCGAAGTTAGATTAAGTAATTATTGTTCATGTGATCTGTTAATTTTAAGAGAACAGAAGTTCAGATCTGAGTAAGTTTAAGAGTTTAAGCGACTAGGCGATATAGCAACTTAATTAGGACCAGATTTGAAGGCTCGCTAATAATGAAACCAGTGTTGTAGTTAAGCATATGTGAATAACTCTTTCAACTTTTCTAGATACTGTAGATAGTTAATCAAATTGTTTTACATTGATCAAATCCCGTAGATAGTTAAGCTGTGGTATTAAACCTTTCAACTAGTATGTAATTAGACAAGTAATACAAGCTCTTGGTTATGAATTGGTGGCAAAAACAATCTGTTAAGTTCTTATGTACTGTAGATAATTGATTTAGAGTCACTGATTTGTGTATTGATTTTCTCTAATGATAAATAAAAATGCAATTCGATTCCTTCTTTGAGCTCAGATATGTACATTTGTTTATTTACTCATGTTATTGTTATTATTTGGTTTGGACCCAGTACATGTATCGGGCCAGAATTGTTGTATAAAGCTTACTGGGCTGATGAGCAGAAGCTCAAAGACAGCCTGGGCCTTTAAGGCCTAGGCAGGTCTAATGTCCGTTTAAGTAAGAGAGTAAAAATCCAGGCCCAATAAACAACAGAAATAACACGGGCCTGGAATATTTAGTACCACATACGACTAAGGGAAAATCATATATAGAAAATATAATTAGATAAATAGGATTGGACTTTTAACAAATAATTGGGATGAGCCTCGCACGATATTAAACAAGCGGGGCCCCCTTTAGTAATAAGATAATATAATTAGATCCGGGAAGACTAATAGTAAATTCCATAGTCTTACCCAAAATAATTCAAAGCCGATAGATCGTTTAGGGCACGACTTAATACACTTTCCTATGAACGAGTGTGCACCTGGTGCAACTCAAATCTTAAATCCCGGCAAAGCTGAAATATACCAAAAGTCACAGGCGTACTGGTTGCGGTGTGACTCGAGGCGTGTTTTTGCGATGTCACAATTCTATAAAATATCAAAGTAAAAGCACATAAATGTTGTTAAAATCTGTAATGAGTCAAACAAGAGTCAAGAACGACGATTGAGCGACCGTGCTAAAACCACGAAACCCGGGAATGCCTAACACCTTCTCCCGGGTTAATAGAGTTCCTTATCCAGATCTTTGTTTCGCGGACATTAATAAAAGAGTCAAATTCCTCGGATTCGGGATTAACCGGTGACTTGGGACACCATTATTTTCTCAAGTGGCAACTCTGATAATTCAAAACAAAATCCCGAACCGATTGTCCTTTAAGTGGAAAAACTCCTTCCTCTATGCTATTATATCCGTCTCGGGTATTTGAACATCGAGGCATACCCTACAAGCACACACATTTTTGTGTCCTTTCAGGGGGGGTAGTAAAAAGGGATGTGTCAGAGCTATCACACCTCCTTTTTCCGCAGGCCCGCGAGGGCGCTAGGTATAAAAAGGAGTTTTTCCAATTAAAGGACAATCAAAACGGGATTCATTTATTGAGATATTCAGAGTCTCCACTTGGGAGATTTATGGTGTCCCAAGTCACCGGTTGAATCCTGAATTGAGGAAAGGTTTGACTCTATTTAAAAGTCTGCGTACCAGAAATCCGGATAAGGAATTCTGTTAACCCGGGAGAAGGTGTTAGGCATTCCCGAGTTCCGTGGTTCTAGCACGGTCGCTTAACTGTTATATTAGGCTTGATTATCTGATTTTAATACAAATATGAACTAGTGTGCAAACTACCACTCTAAACCGTTTTAATTGTTAGAAGAAAATTATAATGTCGTGAGAATATATCTCGAATTTCGTCACATAAATGTGTCCGCAATTTTTAATATATTCCGACTTCATTGGGATTTGGATTGGGGTCACATAAATGTGTACCCGAGTTTAAGGAGGTACAATTATTAAATACGCGCTTAAAACTATTAACGCGTTATTATTTTGAGAATGCCGTGAAAATTTACTAAATGGCCAATCTCGAATTTCTAAATATATACACTTATGAGGGCTTCACAGTTTTTGCGATTTATTTGGCGAGTCTCGTCTCATTTATTAACAAAATAATCCTAAAATGACTATATTTCCTTTTTTTTTTTTAGTTTTTATAAATAAAGAAATCTCATAATTAATTTAGAAATTAAAAATGCAATACTTATCTAATTTATGACAAAGACTTAATGAAACAGATTTTAATCTATGTTTAAACAGAAAATATTTTTTTTTCGGAATTATTTTTTATTATTAATTATTATTAATATTATTATTTTTTGTAAATACGAAATTTCTTAACTTAATAATAAAAGAAACATAATTAGAACAATATTGAAAAATCTTGAGTGGTAATATATATAAAAGAAAAACCAATAAAATCATTTATTCAAAATTATCAAAATTATAGCCATACTAAAGCTTGTATGGTAAAATTATTTTTTATTTCCAATCGTTCAAAACTAAGTTTATTTTTTTAGAAAAACAGCAATTATAAATTAATTATAATTTTATTTAAATTCGTTTTTTTTATATTAGCTTAAAGAAAAATATATTATTTGTTATATTTAGATAAATGTTTAATAAAAATAGACATTACTTAAATAAAACTGAAAATATAAGTGCAAAATCGACAATTAATATATATACAAACTAAACCAATTATCTTACAACTAATTTAAACTCATTTTTTTTTAAAGTTTTTACTATTTTTGACTTAAACCCTTGATATTAACTATTTACAACTATTTTTCAAAACCATAATCAACCTTAATTATTTAAACCTATATTTGGAGATTTGATAAATTTGAAGAAAATAATTCTTTTATCATTTAAAACTTAAACCGTACCTAAATGCCTAAATTACGCAAAATAATTACAATTCACATTTTTTTTTGTTAAAATTAACTACATATTTACAAATTATCTTAAAAAAAATGATGTTAAAATATTTGAAGCTAATGAACTAACAAGTTTTAATTAATCCAATTAATAAAGAAAAATAACTCATTCTTACTTCAATTACTAAACCATTTGAACATTAAGAAACATATTTATAATTATATTATTTAATAACCATTTTTGAAGTGAATTATTATTGCTACAACATGGCTTAATTATTTAAAGCTATCACAAAACTTACAGAATATTAATATGGAATTTATTAAAACATAATCTGTAAAAGAAGATAGAAATAGAAACTATTTAAAATTTCAGCAAAATTCTCATCTTTCTCATATATTCATCTTATCATTTAAACATGATTAGATATGTACCTGATATTGGAAATAAAAGAAATCCCGGTGATCAACACAGCAAATAACAACACAGCAATATCACAGCAACAACAGTGTAGATGCGTGATTTTGCCCCTATCCGAGATTTTTAGCGTAAAATATTTAGTTTAGGCCTAATATAGATATCTTAGCTAATTTTGACTCTTTTACTTTACTTTTACCTTAAAATGAAAAATAACAAAAATATAGTTTTATTAATATTTCGTAGTCATTTTAAACTTGAAAAATACAAAAATAGTACTTTATATTTTTAGCTTATTTAAAAAAAACGAAAATTATGAAATAAATAAATAAATAGTTTCATTAACATTTTGGGGTTACTTTAATTAAAAAAAAAAGAATATAAAAAAATAATTTTGTTTTAATTATTAGTTTTATAGTTATTTTGATTACCTAGGATTAATTAAATAACACCATGCTCTCATTCTCGGTTACGGACGAAGAATAATATTCGGGTTTAAACTACCCGATTTTATATTTTTTGGACTTAGCCCATAATAATTCGAGTCTACCACACGGGGAAGACGGACAAAAACAACCCATACAAATACATGCAAGCACGACAAAAGAATATGGGCATCACATGAAGAGGAATGGGAAAACAATTAAAAAAAACAAAGATACAAATCTGTAAAGAGAAGAAGAACAATTGAAAAATGAAAAGAGGAAGAAGACAAAAAGAAAAAGACATACACAATGAGAATAAAACAAGAAAGGGCACTAACAATTTTTTTAAACAAAAAAAAACAATACTATCATTTCAAAGAAACAAAACGTTAAAAGAAGGGGTATACTACTGTTGAGGTAGGATACAATTTGAAAAAGAAAAAAAAACAATACATGCAATGCACATCTACAGACACCCATGTCAGACACAGGGGCTGGCACATGAAGGCCATCTTCATGTTCTTCTACTTAAAGGAGGAACAGAACGGTGAAGGAGGGGGGGCTAGGACAATCATCTTCTTCATAAGAAAAAAATAACCAAGAGCAAAATTCCTAGTCCATACCGGAAGAAAGAAACCAGCAACGCCGGAACAACCAACTGCCTCCGCCCAACCATTCGTCACCACCCTCACGTCGTCCCTCCCCGTTGACAACCATCACCCTAGCCAGACCACTACCAGTCGTGACACAAGCCATAACACCAGTCACAACACCAGCTCCCAGCCATTCTTCTGCAGACCTTTTGGAAAAGAGGAGCCGCAACAATACACAGCAATTCACAAAAAACGGGGGTAACGGATACACACAAAGGGGACAGCCGCATAGACCGAGAGCAGCAGCTAGCAGCTTGACAAGAGACCCCCCCCCCCCCAAAAAATGTCTTCTTCATTTTTCTTCTTCAAAAAGTCACACAGCAACAAACACACACAGACAGCCGCTTGGTTCAACGAACAAAATGAAGGAGACAGAGCGACTAGCCAAACGACTCATCTTTACACTGTTTTCATGGCTATTGTTTTTCTCACTTTAATTCATTCAACTTAATACATATATTTCTTTATCTGACTCCTTTTATTAGTCTATCTTCCATCACCAGCGAACTCACTGGAAAATGCATAGCCAAATCGTCGGAACAAACTGGGTCACGTCGTCGTCCAAGGTTCGCTGATCCCGGTTCGTTTGTGCAAGGATTCACATTCGGATTTTGCTTTTACTTCTGTTGCTTGCCTTACTTGATATTCAAAGAAAGCAAATTTCAGTTTGTTCAATTCGTCGCTGTTTGTGCCTATGCGAGATCGAAATTTCGTCACTAACATTTCATTTGTCCGTGCGCTCGATCCGAAATTGAGTATAAGGAGTTTGTCGTTGTAATTGCTTGGAGATTTCGCTGCGATTCAAGGTCCTTGTTCGAACAAATTCGAGGTTGCCGTCGAGTTCGAGTTTCGTCAGGATTTCTGTTCGTTAGCTTAAGTTCCGATTCTCTATTTTTGGATTGGTTTCAATCTCCTCTACTGGGATTTTGAGACTGTCGAAATGGATCCGGAATCTGCACGAACAACACGTGATTCTCTAGAGCTGGTATTTCATATGTCAAATATTCTGGACGCAGGCCTCGATGGTCACACTCTCTCTCTGTTCTGATTTCCCTCTGCGATTTGGGTTTTAACCCTGAGTCATTGGCTGCTGTTATTAAGGAGCTTGGCCAAGAAAACCCCTCTTCTTCTTCTGAACGAAGGATGTTGGCTCCATCATTGCCTTAGCCAGGTTAATCTTTGAAATTACCACTCAAATTACTGTTAGTGGAATTATCAATTTTATTTATGGGCATTTTTGTTTGATGTATGATTTACAGTCATATTTGAATATGTTCTTCTGTTTTTACTGATTGTCTGTTCTTCTAATGTACATTAGCTTTAGAGGCGTGCCATTTAGCAAATTCCATGGCCCTCGCAAAGTTCAAACGCACAGTTTCTTTAGGCGCGTGTTTCAATAAAATTACTTTCCTAAATACGGGTGCGCATTTATGTGACCCAAATCTTACTCTCGGCGAAATCGAAATGCATTAAAGTCACAGGCGTACTGGTTACGGTGTGACTCGAAATGTGTTTTCGTGACGTCGCAATTTTTCTAAAATTAAAAAGCAAAACATTAAAACCACCTAATTAAAATATATAAAGAAATCAGATAAAAGTAAAAATTGCAGTTGAGCGACCGTGCTAGAACCACGGAATTCGGGAGTGCCTAACACCTTCTCCCGGGTTAACAGAATTCCTTATCCAGGTTTCTAGTTTCGCAGACTGTATTACAGAGTCATAAATTTCCTCGGTTCAGGATTAAACCGGTGACTTGGGACACCGTTATTTTCTCAAGTGGCGACTCTGAATAATTAAATAAATTAATCCCGTTCCGACTGTCCTTCAAGTAGAAAAACTCCTTCACTGATTATTATTATATCCCTTCTCGGGATGTAGTATTAAACAGTGGCACATTTTACATTTGTGGTGGTGAAAAAAGGAGGTGTGACAGCTCTGGCGACTCTGCTGGGGACTATTCACCCAGAACTTCGGTTCAGGGTTTAAGAATTCGAGCTCAGTTAAATTGTTGTTTTTGTCTATATCCGATTTTATTATATGTTTAATTAATGTGCTACATGTCTACCGCTTTGATACTAGTTGCACTGTATATACAAACTGCTATATGTTTACCGCTTTGATATTGCGTTGAACTGTATATATAAAACTGCGCCGAAAACCCTTCTCTTCTTACCTCCGGGGATATGCTTACTGGTTGAGACTCCCCTTTTCTGTTAGTGTCATTCCAAAAATAAGAAAAAGAGGCCGGATAAGTTACAAAGCCGATTGACCCTGCGGGTCACCGGTACGTAGCCCCCTCTTCGATCCGAGTTGTCCGCTCGGGTACACGGTCTAGTACCATTGAAAACATCAGGATATTAAGCCTAGATTTAGGACGTTTATTTGCATCATATATGACTTAGAGGACTCAACACAGGGGTTGGGTCCGTCTAGTACAGGTGACCCGGTAATCAAAAGACCGAGCATGTTATATGTTGCATTTATTTGTTCTAGATTATTACGGGCTAAATTCCTGAAAAACAAAAAGAGAGGAAATTTTAGAATAGAAAATATCGAAATGTCGACGAAACGCTGTCGAAGGTTTGAAAAGAAAATTTGAAAAATAGGTGGAACAATTTTGTTGAAATAATTGGTCAACTAATCTGACCGAACTACGCTGGTTTGATTCTCCCCATTAGGTGGGATACGTAGGCAACCCTCATCGGGTCCAACCACCCCTTCAAAAAATTAAAAAAAAAATGTCAAAGTTTTAGTTTTCAATAAAATCAAAGTGATGCCGTTTTTGAAAATAGCCGAATGTTCCGAAAGGACGCCGGAAGGTTGTTTTTGCAAAAATGGCCACTTTGAAGACTTTTCTTTTCTTTTTGAATAATGGCCTTGAAATATTCCATGTGGAAATGTTGAAAGGCCGTATCCGCAAAATCAAGTTTGAGTTTACCACCCCTTTCAAAAAATTTAAAAAAAAAATGTCGAATTGTAGTTTTCAATAAATCAAAGTGATGCCGTTTTTGAAAATAGCCGAATGTTCCGAAAGGACGCCGGAAGGTTGTTTTCACTTTTAGTCATTTTTAATAATTTGCGGGCACAGCCTTGAAATATTCCTTGTGAAAATGTTGCAAGGACATAGCCACAAAATCAAGTCCGGGTTCACACCCCTTTTGCAAAAATAACTAAAAAATATCAAATTTTTGATTTTGTTATAAATAAGTCGGGTGATGCTATTCTTGCTCAAAATATGCCGAATGTCCCTCAAAAGACACCAGAAGGCTGTTTTTGCAAGAATAGCCACTTTGAGTCATTGTAAATAATTTTCGACACAGCCTTGAAATATTCCCTCGCGGAAATGTTGAAAGGCTGTATCCGCAAAATTAAGTTTGAGTCATCAATCAACTTTTCAAAAATATCCACTTTATCAAATAAGCCATTACATGGCCGGAATTTTGCTGAAATAGCCATATTTTTGCATTTTTAACTTCCTCAGTCTTGTGTTGGCCTGTGTCGGTGCTGAACGATGCCCCATGGGCCCCAAGATGAAAAATTTTGGAATTTGTAGTCTCTTAAATAAAGTTTGCAAAAATATCCGCTTTGTCAAATAAGCCATTACATGGCCAATTTTGTAAAAATAGTCAATTGACATTAGAAACTTCTCAGTCTTGTGTTGGCTTATGGCGATGCCGAACGATGCCCCCATGAGCCACAAGATGAAATTTTTTTCAAGTTTATCTTTCTTAAATAAATTTTGCAAAAATAGCCATTTTGCCAAATAAGCCATTACATGGCTAATTTTGTAGAAATAGTCATAATTGGCGCTAAAAATATTCTTATTCTTGTAGAAATCTGTGGCACAAGGTGTGAAAGTTTTTCATCAGAGTTTGTAGTTGGAGTCGGCTTTTATAATTTTGCTTCAAAAAAAGAAAAAAAAATCAAATAAACATCTCTTTATTTCTTGCATTAATTTGCAAGAACTACGCTCGATCTGATTCATGCGGGGTCATGATACGTAGGCAATCTCCATAAGATTCGACCACAACTGTATATGTATATATAATATAAAATAAAAAAAGAAATAAAAAAATAAAAATAAAAAATTTGATAAGGACTGTCCGAGTCCATTCTAACATGTTTTGTCTTGAATTGTAAAGTAAGTAGAAGGTGGTTGGTTTGTGACAAGCGGACAACGCGAGATCCCCGAAAGATGGTACAGGAGGAAATAACCCAAAGATTGAAAAGCTTAGAACAGCGGTTGAAAAACACGCACGGGTTGGCAGGTCAAAAGAGTGTTGCTTTCAAAGATCTATGCTTGTTTCCCGATGTCCACTTGCCACCTGGTTTCAAGATTCCCAAATTTGAAAAGTACGATGGACATGGACATCCCATAGCCCATTTGAAAAGGTATTGCAATCAACTAAGGAGTCTGGGAAGAAATGAAGAATTGTTAATAGCTTACTTTGGGGAAAGCCTTACAGGAGTAGCCTCTGAATGGTTTTGGGATCAAGATGCATCTCGCTGGCATGTCTGGAACGACATGGCACACGCCTTTGTCAAACAATTCCAATACAACATTGACATTGCCCCAGACCGCATTTTCCTTTCAAATCTGAAGAAGAAATCAAGTGAAAGTTTTAGGGAATATGCCCTTAAATGGAGAGAGCAAGTGGCTCGTGCTGAGCCACCCATGGATGACCATGAGTTAATCATTGTCTTCCTTCAGGCTCAAGAGCCAGATTATTTTCAGAACATGATGTCTGCGGTTGGTCAATCCTTCTTGGATGTAATCAAAATGGGAGAAATGGTAGAGAACGGTCTTAAGACAGGCAGAATTATAAGTCAAGCGGCTCTCAAGTCTGCAGCTCAGGCTGTCCAAATTGAATCTATTGACACGAATGAGAGGGATGAAGAAGTCATGATGATATCAGGGTCAAGAAAAGGTTCCAGAAGAGTACCTCGACGGTATGCGATGCCTCGACAAGTTTTCCATAATTCCCCTGAGCATCACTATCCACCTCCGAACCCACCATACTCAGTTGATCCACCCCAGTACGTTATTCAGCCATCAAATCATCCAAGAAAGCGAGCACGGGCATCACAAAATCTCTACCAGCCTCTGCAAAATTTACAAATACCTTATAACCCACTTCCAAACCAAGGGTATAGAAGGGAACCGAAGTTGAAGGATAATTTCACACCAATAGGAGTTTCCTATGAAAGCTTATTTGAGAAGTTAAAACAACGGGACATGATTGCACCCATCCCTCCAAATCATGTGGACCCACGTGCAAGGAGCTTTGACCCATCTAAAAGGTGTGAATACCATTCCCATGCCCAGGGGCACAACATGGAAAGTTGTCGGGATTTGAAAAGGGAAATAGAAAGGATGATCCAAGAAAGATTGATTGTGATTCATGTCACACCTCCCTTTTTACTACCCCACATTGCTTAAAGGTGTACAAATACATTTGTAGGGTATACCCCGACGCTCAATTACCCGAGACGGATAAAATAACGTAAGGGAAGGAGTTTTTCCAATTTAAGGACAATCGGTTCGGGATTTTATTAGAGATTAATCGGAGTCGCCACTTGGGAATGACAATGGTGTCCCAAGTCACCGGTTAATCCCGAATCCGAGGAATTTTGACTCTTAAAATGTCTGCGAAGCAAAGGTCCGGATAAGGAACTCTGTTAACCCGGGAGAAGGTGTTAGGCACTCCCGGATTCCGTGGTTTTAGCACGGTCGCTCCACTGTCGTTCTTGACTTTTGTTTGACTCACTGTTATAGATTTTAACAACATAATGTGCTTTTACGTTAAATATCATTTTTAGGAATTTGCGGTATCGCGAAAATACGCCTCGAGTCATACCGCAACCAGTACGCCTATGACTTTTGGTGTATTTCGGCTTTACCGAGATTTGGATTTGAGTCGCACCAAGTGCACACTCGTTTCAAAGGAAAGTATGTTAAATCGTGCCCTAAAATAACATCTATCGGCTTTTAAGTCTTTTGGGAGAAGCTATAGAGTTTGCTATTAGCTTTCCCGAATCTTCTTTATTATCTTATTCTAAACGGGGGCCCCGGTATTATTCGGGCGAGGCTCGTCCCAATTTAATTCATTAAGTCTCTACCTTAAGAGGTGTATACTATATTTTCCCATTTGTGTTCTTCCCTTAATCGTTGTCATTAATTCTAAGCATTCCGGGCCCATCGAATTGTTTATTGGGGCCTGGATTTCTTTTTACTTAAAACTTCCGCAATGAGCCAGCCCAAGTCCCAAATTATCTTCAAGTTTTAATGGATCAATCAGTTTCGTATGACTATTCAGGCCCACGTTACACATTGGGCCCAAACCAAAGCATAATAATAAGATGTAATACAGATTATGTAATAAAACAAATACTCAGACGAAATCAACCATTTTTATTTATTACCAAAGATCAGTACACGAAGAAAGCTTAAACAATGGCTATATACATTCGTAGCTAGAAATCCAGATTGATTATTTGCTAAAGGGAACATTTTGGGACACTGTCTTCTTCTCCTAAGGGATTAAGTTAACAGAAGATGATTCCATTAATTTATTCAAAGTGTTAAAAGAGAACAGACGATTAGGAACAGATGCCAAATATATTGCTGATCTTATTGTGAGCTATACCCTTCATCACCAATCCATTCATCCTAATGGAATTACTTCTCATTCAGATTCGAACTTTGAGACTAGTTAATGGAACAGATTAACTAGGTGAATTTATTATTCTAAAGCATGCAGGTGAGTTGATTGAATCCGATTTTTCAGCGTGATTCCTATTTAACTGAGTGATCTACAATCATGCTACTATTACACTACTGATTTCCTCATGAAGTTCATTATCAGATTATTAATATTGCAGGTATTACTAATTAACTTATGTTTTAAGTTTTCCTAATTAAACTAAGTGATAAGCTATCTACACTATATTACTACTATACTACTACTAGTACTACATTATTACAGTGTTTTTGTGTTCAGCTACTACAAACTATTACAATTAAGATACTAATTCAAAAATGACAGAATAGATTAAAACGAGAGCTTCATTTCCACATTTCAGCAATTACATCTTCAATGGAACAGGGTATGTACCTGATTCAGCAAAAAGAACCAATGAGTTCTAAGGGATGCAAGTAAGTTATAGCAGACTTCGAACAAGGCAATGCAACAGTAGAGTGAAGATCCAAATGGGTAGAACAACACAGCAACACAGCAACAAGGAGACCCAGAAATTAACAAGCTAACGAACCCAGCAATCAACAAAAATCAGCAGACTCTCACTCGAAGAATACCAGAAACACTATTGCTAAATTGCTATGTTTTACTCTGGAATTGTTACCAAAAGTCAGCTTAAATGAACTCAGATTTTTTAATGTTGGAACCCAGATGTATTTCTATATATTACTCAGATTGGAACCCCCTTTCAGCTCTTTTTGAAGGTGTATTTATAGCTAACCTAAGGCTGAAACTTGGGGAGAAAGTTATGGGATTTTATCCCACTTCTCCCCTCCTAAAATTATCAAATCTACACTTAAGTCCCCATTTCAGTTACCAAATATCCTTCCAGCATGTGCTGGAACGTTCCTAAGATTCTTTTTTATGGCCTTTTACTAGTATGACCTTAGGGGTTTGAGATTTTTACAGATTTCCCATTTTTAGGAGACCATTATACCCTTAAACCTCTGCAAAATTGCAGAAATCAGGAGCATAAGTGTCCCTATTACCCTCCTAAGTTCTAACTATTTACCATTTTACCTATTCAGTTCCCAATTGTGCCCCTAAGGGCACTGCTGATTTACCAGCTTACCTAGGGCAGATTTCAACTTGTTTTGAACCTATTTAACTAATAGCCAGCCCTAGCATTAGTATTTAAGGGCTGGCCAGTTTTATTTTTAAGATCTATTTCAATTTTAGCCACTTTTAAACTGATTCCAGTCAATTAAGACCAATTTATTCCTAATTAAAGCTAATTGCAGGCATAGCCTGTTTTATTGTTATGCTTAACTATTTAAGAACTAGCCAGTCTCAAGTTGAGACTTAGCTTGGGCTATCAAAGCCAAATACTGAACAGCTGGGCCCAAAACCTTTACAGGTTTGGCCACTTTGCTGTTCAGGGCTCAATATAGAGCCTGGGCCAATCTGCATTTGCAGACATAACCCTTTTGCACAACCAGCCACTGTTAACAGTGAGCTGTGTGTTAGGGCCTTATAGAATAGGTCAACCCTTTGCAAGGTTGACCATTCTTAGACCAATTATTTAATTAACAGCCTATTTTGTTCATTTTCAGCTAATTCCTATTTAAAAACTAACTAATTAATGAGACCTAGCACTAGCAGCTATAGCCAATTCACCTAAGCATGAAAGCATTAACAGTGTTCAACTAACATGGAACTATTGCAATTTTAGCCATTTCAACATATAATTGTACACATAACCATATGAAACCAAACAATGTTTATCAACTAATCAAAATTCAGAAGAGAGAATGGATAATGTTGAGTTTTAATCAGTCAGACTCACAAACTCAATCTCACATGGCAAAGTGTCAATTAAGATCAAATAGGCTTAGCCACAATCAATTCATGTCAGGTGACATACTGGAAAGAACCCCAAAACACTTAGCATTCATGGGTATAGACATATAGACACTAAAAACTCTCAGAAAACAGTCAACAAGGGAGTAAAATAGGACTTATTTTAAACATGAGAGCAATGGACTAAGAATGGCAATCAAAATCCCTTTTCAAGTACTAAGCCTAGTCTTAATAAACATGAAGATGAAGAAGAGAAGGATATAGAGAGAAACAGTGAAGAAAAACAGGAAAGTTCAATCAGGGTGCTTCAAAAACAACTTAGTGTGAAAAGAGAATAGAGCTAAGCTAAGCATGCATAACAATAGGAGAAAGCTACACCATGAAAGCTAAAAGAGGCCCAGTCCTATCACTAACAGGCCCTAAAGAACACAGGGACACATAGGAGATGAACAAGTTAAGAAATCAGTGTGGTCACAGAGAAATAGACAAGGACTCACAGCATGAGAAGATAAGCAGAAGGGTCCTAGACTAGCATGAGAAGCATAGGATCGAGATAACAAGAGATGTGAAACAGAAATGAAAATCAGAAAACCAATATAAACCCTATGACTAACATGTTCAAAGGAACTAGTCAAGGATTTAAAAGAAGAAACAGGTTAACAGATGAGGATATACAGGATCCTAGACTAGCATTGTGAAGCTCAAACTCGAGATAAGAACATAATTACCAAAAGAGAACCAAGAATAGCCTTACAACTAACATATGAAACACGGATCAATCAGAACATGCAAGGCAAGGATATACAGGGCATATTAAAACAAAAATGAGATAAACAAAAAGAAAAGGAACAGAATATCAATAAGAACAATCGACACTTATCATGCGGAAGAACTGGAGAGATTAATATGAAAAGAAAAGAGCGACTGGTAAGCAGAGAAATAAAGAACCTAAAACTAATATGCAAATCAACTACGAGATACAGCAGGGATAACAATCATTAGAGAAAAGCAACACAGAAAAGTCGAACTAGAGAACATAACTAAACAGAAACAAATCGAGGATAAAAGTATTAAACAGAAACAAAAAGAGAAGCAAATAAAAATCCTATGACTAACATGTGAGACACACAATCAAAGAAGGCATAGGAATCATGCAAAACACAAAACATGCAAAAGAAGCAAAGGAAAAAAAAATTAGGCACAAAAGGAAAGGGACTTAGCTCGCGGGGCCTGTCCCCCGAGCTTCCTATCCTCTCTTTTACTCTCTTCAAATCTTATTCTCTTCTTCTTGTTTTCCTTTCTTTAATCGTTCATGTCTCTTTTTTTTTTCGATTTTCTTTTCGGACTTTTCTTCTAAGGCTTAAAGACTAAGCCTTTTTGACTCTGGGTTGCAGGAGGTGTTCAAGGGTGAGGAAAAGGTGAGGTCTTGATTGAGGTTGAATTTGGGGTCGCCGGAGTTAGGGTTCCGACGACCCTTTTTGGGATATTCGAAGCGTTCTGGTGAGATTCAAAGGTAGCCAGTGGTATGGTTGGGTAGATCTCATGAAAAGGAGTCGATTGGCGTTGGTTTGGAAGCGGTTCTCATTGTTTAGCGGTCACCGGCGAAGATTCCGGTGACCGGGACTTTGAAGAACAGGGTGGGTTTCTGGGTTTTGATGTTTGGGATGAAGAAGAAGAAGAGGAAGGAGAAAGAGATGAAGGGAATGGATTAAAAGGGGTCGGCGACCACCGTGGGAGGTGGTGGCCGCCATTGGCCGGCTAGGGTTTTCTTGAGGTTGAAGAAGGAGATGAAGAGAGAAAGGAGAGGCGGCTGATCTTTAGGGTTAGGAATTGGCTAAATGAGACGGCCGTCTTCGGACAAGGCCCTTTTATAGGCCAACCGTCCCAGATAATCCTGACCGTTCGTTCGATTGAGATCGACGGTCTTAGAGAGGCGTTACTTAAACGCCGTCGTTTAGTTGCATATGAGACCCAGGCCATTAACCGTTAGATCAACATAAATGGATGGCCCAGATCAATTCTTACTAATTAATTAAACCAATAACTCCCCTAATATTCTCGACCGTCAGATCTGTCTTGATGGACGGATGGGATTGGATCTCTCCACAGAGACGGGCCACTTCACTGGGCCAATTCACTGGGCCAAACCACTGGACTTCAATTGGCCCAGTTTTGTATACCTTCATACATATATTTGTATTTTCTGGTTTTAATCTATTTTTACGTATTTTCTTTTATTTTTTTTCTTTTTCTTTTATGAAAAATTACAAAACCTAATTTCCTATTTACTCTAATTTTCCAGTATTTTTTGCAATTTTTCTGCTATTTTTCTTTATTTTCTCCTATTTAAACTATTTTGCTAATTTTCTAATTAACTAAACTAACAAATTAATTACTACTATTTTTTTTGATTTTTTCTAATTTTTGCTTATTCAAACACACAAAAAATATAATTAATTTCAAACAAAGCAAGTAATTGCACTCAAAAACATTTTATTTAATTTTGGAATTTAAAGGCTTAGTGCAAAAATCATGTGCTCACAGCTGCCCCTCTTTGCTCGGGAACACGAAGAGTTTCAGTGCAAAGATAAGTGAGAAGTAATGAGAGATTTTTGCACATCGGCATATTCCGTGAAAGCATTTTTGAAAACCTTTTGACCGCACCCTGCTTTAGAGGTTGCCTACATATGCTGGGCTAAACAGGAATCAGGTCAGTGTAGTTCGGGAAGGTCTAGCAGTTTAAAACTACCAGACTCACTGTTGCATTGACACTGTTGAGACCTGCTGACTTACTCCTTATTACACCGGGGGAAATGTAAAATGAAGAAGCTATTCTAAGCTATGATCCTACAATTACAATTGTTCCTAATCTAGCTTTTGCTCTTCTTCCCTTTCCGGTGATGCAGAATCTTCCTTTTTTGTTGATTTTCCTTGATGTTGACTCTCTTTTTTGTTGATTTTTCTTTTCTTGTTGACTCTCTTTTTTTTTGTTGATTTTCTTGTTTTTCTTGATCTCGAATTGAACCTTTTTTTTTTTTTTTGATCTCGAAATGAACCTGCTTAAAACAAAACAAAACAAAAAACTACCTCTCTTTTTTTCTTTTTCTGCCCCAGTGTGGGCTTTTTAACTGTATAAACCATGATGTGCAAAAATATTCCCGTGTTTGAAGGTGGGCGCCTAACAGAATTTAAACGTGCAATGCGAATGCAGAAAATATTCCCGTATTTGAAGGTGGGCGCCTAACAGAATTGAAACGTGCAATGCAAATGCAGAAAAGTATTCCCGTATTAGAAGGTGGGCGCCTAACAGAAATTTAAACGTGCAATGCGATGCCGAAAAGTATTCCCGTATTTGAAGGTGGGCGCCTAACAGAAATTTAAACGTGCAATGCGAATGCAGAAAATATTCCCGTATTAGAAGGTGGGCGCCTAACGAATTTAAACGTGCAATGCGAATGCGAGAAAATTATTCCCGTATTAGAAGGTGGGCGCCTAACGGAATTTAAACGTGCAATGCGAAATGCAGAAAATATTCCCGTATTTGAAGGTGGGCGCCTAACAGAAATTAAACGTGCAATGCGATGCGGAAAATATTCCCGTATTTGAAGGTGGGCGCCTAACAGAAATTAAACGTGCAATGCGATGCAGAAAAGTATTCCCGTATTAGAAGGTGGGCACCTAACAGAATTTAAACGTGCAATGCGATGCGGAAAGTATTCCCGTATTAGAAGGTGGGCACCTAACAGAATTTAAACGTGCAATGCGAATGCAGAAAATATTCCCGTATTAGAAGGTGGGCGCCTAACAGAATTTAAACGTGCAATGCAGAATGCAGAAAAATATTTCCGTATTAGAAGGTGGGCGCCTAACTGAATTTAAACGTGCAATGCGAATGCAAAAAATATTCCCTCAGCCTGAGGACTGGGGAGCCGATTTTAAAAGATGTTACCTTCCTCTTTTTGGTATTTTCTTTTTACCAACTTATCTCTTGCCTGTGAATTTCTCCACTTATTCGGCAGACTTTCTCTTTTTAGTATTTTAAATTTTCCACATTGGTCACATTCACTTTAAAGTGATTAGTGACAATTTGTTCCTGCATGAAACAAAATTTATTAGATATAAACTGCTGGCAACTGGCATCTGCCGTCCCCACTTCTTATTGCTTCCTTTGTTTTTTGCTTTCTCGTGTTGCATGGCTTTCAACTTCTTGTCCCCTGCAGACTCTTTTTTTATTTTTCTCATTTCCCCATTTTTGTTTTGTTTTTCTTTTTTCTTTGGCCATGTTTGCCAAGCTTCTTTATTCCTTTCCCCAATCTTTCATCCTTTCTAATCCAGTGTTATTTCAACTTCCGTTATCAGGAGCTGGTAGTTAGCCCTCAAAAAGGTAAACAATGAAATGCAGAAAAATTGAAAGAAAGGTAAGGGTATTTTGGAGAGATGACAGAACTTATCTGGGTATTTGCTGGCTGATTCCGCTGACCATGCCATGTATTTAAACTCTGACCCAGTTCGTTCCAATCATTATTCTGACTCCGAATTGCCTTTGACCCAAACCGATACTCTTTTTTTGTTGCCTTTTCCTCTTTTGATAGTCCTCACGATCGCCTTACGGTGCCTCGAAAGGTTTTCACCAATAAACTCTCTCATTTATTCTCTCAACCTCACGATCATCTCACAGTGCCGATTAAGGTTTTCACTGATGAGACTCTCTCATTTTATTTCTCTCAACCTCACAATCGCCTCACAGTGCCGGCTAAGGTTTTCACTGACGAGACTCTCTCATTTTTTATATTTTCTTTTTCATTTTTTACTTTTGTATTTTGTTTTCTGTACCACGGGTATTATCCGATGCTTCGCTCCTCCTTCGTTGTACTCGTTATCATTTCAAAATCGATCAGAAGGTCTTTCTTTGGACTGTAACGTGGCTTTTGGACGGGTTAAGAAAGAAAGATATAAAGGCTCAAAATTTCAACGAGGGTTAAAAATATTTACAACTCTCGGAATTATTAAACATAACTTCTGCCCCAGTTTCAATATGTGGGGAATTTTTGGATTTTTTTCTTTATTGTGACTGAACCTCAAAGAGGCTCCCTACGTACCCTTTCGGGATCAAGTCAGACGTAGTTCATTGACTTTATAAGTTAGATGGATTTCTTTTTGACTTTTTCCCGATTTTTGTCTTTTTCTCCTTTTTTTTCATTTTTTCATTTTTTTTTTTTTTCATTTCATCATTTTTTTTTCATTTTTTTTTCATCATTTCATTTTTCATTCTGGCAATTTCGATCTTATTGCACTAGAGTGATTCCGAGAGAGGGATACGAAAGAATTCATTCAATAAGGCTCAAAGGGGTTATCAATGGATAAAGTGTTTGGATAGAGAATAAAATGCCTTCATCATTTCAATTCCAAAATCACAACAAAATACAAAACATACAATTGAAAATGAATCATACATAGTATCTTTTGACCGCATCTGAATTGATAGCAGTCTCTACGCATTTTCCTTCAACATCTGTTAAATATAATGCTCCATTGGACAACACCCGTGATACCACGAACGGTCCCTGCCAATTTGGCGCAAACTTTCCTTTTGCCTCTGCCCAATGTGGTAAGATACGCCTCAATACCAGTTGTCCAACTTCAAACTTTCGAGGTCGTACCTTCTTATTATATGCTCTGGCCATTCTTCGCTGATACAACTGCCCATGGCAGACTGCGGCCAACCTCTTCTCATCAATCAAATTCAACTGTTCTAACCGGGCCTTTACCCATTCATCGTCATCTATCTCGGATTCGGCTATAATTCGCAATGACGGTATTTCTATTTCTGCGGGTATAACGGCCTCTGTTCCATACACCAGGGTATAAGGTGTGGTTCCGATAGAAGTACGTACCGTCGTGCGGTAACCCATGAGAGCAAAGGGTAACTTTTCATGCCATTGCCTGGATCCCTCCACCATTTTCCGGAGAATCTTCTTGATATTCTTATTTGCCGCCTCTACTGCACCATTCGCCTTTGGCCTGTAAGGCGTGGAATTGCGGTGCGTGATTTTAAACCTTTCACAAACTTCCGCCATGAGATGACTGTTTAAATTGGCTCCATTGTCCGTGATAATCACCTTGGGGATTCCAAATCGGCATATGATATTCTCGTGCACAAAATCCACCACCGCTTTCTTCGTCACCGCCTTGAATGTCTTAGCTTCGACCCACTTGGTGAAATAATCAATTGCAACCAGGATGAACCTGTGCCTATTAGAAGCGGCTGGATCTATTGGGCCGATGACATCCATGCCCCAAGCAACGAAGGGCCAAGGTGCTGACATTGTGTGCAACTCATAAGGCGGGGAATGGATCAGATCCCCATGTACCTGGCATTGATGGCATTTCTTTACATACCTGATACAATCACGCTCCATCGTGAGCCAGTAGTACCCAACTCTCAAGATCTTCTTTGCTAAAACATATCCGCTCATGTGAGGTCCGCATACTCCAGCATGTACTTCAATCATGATTTCATCTGCTTGTTGTGCATCCACACACCGCAATAAGCCCAAATCTGGTGTTCTTTTGTATACCACTCCCCCACTAAAGAAAAATCCATTGGCTAGACGCCTGATGGCTCTTTTTTGGTCTCCGGTGGCTTGCTCCGGGTATTTGCCAGCTTTCAAGTATTCTCTAATATCATGATACCACGGCTCTCCATCTGACTCCTCTTCCACAGCGAAGCAATAAGCATTCTGATCTCGGACTTGGATCTGGAGTGGATCTATGTATGTCTTGTCTGGATGATGCAACATAGAGGACAATGTGGCCAAAGCATCTGCAATCTCATTGTGCATTCTCGGGATATGCTTGAATTCTATAGACTGGAATCTTTGAGACAACTCGTGCAAACAATACCGATATGGTATCAATTTCAAATCTCGTGTCTCCCATTCCCCTTGAATTTGGTGTACCAAGAGATCCGAGTCGCCCATGACCAAAATCTCTTGAATACCCATGTCAATCGCCATCCTTAATCCTAAGATGCACGCCTCATATTCGGCCATATTGTTGGTACAGAAAAATCTAAGCTGAGCTGTGACGGGATAGTGTTGACCCGTACTTGAAATGAGTACAGCTCCGATACCAACGCCCCTGCTGTTGACGGCTCCGTCAAAGTACATTTTCCATCCTGGCCTCTCCTGTTGCTCCATCTCCTCGACAAGCATTGCCTCCTCATCCGGAAAGTATGTTTTCAATGGTTCATATTCCTCATCCACCGGGTTCTCGGCTAAGTGGTCCGCAATAGCTTGTGCCTTCATTGCCGTACGAGTTACGTAGACAATGTCAAATTCTGTGAGCAGAATCTGCCATTTGGCCAATCTTCCCGTAGGCATAGGCTTCTGAAATATATACTTCAGAGGATCCAGCCGTGATATCAAGTACGTGGTGTATGCTGACAAATAATGCTTTAGCTTCTGAGCCACCCAAATCAATGCACAACAAGTTCTCTCCAGTTGGGTATACTTCACCTCGTAGGATGTAAACTTTTTGCTGAGGTAGTAGATGGCTTGTTCTTTCTTGCCTGTCTCATCATGTTGACCCAGTACACAACCGAAAGAGTTATCTAGCAACGTCAAATACAAAATCAGAGGACGCCCTGGTTCTGGAGGAACTAACACCGGAGGATTGGCTAAATATTCCTTGATCTTGTCAAAAGCTTCCTGACACTCGTCGGTCCATTTAACTGCTGCATCTTTCTTCAACAACTTGAAGATCGGCTCACATGTTGATGTCAATTGAGCAATGAACCGACTAATGTAATTCAACCTTCCCAATAAGCTCATGACCTCCTTCTTGTTCTTCGGCGGAGGTAGACTTTGAATAGCCTTGTTCTTTGATGGATCCAGTTCAATACCTCGCCGACTCACAATAAACCCCAGTAGTTTCCCTGAAGGTACTCCAAAAGCACACTTCGTCGGATTGAGCTTTAGATTGTACCTCCGGAGTCTTTGGAAGAACTTCCTCAAATCTTTCACATGATCGGGTTGTTTTCTGGACTTTATGATGACATCGTCCACATATACTTCAATTTCTCGATGCATCATATCATGAAACATTGTGGTCATTTCCCTCATGTAGGTTGCCCCGGCATTCTTCAATCCAAACGGCATTACTCTGTAACAGTACGTTCCCCAAGGTGTAATGAAGGCAGTTTTCTCAGCATCTTCTTCGTCCATCAGGATCTGGTGATAACCTGCATAACAGTCCACAAACGAACCGATTTCATGCTTGGCGCAATTATCAATCAATATGTGAATGTTTGGCAATGGGAAGTCATCCTTCGGACTAGCTTTGTTGAGGTCTCTATAGTCTACACACACTCTGGTTTTGCCATCTTTCTTCGGGACCGGCACAACATTTGCCAACCAGGTGGGGTATTTGGTAACTCTTATGACCTTTGCCTCAAACTGCTTATTCACCTCTTCTTTTATCTTCACGCTAATGTCCGTTTTGAATTTCCTCAGCTTTTGTTTTACCGGCCGGCATTCAGAGTAGATAGGCAACTTGTGTACCACTAAATCTGTGCTAAGCCCGGGCATGTCATCATAGGACCAAGCAAAGATGTCCTTAAATTCATGTAACAACCTTATCAATTCATCCCCGAGGGGTGCCTCCAAATGCACACTAATCTTTGTTTCTCGGACATCATCTTCGCTCCCCAAGTTTACAGATTCCGTATCACTCAGATTCGGTTTGGGTTTTTCTTCGTATTGTTTCATGTCCTTACTTATTTCCTCCAGGGCTTCCTCATCCTCACATTCTATTTCACTATCTTATTCGATTTCCTGTATAGTAACGTGATTGTCGGAACTGGGTCTAGAATCCTTCACGCATGACATGGCATTGGAATCAACACATGCAAAACTGTACAAAAGGAAAAATAAGGAAAAATAAGGCAAAAGTGAAGAAAAAAGGAAAAACTGCATTTCATTAATAAAAGAAACGAACAATGTTCGGGATACATGGTGATTTTCTTTTTCATGAGGGGGAATGGGAAAACTTATAAAAATAACAACTTTCGGGAAAGCAATGAATGAAAATTTGAGCTAACTACCAAGACTCCTTCCGGATAAGGAAAGGAGTAGCTTCCCAATTATTCAATGTGACTCTGGGCCCCACAAATTGCACGTCCATTCTGCTCGTGCCTTCCCCTGCTTCAATCGTATTCACCTCTCAAAACATTTTCTTAAAACCAAGCATTTCTTCATCAAGTTGGGTCTCAATGCACTTTGCTGCAGCAGATGGTTGATATTTTGTACCAGGCCTGATAAAGATGTCGGATAGTTTGGGTATGGGTTTGGGCAAGGTCCAGTTTTTCTTGGCTTTAGAGGCTCTTTGGATATCGGCAAAGGTGGGTTTGAACCCTAAGCCGAATGTACCTTTATTCTCCGGAAGTTGAACTGGTTGAGTGACTCCCTGCAGTGTTTTACCTAATCCCCTCCCCGGTGCAAATCCGTTTCTCAGCATTTCTCTGGCCACCATTATAGCAGTTGGTGACATCATCGGGGTTGGTAACTTTTCTCCTTCAGCAACTTTGTTCACTTCTATAGCATCCGTCACTTGGTAGATCCAAGGACCCCTATCCCCATCAGTACCATCAAAAGGTGCTACCACATTACAAGCATTTTCCTCCCCGTGTACAACAATCTCTTGTTGTTCCCATTCAAACTTGACCATCTGGTGTAGAGAAGATGGTACTGCCTTAGCCGCATGAATCCAAGGTCGACCTAACAGCAAGTTATACGATACGGCAATATCGAGCACCTGGAACTCCATCGTAAAATCAACGGGACCGATGGTCACTTCCAAAATAATATCTCCCAACGTGTTCTTACCTCCGCCGTCAAACCCTCTCACATTGATACTCTTTCTCCGGATTCTATCCGGGCTAATGTTCAGCTTCCCTAAAGTTGACAGCGGACAAATATTCGCGCTCGATCCATTGTCAATCAATACCCTGGTCACGACTGACTCTTCACTCTTTACTGTAAGGTACAATGCTTTATTGTGTTCAGTTCCTTCCACCGGCAGCTCCCTATCAGAGAAGGTGATTCTATTAGACTCGAAAATTTTTGCTGGTAATCTTCTCCAAGTGACACACTGAAATCTTCTCCGGAACATGAGCCTCATTTAGAATCTTCATAAGAGCCTTCCGGTGCTCTTCCGAATGTATCAACAAAGATAGCAAAGAAATTTGGGCCGGGGTCTTTCTTAACTGCTCAACCACTGAGTACTCTTGTGACTTCATTTTCTTAAGAAATTCTTCTGCTTCCTCCTCCGACACTGGCTTCTTTAATTGACTTTCTCTTACCGTCTTCATCTTTCTCAGTTCCTCTGGAGCAAAACACCTTCCAGATCGGGTGAGTCCATGTGTTTCGTTAATTTCACCAGAAATCTCTTTTCCCTTGTAAACTACTGCTACCTTGTTATAGTTCCAAGGCACGGTCTTTGTATTCACCACTGGCATTTGCACTACTGGTTTTATGATTACTGGCTCTGCACTTGCTCCTTTCACAGTCACGATCGTCTTTGCACCTGGAACTACCACCTTTAAACCTCCCATCACTACCGGCTTTGGTTTCTCAACAATTGCTTCCTCTTTCACAATTTCTTTCTCTAACTTGTCACTCGACTTTATCATCATGACGGCCTGAGATGGTTTTTGATTGCCATCACCCTGCACCAGTTCTATCATATTCGTTTCGTGGTGATTCGGCAATGGATTCTGGGTAATGTTTGGGGCCTCGGGAGTCTGCACTTCAATTCTCCTCTCATCGATAAGATCTTGAATGGCATTCTGACAGAAGAATCAAGATTTTTCGGGGGTGGGTTTGGGTTTTTTGGTGCGATTGGTCTCAACATCCCCAATTCTTTCAACCTGTGGTAAAGACTGGTATATGATTCTCCGAGAGGAGTGAATGTCTTTTTTGCTTTGTTTCTCCAATCGGCGTCCGGCCTGGGTCTATTCTGGTTTCGGTAAGGTTTAGGGGTTGGGTATGTGTTTTGGGTATGGTACACATTGTGTGGAGCTTGAGCTCTCCACACATGGGGTGGTGGTGGTGGGTAGGTTTGGGCTTGAGGGTGGTGGTAATGTGGGACAGTTGGTGGGTATGGTGGTGGTGGTGGGTTATATGAGCTGGGTGTGTTGTAGGGGTTTGGCGGGTAAGACGGTGGTGGTGGATTATATGGAGTTGCTGGGCTTGGCGGGTGTTGGCGGTAGGGTCTTGGTGGGTTATAATGTGGGTTGCGACTCCAGGACCTGCTTTCAATGGTTGCTACTTCTTCTTTCTTCTTCTTTCCCATCACTCCTCCGCTTCCACTCTGTATAGCTTGGTTGGTGGCTTTGATAGCCGAAAAACTCATAATTTTGTTTGTCTTCAAACCCTCTTCTACAAAACTTCCCATTTTCACAACTTCGTTGAAACTTTTTCCAATCGCTGACACTAGATGGCCGTAGTATTTTGGATCCAAAGCTTGCAGAAAACAATCCACCATCTCTCCTTCTTTCATTGGCGGATCCACTCTAGCGGCCTGTTCCCTCCATCTAAAACCGTATTCTCTAAAGCTCTCTCCCGGCTTCTTTTCCATCTTGGTAAGGGATAACCTGTCGGGTATGATCTCCAAATTGTACCTGAAAGTGACTAGCGAAAGCTTGCGCTAAGTCATCCCAAACAAACCATCTTGTATGGTCCTGTCGGGTATACCATTCCAGTGCTGATCCACTCAAACTTTGACTGAAGTACGCCATCAACAATTCATCTCTACCTCCCGCGCCTCTCATCTTGCTACAGTATCCTCTTAGATGAGCTACCGGATCCCCGTGTCCGTTGTACATGTCGAACTTTGGCAACTTAAATCCCGCAGGAAGCTGCACCTCAGGGAACAAACACAGGTCTTTGTAGGCTACACTTACTTGTCCTTCCAGCCCTTGCATATTGCGGAAAGCATTCTCAAGACTCTTCACTTTCCGAGCCATCTCTTCCTGCCCGGCACTTGCTTCTATCATCGGAGCGTGAGACTCGTGTTGTCTGAAAGTAGGCTCCGGAGGGTAGTAGTGAGGATCCTGGATATGGAATATCGGTTCACTAGAAGATTTGTGGATAACGGCGGGCGGAGGTGCCACATACACAGGAGCGACTTGTGGTATAGGAGGTGGTGCTTGCTTGGTTGGAGGTGGTGGCATTTGGGAAGTGGAAGCATAGTAGTGAGGATAGTCGGGGTAGGTGGAGGACGAGTTCATTGTTACACGACCCAGGAGGAAAGCAATTCCAAAACAAGGTAATTCAGAAGAAAGGATGGCCCAAGAAGCGATGCAGGAAGAAGAAAATGGTACGGGAAGCAAAGGAAGGCGATATGGATGGGATGGAGTCAGTGAGTTTTAGTTGAAGTCAGGAAGCCCGCCTGAAGAACGGAGTGGCGATTTAGTTTTAAAGTTGTAGTTGAAGTCAGGGAGCCCGCCTGAAGAATGAAGTGGCGATTTATTTTGAAGTAGAGTTGAAGTCAGGGAGCCCGACTGAATAATGGAGTGGCGATTTAGTTTTGAAGTTATAGTTGAAGTCAGGGAGCCCGCCTGAAGAATGGAGTGGCGATTTATTTTGAAGTGGTAGTTGAAGTCAGGGAACCCACCTGGAGAATGGAGTGGCGATTTATTTTGAAGTGGTAGTTGAAGTCAGGGAACCCACCTGGAGAATGGAGTGGCGATTTATTTTGAAGTAGTAGTTGAAGCCAGGGAGCCCGCCTGAAGAATGGAGTGGCGATTTAGTTTTGAGTTGTAGTTGAAGTCAGGGAGCCCGCCTGAAGAATGGAGTGGCGATTTAGTTTGGAGTTGTAGTTGAAGTCAGGGAGCCCGCCCGAAGAATGGAGTGGCGATTTAGTTTTTGAAGTTATAGTTAAAGATAATTTAATAGGAAGTGAAAAACAACAATTAGAGGTTTTAGATGAAAGCAACAAGAAGAAGGAAGCAACAATTGGAAGATTTCAAGTAAGGCATCAATTTAGACCTAGTCTGAGGAATTATCTCCTAGCGTCAAAATCTTAGTCTGATGAATCTTTCTCCTAAGACATCAAAATCTTAGTCCGATGAATCTTTCTCCTAAGATATCAAAATCTCAGTCCGATGAATCTTTCTCCTGAGATCACAACAATTTAGACCTAGTCTGAGGAATTATCTCCTAGTGTCAAAATCTTAGTCTGATGAATCTTTCTCCTAAGATATCAAAATCTCAGTCTGATGAATCTTTCTCCTAAGATATCAAAATCTCAGTCCGATGAATCTTTCTCCTGAGATCACAACAATTTAGACCTAGTCCGAGGAATTATCTCCTAGCGTCAAAATCTTAGTCCGATGAATCTTTCTCCTAAGATATCAAAATCTCAGTCTGATGAATCTTTCTCCTGAGATCACAACAATTTAGACTTAGTCTGATGAATCTTTCTCCTAAGACATCAAAATCTTAGTCTGATGAATCTTTCTCCTAAGATATCAAAGTCTTAGTCTGATGAATCTTTCTCCTAAGAAATCAAAATCTCGGTCCGATGAATCTTTCTCCTGAGATGTCAGGTGCCCACTTGAAGAAGGGAATGGCAATTTATGATTAGAGTTTGTTGTTAAAGTCAGAAGCCCGCCAGAAAAGCAGAACGCCGTCTCAGTTTCCAAGATTTGATAAGGATAGTGAACAATCGAAAGTGACAGAGTGTAACGGAAATCCCCAGCATGAATCAGAAGGAAGGCAACAAGGATCAGAAAAGATAGATTCAGACTTTAAAGGAGAATAGTTCGAAGATCACAAGTAAGGGAATTCACTTCGGAGTGCAACGCAAGTTAGCAACAAAAGAAGCTTGCGACCAGAATGCGAGTCAACAGTCCGAGATGATCAACAGAAGTTAGTCACAATGAAAAAAAAGAGACAAGGAGTTAATCCAAGTGCAAAAGTTGATGAAAGATGTGGTGTGCTCAAGACATGGCCGAGGTCACGAGCACTGCATACCTGGTCTTGATCCGAAAAGCAACACCTACAACTAGCAAGTATCAAGGTTCAAATTTAGAGTCCGCATGAAGCACCAACCAATACTCAAGATCAAGCTTCAGAAGACTTATAGATAGGAATCTTGTAACTAGTAGCTGATAGGCTTAGTTAGTCTTTTTCATGTTGGATTTTGATATAATAGCAGGACCACGGACCGGAACCTCGACGCGAACGGAACCTCGACTGAACAACACCTCGACTGGCTCTCCACCTCGGTTACTCCAGATTCTTACTCACTTCTGAACTACACGTGGCCTAATTCCTTTATAGCCAAGGATATGTAGGCAGCTCAGATACAAGGGCTCGGTCACATCATCTTCTTTTAGTTTAGTCTCTCTGAATAAGGGTCGGGTCAAAACACTTATCTAGTCGTTCTTTGTCCGAAAACTCTTTGTGTTTTCAGTCAAAGAGGGGCAGCTGTAGATGCGTGATTTTGCCCCTACCCGAGATTTTTAGCGTAAAATATTTAGTTTAGGCCTAATATAGATATCTTAGCTAATTTTGACTCTTTTACTTTACTTTTACCTTAAAATGAAAAATAACAAAAATATAGTTTTATTAATGTTTCGCAGTCATTTTAAACTTGAAAAATACAAAAATAGTACTTTATATTTTTAGCTTATTTAAAAAAAACGAAAATTATGAAATAAATAAATAAATAGTTTCATTAACATTTTGGGGTTACTTTAATTATAAAAAAAAAAGAATATAAAAAAATAATTTTGTTTTAATTATTAGTTTTATAGTTATTTTGATTACCTAGAATTAATTAAATAACACCATGCTCTCATTCTCGGTTACGGGCGAAGAATAATATTCGGGTTTAAACTACCCGATTTTATATTTTTTGGACTTAGCCCATAATAATTCGAGTCTACCACACGGGGAAGACGGACAAAAACAACCCATACAAATACATGCAAGCACGACAAAAGAATATGGGCATCACATGAAGAGGAATGGGAAAACAATTAAAAAAAAAAGAATAGAAAAAAAAAACAAAGATACAAATCTGTAAAGAGAAGAAGAACAATTGAAAAATGAAAAGAGGAAGAAGACAAAAAGAAAAAGACATACACAATGAGAATAAAACAAGAAAGGGCACTAACATTTTTTTTAAACAAAAAAAAACAATACTATCATTTCAAAGAAACAAAACGTTAAAAGAAGGGGTATACTACTGTTGAGGGAGGATACAATTTGAAAAAGAAAAAAAAACAATACATGCAATACACATCTACAGACACCCATGTCAGACACAGGGGCTGGCACATGAAGGCCATCTTCATGTTCTTCTACTTAAAGGAGGAACTGAACGGTGAAGGAGGGGGGGCTAGGACAATCATCTTCTTCATAAGAAAAAAATAACCAAGAGCAAAATTCCTAGTCCATACCGGAAAAAAGAAACCAGCAACGCCGGAACAACCAACTGCCTCCGCCCAACCATTCGTCACCACCCTCACGTCGTCCCTCCCCGTTGACAACCATCACCCTAGCCAGACCACTACCAGTCGTGACACAAGCCGTAACACCAGTCACAACACCAGCTCCCAGCCGTTCTTCTGCAGACCTTTTGGAAAAGAGGAGCCGCAACAATACACAGCAATTCACAAAAAACGGGGGTAACGGATACACACAAAGGGGACAGCCGCATAGACCGAGAGCAGCGGCTAGCAGCTTGACAAGAGACCCCCCCCCCCCCAAAAAAATGTCTTCTTCATTTTTCTTCTTCAAAAAGTCACACAGCAACAAACACACACAGACAGCCGCTTGGTTCAACGAACAAAATGAAGGAGACAGAGCGACTAGCCAAACGACTCATCTTTACACTGTTTTCATGGCTATTGTTTTTCTCACTTTAATTCATTCAACTTAATACATATATTTCTTTATCTGACTCCTTTTATTAGTCTATCTTCCATCACCAGCGAACTCACTGGAAAATGCATAGCCAAATCGTCGGAACAAACTGGGTCACGTCGTCGTCCAAGGTTCGCTGATCCCGGTTCGTTTGTGCAAGGATTCACATTCGGATTTTGCTTTTACTTCTGTTGCTTGCCTTACTTGATATTCAAAGAAAGCAAATTCCAGTTTGTTCAATTCGTCGCTGTTTGTGCCTGTGCGAGATCAAAATTTCGTCACTAACATTTCATTTGTCCGTGCGCTCGATCCGAAATTGAGTATAAGGAGTTTGTCGTTGTAATTGCTTGGAGATTTTGCTACGATTCAAGGTCCTTGTTCGAACAAATTCGAGGTTGCCGTCGAGTTCGAGTTTCGTCAGGATTTCTGTTCGTTAGCTTAAGTTCCGATTCTCTATTTTTGGATTGGTTTCAATCTCCTCTACTGGGATTTTGAGACTGTCGAAATGGATCCGGAATCTGCACGAACAACACGTGATTCTCTAGAGCTGGTATTTCATATGTCAAATATTCTGGACGCAGGCCTCGATGGTCACACTCTCTCTCTGTTCTGATTTCCCTCTGTGATTTGGGTTTTAACCCTAAGTCATTGGCTGTTGTTATTAAGGAGCTTGGCCAAGAAAACCCCTCTTCTTCTTCTGAACGAAGGATGTTGGCTCCATCATTGCCTTAGCCAGGTTAATCTTTGAAATTACCACTCAAATTACTGTTAGTGGAATTATCAATTTTATTTATGGGCATTTTTGTTTGATGTATGATTTACAGTCATATTTGAATATGTTGTTCTGTTTTTACTGATTGTCTGTTCTTCTAATGTACATTAGCTTTAGAGGCGTGCCATTTAGCAAATTCCATGGCCCTCGCAAAGTTCAAACGCACAGTTTCTTTAGGCGCGTGTTTTAATAAAATTACTTTCCTAAATACGGGTGCGCATTTATGTGACCCAAATCTTACTCTCGGCGAAATCGAAATGCATTAAAGTCACAGGCGTACTGGTTACGGTGTGACTCGAAATGTGTTTTCGTGACGTCGCAATTTTTCTAAAATTAAAAAGCAAAACATTAAAACCACCTAATTAAAATATATAAAGAAATCAGATAAAAGTAAAAATTGCAGTTGAGCGACCGTGCTAGAACCACGGAATTCGGGAGTGCCTAACACCTTCTCCCGGGTTAACAGAATTCCTTATCCAGGTTTCTAGTTTCGCAGACTGTATTACAGAGTCATAAATTTCCTCGGTTCGGGATTAAACCGGTGACTTGGGACACCGTTATTTTCTCAAGTGGCGACTCTGAATAATTAAATAAATTAATCCCGTTCCGACTGTCCTTCAAGTAGAAAAACTCCTTCACTGATTATTATTATATCCCTTCTCGGGATGTAGTATTAAACAGTGGCACATTTTACATTTGTGTTGGTGAAAAAAGGAGGTGTGACAAGCAGTACAATCAAGAATACCAGTATCCGGATTTAATCAATAAAAATCAACATCCCAGAATTGAGTTTCAAAATAAGACTTTGTAAAATAAAAACTAACACTCTTTTTTTTTAGATTTTTTTTTTCGTTTTTTTTTTCTTTTGTTCACTATTTGGCAACACTCTTATGATTTTTCAGATTTTTGCTCTCTAGGATTTTTTCTTCTTTTCTCTTGATTGTCAAATTTCTCTTCTATTTATAGCAAAAATTTCGAAATTTTCAGATTTTATTTTTATTATTTTTTTATTTTTTTATTATTTTTATCTTTTTTTAATTAAAAGAAATCCCACTTACTAAATGCTTTTATTATTTTATAAAAAGAAATCCCACCTTGCTTATCTTTTATTTTTTAAAACACAACTTTAATGATTTTTATATTTTTAATTGTCCACTTTCTTTTATTTATTTAAAAGAAAATGCCACTTTCTTTTCTTTTCTTTAAAAAAAACAACTTTCTTTTACTTTTGATTTTTTTTAATTTTCAGCCACTTTTGACTTTTATTCCAACTTTCATTTTCAATTATTTAAAACCAACCGAAAATTTTAAAAAAATATTAATATTTTCAGTTTTTTTTTAATAAAAAATAAATTATTTTTTTTAAAAAAAAATTAATAATAATAGCAATAATATGAATAGTAATAATTTACTTTAAAAAAAATTAAATCATATATATATATATATATATATATATATATATATATATATATATATATATATATATATATATATATATATAATTAAACAAAAGCTAAAATATATAGAGTGAAAAATTTAAATACGGTCAAACATTTTTGTGGGGGCTTTTATGTGTGTGTGTTATGATTTTTTGGTTTAGGGTGTGTTTTGAATAGTGTATAGTAGTGTAATAAATGGGTCGTGGGTCATGGGTTTGGGTTATGGTGTTTTGGGTTGGGTAGAATATGTTTGGGCTCAAGTTTAAAATTTAAGAAGAGGCCCAATTCCGAATTTGTCTTCTCTATAAAAAAAATTATTTATTATGAAATAAATTAAAAAAATGTTAAGATTAAATTATAAAACCAAAATTATCTTAAAAACACCAATTAACTCGTAATAATAATTATTACAAAAAAATTAGACGTTAATTAAAATAAAATCGCACAAACTGGATATTATAGGCTAAAAATGCAAAAATACATATTTTTGTGATTTTATAAAATAAACTTAATTATTACTAATTATAAACATGAATTTTATATAAATACAATATATTTTTATATTTTTTATTTATTTAAACAAATAAATATGCACAGATAAATGCAAACAATTCAAGAAAAATAACACAAAATTCACAAATATTGCAAACAACACAAAACTCTTTTATTTTGAATTTTTGGGAGTAATTCTCATATAGGGCAAAAATCACGTGCTCACATGTGACAATATGGAGTAGCAACTCGGTGTTTCACATCATATTTGTCGAACAATTTCTCGAATGCCCGGTTGCAAAAGTGTGTACTCCCATCACTAATGATTGCCCTTAGAGTCCCGAAACGGGTGAAAATGTTCTTCTTCAGAAATCCCACCACCACCTTAGCATCATTGGTGGGTAATGCTACAGCTTCCACCCATTTGGACACATAGTCTACCGCAACAAGTATGTACTTATTGCCGTATGAGCTGACAAAGGGCCCCATTAATTCTATTCCCCAGACGTCAAACACTTCCACTTGTTGAATTGGATTCATTGGCATCTCATGACGCCGAGAGATGTTCCCAGTGCGTTGACATTTGTTGCAAACCTTCACCCACAAGTGTGCATCTTTAAACACCGTTGGCTAGAAGAAACCGGCCTCAAGTATCTTGGCGGCTGTTCGCACTCCTCCAAAGTGACCACCATATGCTGAAGCATGACACGCCTGCAAAATAGAAGATTGTTCAATCTCGGGGACGCATCTCCGGATCATGTTATCGAGACATATCCTAAACAAATAGGGTTCATCCCAATAATAAAGCTGGCTTTCACGAAAAAATCTTTTCCTCTGGACCGATGATAGGTCGTGAGGAACAATACCGCTGGCTGGGTAATTTGCATAATCTGCATACCATGGCATTTTAAGGAGAGTGGTGGTGAGCAGCTGCTCGTTTGGAAAGGTTTCCAGAATTTCTCCACTCTCTTTGACAATTTCAGCTCCTTCAAGTCGTGACAAATGATCAGCGACTTGATTTTCGGTGCCCTTTCTATCACGTATTTCAAGGTCGAACTCTTAGAGAAGCACCACCCAACGAATTAGGCACGGCTTAGAGTCCTTTTTATCAATTAAGTACCTTAAAGCGGCATGGTCAGTGTATACAATTACCTTGGATCCTATGAGATAGGACCTGAATTTATCGAACGCGAACACGACTGCCAGCATCTCCTTTTCTGTCACTGTGTAGTTCGGTTGCGCTCCACTCATTGTTCTACTAGCATAGTAGATTGGATGCATCAAATTGTCTTTCCTTTGTCCAAGCACTTCCCCCACTGCATAATCACTTGCATCGCACATTAGCTCAAACGGTTGCTCCCAGTCGGGGGAAATGATGATGGGTGATGTGACCAACCTCTTCTTCAGCTCCTCAAAAGAAATCCTTCATTCATCAAAAAATAAAAAGGGGTGATCTTTTTCAAGTAACTTACAGAGAGGGTTTGAGATTTTGGAGAAGTCTTTAATGAACCTCCGGTAAAAACCGGCATGTCCAAGAAAGCTTCTAATGGCCTTGACGGATGTTGGTGGAGGCAGCTTTGCAATGACATCGACTTTAGCTTGGTCTACCTCAATACCTTTTCTCGAAACCCTGTGCCCCAATACTATACCTTCGTGTACCATAAAATGGCACTTCTCCCAGTTTAGCACTAAATTTGTCTCCATGCACCGTTTCAGCAATCTTGTCAGATTGACAAGGCATTCATCGAATGAATTCCCTACCACTGAGAAATCATCCATGAACACCTCCATAATGTTTTCTACCATGTCGGTGAATATAGCCATCATGCACCTTTGGAATGTGGCAGGTGCATTGCATAGTCCGAATGGAATCCTCCTAAAGGCAAAAATGACATATGGGCATGTGAAGGAGGTTTTCTCTCTATCCTCGGGGGCTATGTAGATTTGATTGTACCCCGAGTACCCGTCCAGGAAGCAAAAGTGTGACCTCCCTGCCAACCTGTCAAGCATATGATTAATGAAAGGAAGTGGGAAGTGGTCCTTGCGGGTGGCTAAATTCAGCTTCCTATAGTCCATGCATATTCTCCACCCGGTGACGGTTCTTGTTGAGATCAACTTGTTATTCTCGTTTTTCACCACCGTCATGCCCCTTTCTTTGGTACACATTGAACTGGGCTAACCCAGCTACTATCAGAGATTGGGAAAATAATTCTCGCGTCTAGCCACTTTATTACTTCTTTCTTCACCACTTCCTTCATGTTTGGGTTCAGTCTTTTTTGATGTTCCCTGGAAGGTTATGCATGTAGTATGCGGGGCGGATCCCCTTTATGTCTGACATGGTCCACCCAATGGCAGTCTTGCATTCTTTCAGTACCTGTATAAGTTTTTGAGCCTGCACATCTAGCAAACCAGATGAGATAATAACGGGTAAAGTGGAGTTAGGACCTAGAAATTCATACCTGAGATGAGATGGTAGTGGTTTGAGCTCCAGCTTTGGTGGCTCTTCTATGGATGGCTTTGCAGGAGGGGTCTCTCTTTTCTCTAGATGTAGAGGCTCGAATTTCAACTCCCTCTCCCAAAACCCCCTGCCTTCCAGAGATAGCACCCATTCTGCTAGACTTTCACCATTTACCTCTTCTAAGTTCATTAGGCATGCCTGAAGTGGATCTTCAATGGTCAACTCTGCATCGTCTGTCTCCACTATCATATCAACCGCATCAATAAGAGAGCAATTCGCGAACTCACTAGGGCGCCTCATGGATTTTTGCACATTGAATATGGTCTCCTCATCATTCAACCTCATCTTGATTTGCCCAGTTTCACAATCAATCAATGCTCTCCCGGTGGCTAGGAATGGCCTTCCTAAAATTATAGGAATTTCCTTGTCCGCCTTGCAGTCAAGAATCACAAAATTGGCGGGAAACACAAACTTCCTCACCTGGATGAGCACATCATCTAATATACCAAATGGACGCTTAACCGTCATGTCAGCAAGTTGTAATAACATGGAGGTAGGCCTGGCTCTCCCAATGCCTAGCCTCTTATAAATCACCAAGGGCATAAGATTAATGTTTGCCCCCAAATCACACAATGCCTTTGCAAAGGCAAAGTTTCCTATAGTGCATCGAATGGTGAAGCTACCTGGGTCAGATAGCTTCTCACCAATGGGTCTAGAAACCACTGCACTACAAGTCTGAGTAAGAGTCACGGTGGCCAAGTCTTGGAAATCAAATTTCCAGGACATCAAGTCTTTCATCATCTTAGCATACCCAGGAATTTCTTTCAAAGCTTCAATTAAAAGAATGTTTACCTGGATTTGCTTGAGCATATCAAAGAACTTTTTGTATTGCTCTTCTTTCTGGTGCTTGGCCAACCTTTGGGGGAATGGTGGTGGAGGCCTCTTCTTCCCAATCACTTGAGATTTTTCTTTCTCTATCACTCTCTCTTCGACCTGCTGCCCTACATGTTCAGCTACTTTCTCTGTACCCTGCTGCATATCTTTATTTTTCAGCTACTGGCTAAACTGTAACTTCTGTCAACTCGGTGGACTCATCCAGTTCAATGGGCACTGGAGTGAGTGTCTCAGCCTGTACGTTGCTTCTCTCTCTTTCCTGCTCAGCATCAAGATCTCTACCACTTCTCAGATTAGCTGCCATCAGCTGCTTTGGGATTTGATCCTTTGGGTTTGTTTGTGTATCTGCAGGCAATGTCCCTTGAGGTCGATTGTTAAGTGACATAGCAATCTGGCCTATCTGCACTTCCATATTTTTTATGGCTGCATCATGAGCATCCATCCTTTCATTGGTTTTATCATTTGACCCAATTACCTGCTGCATCATAACTTCCAACCTTGCGAACCCATCGTCATGTCTACCCCCATGCTGAGGTGGAGGTGGATGATATCCCTGCTGCTGATTGCTGAAATTCTGAGGTCTAGGATATGAAGCCTTGTTGTTTGGTGGCCTCATACCTGCTGCATTATACTGTAGTTGAGGAGGCCTGTACTGCTGTGGAGCCTGCTGACCCCAACTCTGGTTACCCTCTCGCTGCCCTCCATAATTTGCTACATAGTTCATATCTTCATGCTGGTGATGATGTTCTTGGTCTGCAGCCCATGGATTACCTATGGGTTGGCTAATGCAAGATGTGCATAAACCACCATTGGTAGTGTCTACAATGTGAACCTGGTGCTTGACCCCAGATTCTTCCACCTTCTTCGTCAGGATGCTCATTTGTGTCAATAAGGTTTCCATGTTCTCCTCCATAGTGTTGGATGGATTCAGAGGTACAGAGTGTACCACTGGAGTGATAGGAGCATTCCTGGTTGTCCACCCAGAGTTTTGAGCCATCTTGTCAAGCAAATTTTGGCCTTCTCTCCAAGTCTTGCTCAGAAAAGCCCCATCTGCTGAAGCATCTACAATATTCTTCATACTATCTGAAAGCCCCATGTAGAACCTTTGACCCAACATCTGCTCAGGAATCCCATGATGAGGACACATAACAAGCATACCCTTGAATCTGCCCCAAATTTCATGTAATGTCTCCATTGGTTTCTGCTTGAAGCTCACAATCTCATCAATTTGCTGAGCTGTCTTGTTAGGTGGATGAAACTTGTTGTGGAATTACTTGACCAACTCATCCCAAGTTGCAATAGAGTTTATGAGGAGTGAGTTTAGCCATACCTGCGCAGCCCTCGTAACTGAGAACGGAAATAGCAATAGTCTGATGGCTTCCGGTGTCACATTCGGTTGCCTCTGTGTCTTGCATATTGAGAGAAAGTTCTTCGGGTGCTGTTGTGGATCTTCAACCCGAGTCCCAGAGAATAATCCCTTGTTTTGCAACAAGTGTAGCATGTTGTTAGTAATCTAGAAAGACTCAGCTTGAATTGCTGGCACAACGATGGCAGTTGCCAAATTATCTGCTGTTGGTTGTGCCCAGTCAAATAGTGCACCTTTTTGCACCTCCTGTGCCTCTTGCATGTTTAACCCAACTTGCTGGTTTGGGTCGTTCACGTCACCCATGTTGAAATCTAGTTTGATTGGTTGCTGAGATTGCTAAATTTGTTTGATTGCCCTGTTACATGCCCGGAAAGTTTGCTCGGGGTCTGAGAGTCCTTCAATTAGTTCTTCAGTCCTTGCAGATTTTCTAGGCATGCACCTGAGTACCCAATGTGAGCACATGATTTTTGCACTAGGCAAATAATTCCAAAATTAAAATAAATATATTTTTTTTTAGTGTAATTACTTGCTTTGTTTGAAATTAGTTATATTTTTGTGTGTTTGAATAAGTAAGAAATTAGAAAAAATCAAAAAATAGTAGTAAGTAATTTGTTAGTTTAGTTAATTAGGAAATTAGTAAAATAGCTTAAGTAGTAGAAATTAGGAAAAAATAGCAGAAAATTACCAAAAAATACTAGGAAATTAGAGTAGGTAGTAAATTAGGATTTATAATTTTTCATAAAAGAAAAGAAAAAAAAAGTATAAAAGAAAATACATAAAAATAATTAAAATATTAGAAAAATACAAAATATATATAAGTGTAATAAGACTGGGCCAAATACAGTCCAATTGGTTAGCCTAGTCCTTAAGCCCAAAGGCTAAGCCTGATCCGTGAAGGGAGGTGCAATCTCAGCCATCCGTTATGCTCGATCCAATGGCTGAAATAATTAGCGAAGTTATTTGGTTTATTGAGATGTAAGGATCAATCTCAACCGTCCGTAGGAGTTGATCTAACGGAAGAGACCTTTGGTCTCTTTAGTGATGGAACGGTGCCGTTTCGTAACGCCTGGTCTTGACCGTTGATCATCAACAAATCAACGGCCAAGATCACCTGGGATATTTGCCCTATAAAAATGGCTTGTCTGAAGCGACTGTCTCATTTTGCCAAAATTAAAACCCTAAGAGACAGCCGCCCTCCTCTTCGTCTCCCTGTATCTCTCATCTTCTTCTTCATCATCAGCGGCCATGGCGGCCACCACTCCTACGGTGGTCGCCGGCTTGTCTTCTTACTACCCCCTCTTCTCTTTCTTCTTCTTCACTCAAAACACACCCAAGAACCCAGAAAAAACCCTTGCTCTTCAAAACCCCGGTCACCGGAGTTACACCGGTGACCACCCAAACAATGAACCACTCCTCAAAACTAATGCCAATCTCTTCCTCCTTTCCTGATCTATCCACTCATACCACTGGTCACCCTCGAATCAAACCGGAACGCCTCGAATATCCCGAAGAAGGTCGCCGGAACCCTAACTCCGGCGACCCCAAATCCAACCTCAATCAAGACCTCACCTTTACCACCTCCAAAACACCTCATGCAACCCAGAATCCAAAAAAGGCCTCGTCTTTAGGCCTGAACGAAAAAAAACAGAGAAGGAAAAAGAAAAAAAAGATCTGGAAAAGAATAAGAAAAAGAAAACAAGAGTGAATAAAAAGGAGCTTGAAGGTCTGGGAGGGTCTGAGATTAAAGAAAAGAAAAGAAAAGGGAATAGGAAGCTCGGGGGACCGGCCCCGCAAGCTAAGTACCCTCCCCCTGTTTTATATTTCTTTGCTTTTTCCTGTTTGATCTATGTGTTTCTTGTCTTGCATGTTTCTATCTGCCCTTTTCCTCGTGCTTCACATGATTAGTTTTAGGGTTTAATTTGTTCATCTGTGCTCCATGTTTGACTGTTCATCTTCTTTTGTTTCTTATCTTTTATCGTATATATATATATATTACATCTGTTAGTTTGTCATAAGAATTAGGGTGTCTTTCGTCAAAATTTTGGCCTGTTTCTCTGATTTAAAGATATGTTCTTAATATCCTTTATTCTTTTTCATCTTTTGTTTCTTTCTTTGTTGGCTTTTGATATCTCTTCTACATTTCTTATTTGTTTTCGCATGTTAATTTTAGGGTTTTGCTTTGCTTTCCTTTGTTTTGTGTCTGTCGTCTTGATATTTTGTTTATCCCCTGTGCTTCTTCATCTTCTGTAGCTCCAGTGTTTTAACTTGTTCATCTTCATATCTTTCTTTTGATTTGTATGTTTCAATCATGTTCAGTTTCCTTCCTTTTCGTTCTGCTGTGTAATATGAGTCCGGACCTGTTTACTTTCCACAGCATGACCGTTCCTTTCTTCATGATTCTTCACATGCTTAGTTGTCTAGTCATTGTTATTCATATCTTATACTATGTTTGGATTTTGGTTTCTGATTCTTCTGATTTGAAGATTTGAACCTGATATCTTTCCTCTTGTTTGCTAGTATTAGGCTTCTCCATTCTGTTTGCATGTTTTCTCATTCTCTCTTAATCTTCCCTGTTAGTTCTTGACAGTTTGAATGATCCTTCTCTTCTCTTTGTCTCATGCTTAAGGATAGAATTAGCTATGGGTCCCTTATATTAAGTTTGAATTAGTCTTTTCATGTTTAGTTATACTGTTAGGACTAAATATTAGTTTCATATCTGAGTTGGCTCTACTCCAGTTTTCCATGTGTTCACTGTTTTCCTTTTAGAATAATTTTAGAATTAGCCATTAGACTCTCATGTCTACTTAAGGGTTACTACTTCAAATAGCACCCTCACATGCATGCCCATGATCTTTCTTCTGTCACTTTTGCATAATAGATTTAGGGATGTTATTCATTGCTCCTTCATGTCTTTCTGTTCCTCATCTTCACTCTTAACATGCATATATCAAGCTAGGGTAGCACTTAAAAATGAATCCTAATTACCCTACTTAGATTAGTTGAACCATGCTTACTGGTTTCTGGGAATTCAGTGTCTATATCCATAAATGCTAAGTGTTGTAGGGTTTTTCAGTATATCATTTAACATGAAATGACTGTTGCTTAGCCTAATTGATGTTAATTGCCATGTGGCTGCATGATTTCAAGTTATGTAAGTTGATTAGTTGAGATTCAACATTATCAAACCCTACTTCTGAATTTTGATTGATTAATGAACAATATTTGACTTCATGTGTTTATATGTGCAATTATATGTTGAAATGGTTAAGTTTGCAATAGTTTTATGTTAGGCATGAATACTGTTAAATGCCTTTCATACTTTAAGGGGATTGGTTATAGCTGTAGTTCTAGGTTCCATAAGTGGTTAGTTTTTAAATAGGTATAAACTGAAAATGAACAAAATAGGCTACAAGTGAAATAATTGGCCTAAGAGTGGTTAACTTTGCAAAAGGTTGACCAATTCTCTAAGGCCCTAACACACAGCCCACCTTAAAAAGGGGGCTGGTTGTGCAAAATGGCTAAGTTTGCAAATGCAGACTAGCCCAGGCTCTATATTGAGCCCTGAACATTAAAAGTGGCCAAACCTGTAAAGGTTTTGGGCCCAGCTGTTCAGTATATGGCTTTAATAGCCCAAGCTAAGTCTCAACTTGAGACTGGCTAACTTTTAAATAGGTTAAACATAATAACAAAACAGGCTATGCCTGCAATTAGCTTTAATTAGGAATAAATTGGTCTTAATTGATTGAAATTAGTTTAAAAGTGGCTAAAATTGAAATAGTTCTTAAGAATAAATCTGGCCAGCCCTTAAATACTAATGCCAGGGCTGGCCATTAGTTAAATAGGTGCAAAATTAGTTGAAGTCTGCCCTAGGCAAAGCTAGTAAATCAGCAGTGCCCTTAGGGGCACAATTGGGAATTGAAAAGGTAAATTAGTAACTAGTAAGAACTTAGGAGGGTAATAGGGACATTTATACTCCTGATTTCTGCAATTTTGCAGAGATTTAGGGGTATAATGGTCTCCTAAAAATGGGAAATCAGTAAAAATCTCAAACCCCTAAGGTTATACTAGTAAAAGGCCATAAAAGAGAATCTTTAGAACCTTCCAGCACATGCTGGAAGGATTTTAGTAACTGAAAATGGGACTAAAGTGTAGAATAGGTAATTTTAGGAGGGGGGAAGTGGGATTAATCCCATACTTCCTCCCCAAGTAATCAGCCCTAAAGGTTAGCTATAAATACACCTTCAAAGAGCTGAAAAGGGGGATTCCACTGTAGAACAATCTGAGCTAATATTTGGAGTTCAAAGTTGAAGCAATCTAAAAAATACATAGGCTATTATAATTAGCAATAGAACAGAGAATTTCCTGGGTTTTCTATCGGATTCCATTGGGTTATCTACTTGGGTCTTCTCTGTTTGCTGTGGATTTTGCTACTGCTGTGTGCTGTGTTTCCTTCTCTTCACTGTTGCATTCACTGCTGTTTCAATCACTGCTGTTGCTTACTTCTTCTCCCCTAGAACTCATCGATTTCTCTGTTTCATCCAGGTACATTTCTTTATGAATAATGCTGTATTGGCGCCTTTGATGAAATAAAGTGAAGATCCAAGTTTAGATTCATTGTTGCTTTATAGTTGTAGTTTAATACTGTAATTTGTTTGTAGATAGTAGCAAAGAAAAACAGAAACAAAAACAGTGTAATAGTATAGTAGTGATAGTATAGCATAGTAGTAGTATAATATAGATAGTTCACCATTTAGTTAATTAGGTAAATTCCTTAAAATGAGGCTAAGTAACCATCACACAGGTTTATAATGACGGAAGCTCATATAGGAAATCACCAATAACTTTGGCTTTACAAGAATTTCGGAAATCATTGTCACTTAGTTAATGCCTTAAAAGATGGAATAAGAATGTTGAAATAGATAGTAACTCACGAATATCTGAGTTCGCAATTTGCCAATGAGCTAAGTTTAAATCATTTATCAATAGTTCATTCATAACAAGTTTTGAAGATTCAAACTCCTTCAATGATTGTTTAAACTGGTGCTTAGTTCATCTATAAACGTAGGCTTAAATTTGCTTAAGTTTTAAAAGGACAGATAATTAGATATTGAAACAATCGGGATTAAGAAGAACTGGGGATATAGTATTAAGTATAAGGTGCAATTGAAATTGGTATTGCAAATCACACGCATGTAATTAATTGGCTCATATTTTTAGTTTATTAGTTTAATCATTTCTAAGTCCTCTTATGTAATCACCCAGACCTCTTAGAATTAGCTTTAAACCAGTAACTAATGATATGATCTTTTAGCTGTAAAAATGATAGTGATTTATAGTTTCATCAAGCCTGTACAGAGAACTACTACTTTAGAGTTGTTATTCTATGTATGCGAATCTGATATAAATAAACATGTTGGTGAATTTCTTATTGATCAAAACGTGTGTCTTTGTTCGTTCATTTTCAATGTAATTCCATTTCTTTGTCTAATTTTGATTCTAGAGGTGAGCCTGAACTTTGATAAGTAGCCAATTCAACTAACGACCCTAAAATCATGTAAATACTTGGGCCTTAAAGGGCTGGAATAATGTAATATATGTGTAAAGCTTCAATTGTAACCAGGCCCATCTAAATAACGGGCCTGGGATTATTATGGTAATAGCACACGACTAAGGCAAAAACAATGAATAGCAAATGTAGTTAAACGAAATAGGACCGAACTTAATAAATTAAGTTGGGACGAGCCTCGCCCGAATAACACCGGGGCCCCCTTTAGTAACAATATAATACAATTAGACTCGGGAAGACTATTAATTAATTCCATAGTCTTACCCAAAATAATTAAAAGCCGATAGACGCTACTTTAGGGCACGATTTTAATGTACCTTCCTATGAACGAGTGTGCACTTGGTGCGACTCAAATCCAAATCTCGGCAAAGCCGAAATACTCCAAAAGTCATAGGCGTACTGGTTGCGGTATGACTCGAGGCGTGTTTCCGCGATGTCACAAATTCCTAAAAATAATATTTAACGTAAAAGCACATTATGTTGTTAAAATCCATAACTGAGTCAAACAAAAGTCAAAAACGACAGTGGAGCGACCGTGCTAAAACCACGGAATCCGGGAGTGCCTAACACCTTCTCCCGGGTTAACAGAGTTCCTTATCCGGACCTCTGCTTCGCATACATTTCAAAGAGTCAAAATTCCTCGGATTCGGGATTAACCGGTGACTTGGGACACCATTGTCATTCCCAAGTGGCGACTCCTGATCAATCTCTAAATATATCCCGAACCGATTGTCCTTAAATTGGAAAAACTCCTTCCCTTACGTTATTTTATCCGTCTCGGGTAATTGAGCGTCGGGGTATACCCTACAAGTGTATTTATACACCTTACGCATGTGCGGGGTAGTAAAAAGGGAGGTGTGACAGCTCTGGCGACTCTGCTGGGGACCCAACCCTGAATTTCGATTTCAGGGTTTAAGAACTCGAGCTCCTTAGAACTGCCGTTTGCGTTTTTGTTTGACTTCATTATATGATTTGAACAACATGCTATGTGTTTTATCGCTTTGATATTATCTGGACTGTATATAAAATTGTGCCGAAAACCCTTCTCTCTTCTCCCCCGGGGATGTGCTTACTGGTTGAGACTCCCCTTTCTGTTAAATGTCACCTTAAATTAAGAAAACAGAGGCCGGATAAGTTACAAAGCCGATTGACTCCGCGGGTCACCGGTACGTAGCCCCCTCCTCGATTCGAGTTGTCCGCTCGGGTACACGGTCTAGCAATCCATGAAACCGTAAGATTTTGAACATAGGTCTAGGACGATTATTTGCATCATATTTGACTTAGGGGGACTCAACACAGGGGTTGGGTCCGTCTAGGACAGGTGACCCGGTATTGGAAAGACCGAGCATGCTATGTGTTACATTTTATTGTCCTTGATCGTTATGCGGACCGGCGGAAATCCCGAGATTGGAAAATTGTTGAAAAAAAAAAGAAAAAAGAGAGAGAGGAAAATAATGATTTGTAGAAAATAGGTATCCGGAAAATTTGAAAAAAAAAAAAAAGGTGGAACATATTTTTTGAAATAATTGGTCAATTAATCTGACCGAACTACGCATGTTTGATTCTCGCCATTAGGTGGGATACGTAGGCAACCCTTAAACGGGTCCAACCACACTTTTAGAAAAAGACCAAAAAGATTTGCTTTTCAAATAATCGAGGTGATTGCTATTTTTGGAAATGGCCGAATGTTCCGAAAGGACGACGGAAGGTTGTTTTTGCAAAAATAGCCACTTCGAAAAGTTATTTTCCTTTTCTTTCATTCAAAATTGAAAACTTGCATCGAAAAAAGATTTTTCCTTTTCTAAATAAAATCACCTTAATAAATGTGCAGGACGAGCACGATGATGAATGAACAATTTTCCCTAAATAAAATCCCTTTGGAGCTGAGGTTATGGTGGCAGGACATGGGATCCGATGGTCAAGACTGGGTCAAAAAGTACTTGAAGGGCCTTACGGGGTTACTCGAGATAGTTCCTCGGGGTGATGTGATTAGAGCGTTGGTCTCGTTTTGGGATTCGGCACACAACGTATTTCATTTCCCAGATTTTGAGCTTACCCCTACTTTGGAAGAGATTGCCTTTTATATTGGGAAGACCGAGGTTCCGCTGAAAGGAAAATACCCGGTATCTCCGAGGATGGTGACAGTACATCGTTTCCTCGACTCTTTGAAAATCGCCCGGAATGTTCATAATGAAGATCTGGCCAATGGATTTTGTTCTTTAAGCTTCATCTACAACAGGTTTGGACACGTTGGGGGTTTCAACGACCCAACCAACAAATTATGTTGTAAGTCCAACCGGGCGAAATGGGAAGAACACCGGAGGTTCGCATTTTTGGTGGCATTTCTTGGAGTTGTTGTATTCCCGAGGAAAGATGGCCATATCAATATAAAAGTCGCCGGGGTAGCTACCACACTGATAGTACAAGAAAACCGTACCTTGGCCCCAATGATTGTTGCAGATATCTATCGTGCTCTGACTGCGTGCAAAGCAGGGGCTAGCTTCTTCGAAGGGTGTAACTTGATCTTGCAAATCTGGCTAATTGAGCACCTGTGCCACCACCCTTCATTCTCGAGCTATGGTTCGGCCGATCGGACATGTTTGGAAGAGTTCAATGCGAGGACAAAAGAAGTAAAGTTGCCCGAGGGAGTCCAAGGCTGGATTATGTATTTTCGATCACTAACTGGTGGTCAAATTGATTGGACGTATGACTGGTTACCTCTTGACGAGGTAATATACATGCCAACGGAAGGATCGGCGTTTTTGATCATGGGTTTGAAGAGTATACAACCTTATGCTCCATACAGAGCTTTGCGACAGTTGGGCCGGGGACCTCAGTGTGCAAGCTGTGAAGATTGGTCCGGACGGGCAATTCCCGGAAGCAAAAATCCGGCAAATCTGGAACGAATGCCAAAATCTGAAGATTGATACTTGTGTGCCGAATAGAGCAAAGGGGGAGATATCACCTGGGTACTCCACGTGGTACCGACGAGGAGTTGAACACGAACGTCTTTCAAAGAGACCTCACTTGCAAGACCTGATAGAGCAATCCGAGGAAAATCTGAGATGGGCGGCCAAGGAAAAGGAATATAAAGCCAAAATCGGTCTGTTGGAAGATAAACTGAGAAATCTTCATTTCGAAAGCGGCTTACAAGCAGCATCCGATGAAGGGGAAAAGAAACAACTGAAAAAAGAAAATGATATGTTGAAGGCTCAAATAGCTCAAATGAAAATTGCATCCGAGACCCCAGTTCGTTCAGCCCGCGATGAAAAGTTAATTGAGATTCTCCGGCGGAAAGTAAACGACTATGGCTTCGATTTGGACGTAGCTGAAAAAGAGGACAAAGACGCCGAGGAAAGAGCCAAGTTTGTCCAGCGGCTACAAGGCAAGCATGATGTTGAAATAGCTCAGCTTAGAAAGAAAATAATCTCAACCACGGCCAAGAGCAACAAGATTATCAAAGATCTTGAGGAAGAAAGAGAATATTGCTACACGACCATGGCTAGATTAAAATTGGAGCTACAACAGGTGCAAAAGGACAACCAACATGTCTTGGACGCTCGCAATCAGCAAATAAGCCGTCTATTGCAAGAAAAAGGGGTCATCAGAGAAAAGATTGTTCGCATCGCCCAGTATATCACCCGAAAGACTCAGCTTTGTGAAGATATGACTCGGAGGACTTTTGTTTCTGCAGTGAAGTATTTTGTACAACAAGTCATGGCCGACCTGGATAGGCTTCAAAGGGGTTTAGCATATAGGCCCGCGGCAAGGCCGAACGATGCCTCGCGGGCACTAGGTGCATTAATGTACTCTTAGGTCATGCATCGTCTTTTATTTTATTTTTCTTTTTCTTAAACATCACTTTGTAATCAAGGTTTTGAATTATCAATGAGAAAACAAAGTATTGTTACCAATTCTTTTACTTTATGTCATTTCCTTCATATCCGCTAGGCAAATAAATAGGAGCGTGATTATGAAAACGGCAAAGAAAAAGCAATAAAAGAAGGAAAAGCAAGAAAAGCAAAAAAAAGAGAGAAGAGAAAAAGCAAGAAAAGAGAAAAAGCAAAAAAAAAGAAAGAAAAGAAAAAAGAAAAGAGAGAAAGAAAACAAAAGAGCGGAAAAAGAAAAATGATGATTGAAGTGAATAGCAGCCGGGATGATGCATAACGACTCGAGCAAATGTGTTTGTTTTTAAAGTCGTTACATCTTATTCATGCGCTAACAACTAACAAGTGTTGATATTTGTGAGTCCAGATTTTCTAGGCAACTGGCATACTGGCTACCCACCCATACAACACCAGGTCCAAAAAGATGACAAAGGCTGTATCCCAGGAGATCGAGGCAACCATTGTAGACCCTGCTCACGAAGAAGAGATCGTGGATGTGGCCGGGATGAAAGAAGAAATGTACAAGTTAAGACAACAGATGGCTGAAATGTACCAGGCTTGGTCGAGAGGTCAACCACTACCAGCCTACCCTGCTAACCCTGCATATGTCCCTCCAGCCAATCCTAACCCCGAGCCACCAACACTGAACTCATCATCCACCTACCCCGATTACCCTCACTACTATGCTTCCACCTCCCAAATACCACCACCTCCAGCCAAGCAAACACCACCTCAGGTTCCACAAGTTGCTCCTGTATATGTGGCACCTCCGCCCGCTGTTATCCACAAATCCTCTAGCGAACCAATGTTTCATATCCAGGATTCTCACTACTACCCCCCGGAGCCTACCTTCAGACAACACGAGTCTCACGCTCCCATGATAGAAGCTAGTGTCGGGCAGGAGGAGATGGCTCGAAAGGTGAAGAGTCTTGAGAACGCTTTCCGCAATATGCAAGGGCTGGGAGGGCAAGTAAGTGTAGCCTACAAAGACTTGTGTTTGTTCCCTGAGGTGCAGCTTCCTGCAGGATTTAAGTTGCCCAAGTTTGACATGTACAACGGACACGGGGATCCGGTAGCTCATCTAAGAGGATATTGTAGCAAGATGAGAGGCGCGGGAGGTAGAGATGAATTGTTGATGGCGTATTTCAGCCAAAGTTTGAGTGGATCAGCACTAGAATGGTATACCCGACAGGACCATACAAGATGGTTCGTTTGGGATGATTTAGCACAAGCTTTCGCTAGTCATTTTCAGTACAATCTGGAGATCATACCCGACAGGTTATCCCTTACCAAGCTGGAGAAAAAGCCAGGAGAGAGCTTTAGAGAATACGGTTTTAGATGGAGGGAACAAGCCGCTAGAGTGGATCCACCGATGAAAGAGGGAGAGATGGTGGATTGTTTTCTGCAAGCTTTGGATCCAACATACTACGGCCATCTAGTGTCAACAATTGGGAAAAGTTTCAACGAAGTTGTGAAAATGGGAAGTTTTGTAGAAGAGGGTTTGAAGACAAACAAAATTATGAGTTTTTCGGCTATCAAAGCCACCAATCAAGCTATACAGAGTGGAAGCGGAGGAGTGATGGGAAAGAAGAAGAAAGAAGAAGTGGCAACCGTTGAAAGCAGGCCATGGAGTCGCAACCCACATTATAACCCACCAAGACCTTACCGCCAACACCCACCAAGCCCGTCAACCCCATATAATCCACCACCACCATCTTACCCGCTAAATCCCTACAATGCACCAAGCCCATATAACCCACCACCACCACCATACCCACCGACCGTACCACATTACCATCACCCTCAAACCCAAGCTTATCCACCACCACCACCCCACGTGTGGAGAGCTCAAGCTCCACACAATGTGTACCATACCCAAAACACATACCCAACCCCTAAACCTTACCGAAACCGGAATAGACCCAGGCCGGACGCTGATTGGAGAAACAAAGCAAGAAGAACATTCACTCCTCTCGGAGAGTCATATACCAGTCTTTTCCACAAGTTGAAAGAATTGGGGATGGTAAGACCAATCGCACCAAAAAACCCGAACCCACCCCCGAAAAATCTTGATTCTTCTGTCAAATGTGAATATTGTTCAGGAACGTTGGGCCACGATACCGAGAAGTGTTGGCAATTAAAGAATGCCATTCAAGATCTTATCGATGAGAGGAGAATTGAAGTGCAGGCTCCCGAGGCCCCAAACATTACCCAGAATCCATTGCCGAATCACCACGAAACGAATATGATAGAGCTGGTGCAGGGTGATGGCAATCAAAAACCATCTCAGGCCGTCATGATGATAAAGTCGAGTGACAAGTTAGAGAAAGAAATTGTGAAAGAGGAAGCAATTGTTGAGAAACCAAAGCCGGTAGTGATGGGAGGTTTAAAGGTGGTAGTTCCAGGTGCAAAGACGATCGTAACTGTGAAAGGAGCAAGTGCAGAGCCAGTGATCATAAAACCAGTAGTACAAATGCCAGTGGTGAATACGAAGACCGTGCCTTGGAACTATAATAAGGTAACAGTAGTTTACAAGGGAAAAGAGATTTCTGGTGAAATTAATGAAACGCATGGACTTACTCGATCCGGAAGGTGTTTTGCTTCAGAGGAACTGAGAAAGATGAAAACGGTAAAAGAAAGTCAACTGAAGAAGCCAGTGTCGGAGGAGGAAGCAGAAGAATTTCTTAAGAAAATGAAGTCGCAAGAGTACTCAGTGGTTGAGCAGTTAAGAAAGACCCCGGCCCAGATTTCTTTGTTATCTCTGTTGATACATTCAGAGGAGCACCGAAAGGCTCTTATGAAGATTTTAAATGAGGCTCATGTTCCGGAGAAGATTTCGGTGTGTCATTTGGAGAAGATTACCAGCAAAATTTTCGAGTCCAATAGAATCACCTTCTCTGATAGGGAGTTGCCGGTGGAAGGAACTGAACACAATAAAGCATTGTACCTCACGGTAAAGAGTGAAGAGTCAGTTGTGACCAGGGTGTTGATTGACAATGGATCGAGCGCAAACATCTGCCCGCTGTCAACTCTAGGGAAGCTGAACATTAGCCCGGATAGAATCCGGAGAAACAGTGTCAATGTGAGAGGGTTTGACGGCGGAGGTAAGAACACGTTGGGGGATATTATTTTGGAAGTGACCATCGGTCCCGTTGATTTTACGATGGAGTTCATGGTGCTTGATATTGCCGTATCATATAACTTGCTGTTAGGTCGACCCTGGATTCATGCGGCCAAAGCGGTACCATCTTCTCTACACCAGATGGTCAAGTTTGAATGGGAGCAGCAAGAGATTGTTGTACACGGAGAGGAAAATGCTTGTAATGTGGTAGCACCTTTTGACGGTACTGATGGGGATCGGGGTCCTTGGGTCTACCAAGTGACGGATGCTGTAGAAGTGAACAAAGTTGTTGAAGGAGAAAAGTTACCAACCCCGATGGTGGCACCAACTGCTATAATGGTGGCCAGAGAAATGTTGAAAAACGGATTTGCACCGGGGAGGGGATTAGGCAAAAACCTGCAGGGAGTCACTCAACCAGTTCAGCTTCCGGAGAATAAAGGTACATTCGGCTTAGGGTTCAAACCCACCTTTGCCGATATCCAAAAAGCCTCTAAAGCCAAGAGAAACTGGACCTTGCCCAAACCCATACCCAAATTATCCGACATCTTTATCGGGCCTGGTACAAAATATCAACCATCTGCTGCAGCAAAGTGCATTGAGACCCAACTTGATGAAGAAATGCTTGGTTTCAAGAAATTGTTCTGGGAGGTGAATACGATTGAAGCAGGGGAAGGCACGAGCAACATGGACGTGCAATTTGTGGGGCCCCGAGTCACATTGAACAATTGGGAAGCTACTCCTTTCCTTATCCGGAAGGAGTCTTGGTAGTTAGCTCAAAATTTCATCATTGTTTCCCCGAAAGTTGTTATTTTATAATTTCCCCATTCCCCTCATGAAAAAAAAATCACCATGTATCCCGAACATTGTTCGCTTCTTTTATTAATGAAATGCAGTTTTTCCTTTTTCTTCACTTTTGCCTTATTTTTCTTTATTTTTCCTTTTGTACAGTTTTGCATGTGTTGATTCCAATGCCATGTCATGCGTGAAGGATTCTAGACCCAGTTCTGACAATCACGCTACTATACAAGAAATCGAGGAAGATAGTGAAATAGAATGTGAGGATGAGGAAGCCCTGGAGGAAATAAGTAAGGACATGAAACAATACGAAGAAAAACCCAAGCCGAATCTGAGTGATACGGAATCTGTAAATTTGGGGAGCGAAGATGATGTCCGAGAAACAAAGATTAGTGTGCATTTGGAGGCACCCCTCAGGGATGAATTGATAAGGTTGTTACATGAATTTAAGGACATCTTTGCCTGGTCCTATGATGACATGCCCGGGCTTAGCACAGATCTAGTGGTACACAAGTTGCCGATTTACTCTGAATGCCGGCCGGTAAAACAAAAGCTGAGAAAATTCAAAACGGACATTAGCGTGAAGATAAAAGAAGAGGTGAATAAGCAGTTCGAGGCAAAGGTCATAAGAGTTACCAAATACCCCACCTGGTTGGCAAATGTTGTGCCGGTCCCAAAGAAAGATGGCAAAACCGGAGTGTGTGTAGACTATAGAGACCTCAACAAAGCCAGTCCGAAGGATGACTTCCCATTGCCAAACATCCACATATTGATCGACAATTGCGCCAAGCATGAGATCGGTTCATTTGTGGATTGTTACGCAGGTTATCACCAGATCCTGATGGACGAAGAAGATGCTGAGAAAACTGCCTTCATTACACCTTGGGGAACGTACTGTTACGGAGTAATGCCGTTTGGATTGAAGAATGCCGGGGCAACTTACATGAGGGCAATGACCACTATGTTTCATGATATGATGCATAGAGAAATTGAGGTATATGTGGACGATGTCATCATAAAGTCCAGAAAACAACCCGATCACGTGAAAGATTTGAGGAAGTTTTTCCAAAGACTCCGGAGGTACAATCTGAAGCTCAATCCGGCGAAGTGTGCTTTTGGAGTACCTTCAGGGAAACTACTGGGGTTTATTGTGAGCCGGCGAGGTATTGAACTGGATCCATCAAAGATCAAGGCTATTCAAAGTCTGCCTCCGCCAAAGAACAAGAAAGAGGTCATGAGCTTATTAGGAAGGTTGAATTACATTAGTCGGTTCATTGCTCAATTGACATCAACATACGAGCCAATTTTCAAGTTGCTGAAGAAAGATGCAGCAGTGAAGTGGACCGACGAGTGTCAGGAAGCCTTTGACAAGATAAAAGAATATTTGGCTAATCCTCCGGTGTTAGTTCCTCCAGAACCAGGGCGTCCTCTGATTTTGTATTTGACGGTGCTAGATAATTCTTTCGGTTGTGTACTGGGTCAACATGATGAAACAGGCAGGAAAGAACAAGCTATCTACTACCTCAGCAAAAAGTTTACATCTTACGAGGTGAAGTATACCCAACTGGAGAGAACTTGTTGTGCATTGATTTGGGTGGCTCAGAAGCTAAAGCATTATTTGTCAGCATACACTACGTACTTGATATCACGATTGGACCCTCTCAAGTATATCTTTCAGAAGCCCATGCCTACGGGAAGACTGGCCAAATGGCAGATTCTGCTCACAGAATTTGACATTGTTTATGTAACTCGTACGGCAATGAAGGCACAAGCTATTGCGGACCACTTAGCCGAGAATCCGGTGGATGATGAATATGAACCATTGAAGACATACTTCCCGGATGAAGAGGCAATGCTTGTTGAGGAGACGGAGCAAGAGGAGAGATCGGGATGGAAAATGTACTTTGATGGAGCCGTCAACAGCAGGGGCGTTGGTATCGGAGCGGTACTTATTTCAAGTACGGGTCAACACTATCCCGTAACAGCTCAGCTTCGATTTTTCTGTACCAACAATATGGCCGAATATGAGGCATGCATCTTGGGATTAAGGATGGCGATTGACATGGGTATTCAAGAGATTTTGGTCATGGGTGACTCGGATCTCTTGGTACACCAAATTCAAGGGGAATGGGAGACACGAGATTTGAAATTGATACCATATCGGTATTGTTTGCACGAGTTGTCTCAAAGATTCCAGTCTATAGAATTCAAGCATATCCCGAGAATGCACAATGAGATTGCAGATGCTTTGGCCACACTGTCCTCTATGTTGCATCATCCGGACAAGACATACATAGATCCGCTCCAGATCCAAGTCCGAGATCAGAATGCTTATTGCTTCGTTGTGGAAGAAGAGTCGAATGGAGAGCCGTGGTATCATGATATTAGAGAATACTTGAAAGGCTGGCAAATACCCGGAGCAAGCCACTGGAGACCAGAAGAGAGCCATCAGGCGTCTAGCCAATGGATTTTTCTTCGGTGGAGGAGTGGTATACAAAAGAACACCAGATCTGGGTTTATTGAGATGTGTGGATGCACAACAAGCAGATGAAATTATGATTGAAGTACATGCTGGAGTATGCGGACCCCACATGAGCGGATATGTGTTAGCAAAGAAGATCTTGAGAGTTGGGTACTACTGGCTCACGATGGAGCGTGATTGTATCAGGTATGTAAAGAAATGCCATCAATGCCAGGTACATGGGGATCTGATCCACTCCCCGCCTTATGAGTTACACACAATGTCAGCACCATGGCCCTTTGTTGCTTGGGGCATGGATGTCATCGGCCCAATAGATCCAGCCGCTTCTAATGGGCACAGGTTTATCCTGGTTGCAATTGATTATTTCACCAAGTGGGTCGAAGCTAAGACATTCAAGGCGGTGACGAAGAAAGCGGTGGTGGATTTTGTGCACGAGAATATCATATGCCGATTTGGAATCCCCAAAGTAATTATCACAGACAATGGAGCCAATTTAAACAGTCATCTCATGGCAGAAGTTTGTGAAAGGTTTAAGATCACGCACCGTAATTCCACACCCTACAGGCCAAAGGCAAATGGTGCAGTAGAAGCGGCAAATAAGAACATCAAGAAGATTCTTCGGAAAATGGTGGAGGGATCCAGACAGTGGCATGAAAAGTTACCCTTTGCTCTCATGGGTTACCGCACGACGGTACGTACTTCTATCGGAACCACACCTTATACCCTGGTGTATGGAACAGAGGCCGTTATACCCGCAGAAATAGAAATACCGTCATTGCGAATTATAGCCGAATCTGAGATAGATGACGATGAATGGGTAAAGGCCCGGTTAGAATAGTTGAATTTGATTGATGAGAAGAGATTGGCCGCGGTCTGCCATGGACAGTTGTATCAGCGAAGAATGGCCAGAGCATATAATAAGAAGGTACGACCTCGAACGTTTGAAGTCGGACAACTGGTATTGAGGCGTATCTTACCACATTGGGCAGAGGCAAAAGGCAAGTTTGCACCGAATTGGCAGGGACCGTTCGTGGTATCACGGGTGTTGTCCAATGGAGCATTATACTTAACTGATGTTGAAGGAAAGTGCGTAGAGACTGCTATCAATTCAGATGCAGTCAAAAGATATTATGTATGATTCCTTTTCAATTGTATGTTTTGTATTTTGTTGTGATTTTGGAATTGAAATGACGAAGGCATTTTATTCTCTATCCAAACACTTTATCCATTGTTAACCCCTTTGAGCCTTAATGAATGAATTCTTTCATATCCCTCTCTCGGAATCACTCTAATGCAATAAGATCGAAAATTGCCATAATGAAATGATGGAAAAATGAAAAGAAAAAAAATGAAAAAAGAAAAAAAAAATGAAAAAAAAAAAAGAAAAAGAAAAAGAAAAAGACAAAAATCGGGAAAAAGTCAAAAAAAGAAATCCATCTAACTTTTGAAGTTGGATGAACTACGTCTGACTTGATCCCGAAAGGGTACGTAGGCAGCCTCTCTGAGGTTCAGTCACAATAAAGAAAAAATCCAAAAATTCCCCACATATTGAAACTGTGGGGCAGAAGTTATGTTTTAATAATTCCGAGAGTTGTAAATATTTTTAACCCTCGTTGAAATTTTGAGCCTTTATATCTTTCTTTCTTAACCCGTCCAAAAGCCACGTTACGGTCCAAAGAAAGACCTTCTGATCAATTTTGAAATGATAACAAATACAACGAAGGAGGAGCAAAGTATCGGACAATACCCGTGGTAAGAAAACAAAATACAAAAAAGAAAAATGAAAAATAATAATAATAAAAAATGAGAGAGTCTCATCAGTGAAAACCTTAGCCGGCACTGTGAGACGATTGTGAGGTTGAGAGAAATAAAATGAGAGAGTCTCATCGGTGAAAACCTTAATCGGCACTGTGAGATGATTGTGAGGTTGAGAGAATAAACGAGAGAGTCTTATTGGTGAAAACCTTTCGAGGCACCGTAAGGCGATCGTGAGGACTATCAAAAGAAAAAGACAACAAAAAAGAGTATTGGTTTGGGTCAAAGGCAATTCAGAGTTAGAATAATGATTGGAACGAACTGGGTCAGAGTTTAAATACATGGCATGGTCGGCGGAATCAGCCAACAAATACCCAGATAAGTTCCGTCATCTCTCCAAAATACCCTTACCTTTCTTTCATTTTTTCTGCATTTCATTGTTTACCCTTTTGAGAGCTAACTACCAGCTCCTGATAACGGAAGTTGAAACAACACTGGATCAGAAAGAATGGAAGATTGGGGAAAGGAATAAAGAAGCTTGGCAAACATGGCCAAAGAAAAGAAAACCAAACAAAAATGGAAAAAATGAGAAAATACAAAAAGAGTCTGCAAGGGACAAGAAGTCGAAAGCCATGCAACATGAAAAAGCAAAAACAAAGGAAGCAATAAGAAGTGGGGACGGCAGATGCCAGTTGCCAGCAGTTTATATCTAATAAATTTTGTTTCATGCAGGAACAATTGTCACTAATCACTTTAAAGTGAATGTGACCAATGTGGAAAATTAAAATACCAAAAAGAGAAAGCCTGCCGAATAAGTGGAGAAATTCACAGGCAAGGGATAAGTTGGTAAAAAGAAAATGCCAAAAAGAGGAAGGTAATATTTTTGAAATCCACTCCCCAGTCCTCAGGCTGAGGGAATATTTTCTGCATTCGCATTGCACGTTTAAATTTCTCTTAGGCGCCCACCTTCAAATACGGGAATATTTTCTGCATTCGCATTGCACGTTTAAATTTCTGTTAGTTGCCAGCAGTTTATATCTAATAAATTTTGTCTCATGCAGGAACAAATTGTCACTAGTCACTTTAAAGTGAATGTGACCAATGTGGAAAGTTTAAAATACCAAAAAGAGAAAGTCTGCCGAATAAGTGGAGAAATTCACAGGCAAGAGATAAGTTGGTAAAAAGAAAATACCAAAAAGAGGAAGGTAACATCTTTTAGAATCTGCTCCCCAGTCCTCAGGCTGAGGAAATATTTTTTGCATTGCACGTTTAAATTCTGTTAGGCGCCCACCTTCAAATACGGGAATATTTTCTGCATTCGCATTGCACGTTAGGCGCCCACCTTCAAATACGGGAATATTTTCTGCATTCGCATTGCACGTTTAAATTCTCTGTTAGGCGCCCACCTTCAAATTCGGGAATACTTTTCTGCATCCACATTGCACGTTTAATTTATGTTAGGCGTCCACCTTCAAATACGGGAATATTTTCTGCATTCGCATTGCATGTTTAATTCCGTTAGGCGCCCACCTTCAAATACGGGAATATTTTCTGCATTCGCATTGCACGTTTCAATTCCGTTAGGCGCCCACCTTCAAATACGGGAATATTTTCTGCATTCGCATTGCACGTTTCATTTCTGTTAGGCGCCCACCTTCTAATACGGGAATATTTTCCGCATTCGCATTGCACGTTTAAATTTCTGTTAGGCGCCCACCTTCAAATACGGGAATATTTTCTGCATTCGCATTGCACGTTTAATTTCCGTTAGGCGCCCACCTTCAAATACGGGAATATTTTCTGCATCGCATTGCACGTTTAAATTTCTGTTAGGCGCCCACCTTCAAATACGGGAATATTTTCTGCATATCATGGTTCATACAGTTAAAAGCCCACACTGGGGCAGAAAAAAAAAGGGTAGTTTGTTGTTTTGTTTTAAGCAGGTTCAGCTCGTCAACAAGAGAAAACAAGAAAATCAACAAAAAAGAGAGTCATCAAGAAAACAAGAAAATCAACAAAAAAGAGAGTCATCAAGAAAACAAGAAAATCAACAAAAAGGAAGATTCTGCATCACCGGAAAGGGAAGAAGAGCAAAAGCTAGACAAGGAACAATTGTAATTGTAGGATCATAGCTTAGAATAGCTTCTTTATTTTACATTTTCCCCCGGTGTAATAAGGAGTAAGTCAGCAGGTCTCAACAGTGTCAATGCAACAGTGAGTCTGGTAGTTTTTAAAACTGCCAGACCTTCCCGAACTACACTGACCTGATTCCTGTTTAGCCCAGGATATGTAGGCAACCTCTAAAGCAGGGTGCGGTCAAAAGGTTTTCAAAAATGCTTTCACGGAATATGCCGATGTGCAAAAATCTCTCATTATCGCTCACTTGTCTTTGCACTGAAACTCTTCGTGTTCCCGAGCAAAGAGGGGCAGCTGTGAGCACGTGATTTTTGCACCGAGCCAAATAATTCCAAAATTAAAATAAATATATTTTTTTTAGTGTAATTACTTGCTTTGTTTGAAATTAGTTATATTTTTGTGTGTTTGAATAAGTAAGAAATTAGAAAAAATCAAAAAATAGTAGTAAGTAATTTGTTAGTTTAGTTAATTAGGAAATTAGTAAAATAGCTTAAGTAGTAGAAATTAGGAAAAAATAGCAGAAAATTACCAAAAAATACTAGGAAATTAGAGTAGGTAGTAAATTAGGATTTATAATTTTTCATAAAAGAAAAGAAAAAAAAAAGTATAAAAGAAAATACATAAAAATAATTAAAATATTAGAAAAATACAAAATATATATAAGTGTAATAAGACTGGGCCAAATACAGTCCAATTGGTTAGCCCAGTCCTTAAGCCCAAAGGCTAAGCCTGATCCGTGAAGGGAGGTGCAATCTCAGCCATCCGTTATGCTCGATCCAATGGCTGAAATAATTAGCGAAGTTATTTGGTTTATTGAGATGTAAGGATCAATCTCAACCGTCCGTAGGAGTTGATCTAACGGAAGAGACCTTTGGTCTCTTTAGTGATGGAACGGTGCCGTTTCGTAACGCCTGGTCTTGACCGTTGATCATCAACAAATCAACGGCCAAGATCACCTGGGATATTTGCCCTATAAAAATGGCTTGTCTGAAGCGGCTGTCTCATTTTGCCAAAATTAAAACCCTAAGAGACAGCCGCCCTCCTCTTCGTCTCCCTGTATCTCTCATCTTCTTCTTCATCATCAGCGGCCATGGCGGCCACCACTCCTACGGTGGTCGCCGGCTTGTCTTCTTACTACCCCCCTCTTCTCCTTCTTCTTCTTCACTTAAAACACACCCAAGAACCCAGAAAAAACCCTTGCTCTTCAAAACCCCGGTCACCGGAGTTACACCGGTGACCACCTAAACAATGAACCACTGCTCAAAACTAATGCCAATCTCTTCCTCCTTTCCTGATCTATCCACTCATACCACTGGTCACCCTCGAATCAAACCGGAACGCCTCGAATATCCCGAAGAAGGTCGCCGGAACCCTAACTCCGGCGACCCCAAATCCAACCTCAATCAAGACCTCACCGTTACCACCTCCAAAACACCTCATGCAACCCAGAATCCAAAAAAGGCCTCGTCTTTAGGCCTGAACGAAAAAAAACAGAGAAGGAAAAAGAAAAAAAAGATCTGGAAAAGAATAAGAAAAAGAAAACAAGAGTGAATAAAAAGGAGCTTGAAGGTCTGGGAGGGTCTGAGATTAAAGAAAAGAAAAGAAAAGGGAATAGGAAGCTCGGGGGACCGGCCCCGCAAGCTAAGTACCCTTCCCCTGTTTTATATTTCTTTGCTTTTTCCTGTTTGATCTATGTGTTTCTTGTCTTGCATGTTTCTATCTGCCCTTTTCCTCGTGCTTCACATGATTAGTTTTAGGGTTTAATTTGTTCATCTGTGCTCCATGTTTGACTGTTCATCTTCTTTTGTTTCTTATCTTTTATCGTATATATATATATTACATCTGTTAGTTTGTCATAAGAATTAGGGTGTCTTTCGTCAAAATTTTGGCCTCTTTCTCTGATTTAAAGATATGTTCTTAATATCCTTTATTCTTTTTCATCTTTTGTTTCTTTCTTTATTGGTTTTGGTATCTCTTCTACATTTCTTATTTGTTTTCGCATGTTAATTTTAGGGTTTTGCTTTGCTTTCCTTTGTTTTATGTCTGTCGTCTTGATATTTTGTTTATCCCCTGTGCTTCTTCATCTTCTGTAGTTCCAGTGTTTTAACTTGTTCATCTTCATGTTTTCTCTTGATTTGTATGTTTCAATCATGTTCAGTTTCCTTCCTTTTCGTTCTGCTGTGTAATATGAGTCCGGACCTGTTTACTTTCCACAGCATGACCGTTCCTTTCTTCATGATTCTTCACATGCTTAGTTGTCTAGTCATTGTTATTCATATCTTATACTATGTTTGGATTTTGGTTTCTGATTCTCTGATTTGAAGATTTGAACCTGATATCTTTCCTCTTTCCTCTTGTTTGCTAGTATTAGGCTTCTCCATTCTGTTTGCATGTTTTCTCATTCTCTCTTAATCTTCCCTGTTAGTTCTTGACAGTTTGAATGATCCTTCTCTTCTCTTTGTCTCATGCTTAAGGATAGAATTAGCTATGGGTCCCTTATATTAAGTTTGAATTAGTCTTTTCATGTTTAGTTATACTGTTAGGACTAAATATTAGTTTCATATCTGAGTTGGCTCTACTCCAGTTTTCCATGTGTTCATTGTTTTCCTTTTAGAATAATTTTAGAATTAGCCATTAGACTCTCATGTCTACTTAAGGGTTACTACTTCAAATAGCACCCTCACATGCATGCCCATGATCTTTCTTCTGTCACTTTTGCATAATAGATTTAGGGATGTTATTCATTGCTCCTTCATGTCTTTTCTGTTCCTCATCTTCACTCTTAACATGCATATATCAAGCTAGGGTAGCACTTAAAAATGAATCCTAATTACCCTACTTAGATTAGTTGAACCATGCTTACTGGTTTCTGGGAATTCAGTGTCTATATCCATAAATGCTAAGTGTTGTAGGGTTTTTCAGTATATCATTTAACATGAAATGACTGTTGCTTAGCCTAATTGATGTTAATTGCCATGTGGCTGCATGATTTCAAGTTATGTAAGTTGATTAGTTGAGATTCAACATTATCAAACCCTACTTCTGAATTTTGATTGATTAATGAACAATATTTGACTTCATGTGTTTATATGTGCAATTATATGTTGAAATGGTTAAGTTTGCAATAGTTTTATGTTAGGCATGAATACTGTTAAATGCCTTTCATACTTTAAGGGGATTGGTTATAGCTGTAGTTCTAGGTTCCATAAGTGGTTAGTTTTTAAATAGGTATAAACTGAAAATGAACAAAATAGGCTACAAGTTTAATAATTGGCCTAAGAATGGTCAACCTTGCAAAAGGTTGACCAATTCTGTGAGCCCTAACACACAGCTCACTGTTTAACAGTGGCTGGTTGTGCAAAGGGCTATGTCTGCAAATGCGGACTAGCCCAGGCTCTATATTGAGCCCTGAACAGCAAAATGGCCAAACCTGTAAAGGTTTTGGGCCTAGCTGTTTAGTATATGGCTTTAATAGCCCAAGCTAAGTCTCAACTTGAGACTGGCTAACTTTTAAATAGGTTAAACATAATAACAAAACAGGCTATGCCTGCAATTAGCTTTAATTAGGAATAAATTGGTCTTAATTGATTGAAATTAGTTTAAAAGTGGCTAAAATTGAAATAGTTCTTAAGAATAAATCTGGCCAGCCCTTAAATACTAATGCCAGGGCTGGCCATTAGTTAAATAGGTGCAAAATTAGTTGAAGTCTGCCCTAGGCAAAGCTAGTAAATCAGCAGTGCCCTTAGGGGCACAATTGGGAATTGAAAAGGTAAATTAGTAACTAGTAAGAACTTAGGAGGGTAATAGGGACATTTATACTCCTGATTTCTGCAATTTTGCAGAGATTTAGGGGTATAATGGTCTCCTAAAAATGGGAAATCTGTAAAAATCTCAAACCCCTAAGGTTATACTAGTAAAAGGCCATAAAAGAGAATCTTTAGAACCTTCCAGCACATGCTGGAAGGGTTTTAGTAACTGAAAATGGGACTAAAGTGTAGAATAGGTAATTTTAGGAGGGGAAAAGTGGGATTAATCCCATTACTTCCTCCCCAAGTATTCAGCCCTAAAAGGTTAGCTATAAATATCTCAAAAAAGGTGAAAAAGGGGGATTCCACTGTAGAACAATCTGAGCTAATATTTGGAGTTCAAAGCTGAAGCAATCTAAAAAATACATAGGCTATTATAATTAGCAATAGAACAGAGAATTTTCTGGGTTTTCTATCGGATTCCATTGGGTTATCTACTTGGGTCTTCTCTGTTTGCTGTGGATTTTGCTACTGCTGTGTGCTGTGTTTCCTTCTCTTCACTGTTGCATTCACTGCTGTTTCAATCACTGTTGTTGCTTACTTCTTCTCCCCTAGAACTCATCGATTTCTCTGTTTCATCCAGGTACATTTCTTTATGAATAATGCTGTATTGGCGCCTTTGATGAAATAAAGTGAAGATCCAAGTTTAGATTCATTGTTGCTTTATAGTTGTAGTTTAATACTGTAATTTGTTTGTAGATAGTAGCAAAGAAAAACAGAAACAAAAACAGTGTAATAGTATAGTAGTGATAGTATAGCATAGTAGTAGTATAATATAGATAGTTCACCATTTAGTTAATTAGGTAAATTCCTTAAAATGAGGCTAAGTAACCATCACACAGGTTTATAATGACGGAAGCTCATATAGGAAATCACCAATAACTTTGGCTTTACAAGAATTTCGGAAATCATTGTCACTTAGTTAATGCCTTAAAAGATGGAATAAGAATGTTGAAATAGATAGTAACTCACGAATATCTGAGTTCGCAATTTGCCAATGAGCTAAGTTTAAATCATTTATCAATAGTTCATTCATAACAAGTTTTGAAGATTCAAACTCCTTCAATGATTGTTTAAACTGGTGCTTAGTTCATCTATAAACGTAGGCTTAAATTTGCTTAAGTTTTAAAAGGACAGATAATTAGATATTGAAACAATCGGGATTAAGAAGAACTGGGGATATAGTATTAAGTATAAGGTGCAATTGAAATTGGTATTGCAAATCACACGCATGTAATTAATTGGCTCATATTTTTAGTTTATTAGTTTAATCATTTCTAAGTCCTCTTATGTAATCACCCAGACCTCTTAAAATTAGCTTTAAACCAGTAACTAATGATATGATCTTTTAGCTGTAAAAATGATAGTGATTTATAGTTTCATCAAGCCTGTACAGAGAACTACTGCTTTAGAGTTGTTATTCTATGTATGCGAATCTGATATAAATAAACATGTTGGTGAATTTCTTATTGATCAAAACGTGTGTCTTTGTTCGTTCATTTTCAATGTAATTCCATTTCTTTGTCTAATTTTGATTCTAGAGGTGAGCCTGAACTTTGATAAGTAGCCAATTCAACTAACGACCCTAAAATCATGTAAATACTTGGGCCTTAAAGGGCTGGAATAATGTAATATATGTGTAAAGCTTCAATTGTAACCAGGCCCATCTAAATAACGGGCCTGGGATTATTATGGTAATAGCACACGACTAAGGCAAAAACAATGAATAGCAAATGTAGTTAAACGAAATAGGACCGAACTTAATAAATTAAGTTGGGACGAGCCTCGCCCGAATAACACCGGGGCCCCCTTTAGTAACAATATAATACAATTAGACTCGGGAAGACTATTAATTAATTCCATAGTCTTACCCAAAATAATTAAAAGCCGATAGACGCTACTTTAGGGCACGATTTTAATGTACCTTCCTATGAACGAGTGTGCACTTGGTGCGACTCAAATCCAAATCTCGGCAAAGCCGAAATACTCCAAAAGTCATAGGCATACTGGTTGCGGTATGACTCGAGGCGTGTTTCCGCGATGTCACAAATTCCTAAAAATAATATTTAACGTAAAAGCACATTATGTTGTTAAAATCCATAACTGAGTCAAACAAAAGTCAAAAACGACAGTGGAGCGACCGTGCTAAAACCACGGAATCCGGGAGTGCCTAACACCTTCTCCCGGGTTAACAGAGTTCCTTATCCGGACCTCTGCTTCGCAGACATTTCAAAGAGTCAAAATTCCTCGGATTCGGGATTAACCGGTGACTTGGGACACCATTGTCATTCCCAAGTGGCGACTCTGATTAATCTCTAATATATCCCGAACCGATTGTCCTTAAATTGGAAAAACTCCTTCCCTTACGTTATTTTATCCGTCTCGGGTAATTGAGCGTCGGGGTATACCCTACAAGTGTATTTATACACCTTACGGATGTGCGGGGTAGTAAAAAGGGAGGTGTGACACCCAATTCAACAGCCGTCAAAATATTCAATGTAAAGTGTAAAAAGAACCTGACTACACAAGAATCCTATAGTTCTGTCAATGGCAATTGATAATTCCATTAATTCCCCGACAACGACGCCAAAATTGATTCACGTCCAAGCAATGGTCGTAGTCAATATAATTCAATCAATTAAGTCCAGAGTCGATCCCACAGGGAATTAACCTACCAACTGCAACTTTCACAACCCAAGAACACTTCTGGAGCAAGTTCCCAAACTTTGAGTATATTTTTGTAAAGGTTTTGTAACAACTAACTTTTGTAAGAATTAAATACTAAAAAGAAAGAATTGAATGTTGGGTAAAGAATACAGAGAAAGACTAAGGTATTAATTTCCCCTATTGATGGAATCCCTTCTGTTTATGCTCATACAACTTGTCAATATATTCTATCAATCATGAATGCTATTTTTACCGTAATTCTCTCCCGAGCAACTACAATAATTTACTAGTGCACTCTCCCGAGCTACCCTTGCTAGCTTTAATTTGAATAGTTCACTTAAGATTGCACCCAAGACTTCGTTATTCTTAATCCCGTCTTTACGCCTAAAGTTATAGATTCCTCCAATAACCTAGGTGTGGTGTTGTTCAACAATATACCTAAATATGCACTCTTTTCCAAGTTATGCACACTAAATAGGCACAGCTAATCGAGAGCTCTACCAATTAACTACAACAAGAACGAAGTTGAACAAATAGAAATCTAGCTAACAATTTGTAATCACATAAACTAGAAGTTCATCACCCAATAGGTTCCATCAAAACCTTAGATAAGGAATTAGCTACTCATGATCAAAGAAACAAGAATAATAATTGAATTCATAATCAAAGATTCAATATAAAAAAAAGAAATAAGTTGAGAGAGTTCTCTCTTACTAATTATCTTGCAAAAGTAGGTAATAATACAATGCTTGCCTCTCTTGGGCGAAATCTAGGTTTATATAGAGGGTTTAGGACTTAAAAATTGAGTTTCCTTAAAATCTGCGGCGCCTTCCGCGGTTCGTTCGCGGTCGTGAGCGAACCGCGAACAGAGAAGGCCTCTGAATCTTGTAATGTTCCGCGAGCATGTTTTTCTGCGGTTCATCCGCGATCGCGAGTGAACCGCGGATAAACAGTATTCCGGAATTTCTTCTTCAATTTTTCATGCCAACTTCACTTCAACTCTTCACTTGGCCTTTTCATCATCTTGTGACTCCAAAATAGCTTCTTTAGTATCCAATGGCTCAAGTGTACCTATAACACACCAATAAACACTAATAAAAGTATTTTGTCATCATAAACAATATCAATTCAACAATAAAGTATGATTATTTGGGGCATAATTATAGTCAAATTCACCTATTATCAAGCGGCCACAATTACGCGGCCCGCGAAAGTGAGATTCTGAGAAGATGTTTTGGATGAAACAAAGACCGCTGACAGCAATGAAAAAGCATGGTCGTGGAATACCTGATGCAGCCGCGGTGGTATTTCCGTTGAGAGTGTTGATCAAAGTTCAGAGACCCTACAAGTGGAGCCTGACTGGGGAGTGCAGTCTGCGTTCAAATTATGTGGCAGTAGTTGATGCCAACGCGGAGGCGATAACTTTTATGCTGCCCGTAAAAGCAAGTCCAATCCAAGCACAAAAGTGAATAAACGCAGTCCGCTCTTGTTTTGCGCGGCCACAAAAGTGTATGCGCTTCAGCATTTATTATTTCGCTCACAACGGAACCTCCATAAGGGTATTTTTGTCCAGCAATTTCAGCTATGTATAAATAGATATTTTTCATATTTTTAGGTTATCTTTTGTATTATTTGCTCGTGAATAGCCTTATTTTACCACTTAGAGTAATTTTAGAGCAGTTTTAGCTTATTCTTAGATTTTATTCTTGTAATCAACTTTTATAATTTATATTTCATCTCTATCTTTGATTTTTACCTTGATTTTGAGTAGTTAAACCCATTATCTAGGGTTGTGACCCAAACCTAGTGTGAGTATTTAATGGGTCTTCAATTTTAGGGTTTAATTGCTTATGAGATAGTGATATTTAGATTGATTCATGCTTTAATTGATTGGTGGTTGAAAACACTAATTCGTACCTTTTATGACTTAGGCCTCATTTGTTTTTTTTAAGATTAAGACGTCTGAATCTGAATACATATCTGAATATCAAGATGTGTATTAAGATTAAGTCATCTGAATCTGAATACACATCTGGATATATTAAGATGTGTATTAAGATCTGAATACCAAAAATTAAGACTGTTTGATTTTTAACATCCTGAATGCATAAAATTTATCTTTATTTGAAAAAATCTAATATTCTATCAATAAAATATATAATTTAAAATATGAAAGTTGTTGGTAGTGATGGTTAATGGGTGAATGCCGACTAAAGGCGGGTGGTTGGTGGTAGTTTTGGTTGATAATGGTGGTTCATGCTAGTAGCTAGTAGTGATTGGTAGTGGTGGAAATTATGATTGATGATAGTGGTGGTAGGTAGTGATAGTTAAGAACGGCGAGTGGTGGTTTGTGATTGAGGAATGTGGTGGTAGGTTATAATGATAGGCGATGCTGACTGCGGTTGTTAATGGTGATGAGGTGGTTGGTTGTGGTAGTTGAGGTTGATAAATGTTGAATGCGAGTGACAATGATGGTGGTCGGAGTGGTGGGATGGTGGATGGTGATGGTCGATAATGGTGGAAGCTATGATTGAGGATGATGGTGGTGTGGTGGTGGTGGCGGCGGCGGTGCCGGCGGTGGCTGAGTATGGTGGTGGTGGCGGCATAGTGGTAGTTGATAATGGTAGGCGGTGGCGGCAATTAATAATGAATATGTGATAGCATCTTAATGAAATTAATTTTTCTGTTACAGATCTTAATCATACAGACCTATTCAGACCTATTAAGTGGTTGTTAAGTAAAAAAACAAACAGACTTAATGATTAAAATCTGAATAATTAAGATTCAGACTTTAAAAACAAACGCACTTAATGTCTGAGATCTGAATGATTAAGATTCATACCTCCATTAAGTGCAAACAAATGAGGCCTTAGTCTCTTCTTGAGAAAGAGGGACTAAGTCTAGGAACATTAGGCTTACAAGGAATTAGGGAGAGTTCAAGAGATTGATAGCCACAATTAAGGGTTAAACCTAGAAATAGTAATACCCGACTTGAGCCAATTTTACTTGCATTGTTTGAACACCCAATTGGGCTTGAGAAAGCCAATTAAGACAAAGTCATTCAAACTACCGAGAGGTATAGGGGTGAGTAATTATGTGTAAAGGTTATATCATGAACCCAAAAATAACAATCATGTCCTAAATTCTAGACCCCATTAGATACTTGCGTAAGTGTAAGTCACTTCCCTAGTGCTTTTTATCACTTGAGAGAACTCCTACAAAAAACATTTTACTTAGATTATTTTCAGCAATTAATAACATTAAACATAGATTAGAAACCAATCCAAGCAAGGTTACAAGTGTAATTAAAATTAACACACATAGCTAAATTAGGTAGAAACCTAGCTCCCAATCAATATTAACTCCCTAGGGATATCGATCCCGACCTTTCGGGTAAAAGCTGCATCGACCACTCATCTCCATTATATAGTGGTGCAAGGTTGGAACGGATCACTTTTTGGCACCGTTATCGGGGAGTTAAATGGTTTTGGCTATCTATCTGACTAGTTGTGTGTCTAGTTTTTTTTCCTTCTATTTTACTAACTTGTGTGAGTTAATCGCTTTAGGCACAGAATTGCAAATAATAATCCTCGTGGAAATGTTCTCCTGGGGGGGGGGAGATACATGATAATGCTGAAAATGAGGTGCCTCTAGTACCTCAAGCTCAAAGAAGAGGCCGCCAGGCCAACAAAAACATTCCAGACCCTCCACCAGCTACTCTACGAGTAGCTCCTCAGGTGCTTCCAAATGAAGGTTACACAAGTGCAATTGTCCCACCCCAGACCTGAGCGGGCAATTTCTAGATTACAAATGTTATATTGACCTTATTGGAGCAAAGAGGGTACTTCATAGGCGCTTCCCATCAGAACGCATATAAATATCTAAAGGGCTTTGTGGATACCTGCTAGGGAAGCAAACGGACAAATGTATTAGAGGGTGATTGTGACTGAGATTGTTTCCTTTTTCACTTAGAGGGAAAATATTGGACTAGCTAGAAAGACTCCCTAACCATTCCATGGGATGAGTTGGCCGACAAGTTTATAACCAAGTTTTTCTTACTGGGATAAATGGCAACACTGAGAGATGAGATCCTCGCCTTTAAACAAGATCCAAATGAACCGCTTCATGATATCTAGGAAAGGAATCGAACGATGGTTGAAGAATTTCCAAACAATCACATGACCAAAGCCATGATCCAGTAGACATTTTACCGTGGCATCAACATTACAACCCAGTGTGAAGTTAATTACCTAGTAGGGGGAAACTTTATGAACACACCTTATGCTGAGGCATGCGAGATATTTGATGAGATGGCACATACTTCCTTTGTGTGGCAATGTCGAGCTAATGTGCCACAATGTGATCCTAATGTCATTTACCTGCATAAAAATCTCCATGACCATGACCAAGCAATAGCAGAGTTAACTACAATAATGAACCAGTTGGCCAAAGCTCAATTGTAGCAAGTTCAAGCGCCATGACAAGTGAATTCCATGGAAGGGGTAAATATGATGGTCAACAAAAGGCGACAAAAAGGTCAACAAAGTCAAGGAAATTTGGATCAATATGAGCAAGGTAGTAGTGGTTTCAACCAAGATGATGGGTATATGATGATCAAAGCGAAGAAGTTTAGTATGTGAACAACTACCAAGGACAACTAGGCAATGCTCAGAATCAACAATAAGATTGGAGATCCCAATGAAATTGGGGGAATCAAAATCAACAAGGAAATTTGAACAGTGGGAACAACAACAACCAAAACAACCGGAGGAACAACAATCAGAATTGGGGAAACTAGGGAGGAAACAACAACCAAGGGGGTTGGAATAACGGTAGTCAAAGGAATTGGGGGTTGGGGTTTTAAAGGCCTCTGATGTATCAACAACCAAACAACCTACCTCCATTTCCATCTCAAGGTCACAACTCGTCAAATAATGAGATGGGAAGGATTGAGTTGATGTTTAAGCAAATGACAAAGAAAAATGCCGACTCCGATGCCTAGATGCCATCCCATAATACTTCTATCCAAAACTTGGAGGTCCAACTTGGCCAGATTTCACAATCTTTGAACACTCACCCTAAGAGGGCACTACCTAGTGACACGCTAGTGAACCTGAAAGGTGGGGAAAATAATAGCCATGCAATGGCGGTGAACACAAGGAGCGGTAGAGGTAGTAAAGCAAGCACCTCCAAGAAAAAGGAAGTTGTGAGTGACGAGGTTGAAGTGCAATATGATGATGATCCAATAGATGATGAGCAAGTGAGTGAAGTGGATTTGAATGGTGAAGTGAGAATTGATATTCATGACAAAGAGGAGGAGACTCAAAATTATGTGAACCCGTCTAGGGAACATGTGGTAAACATACCGGAAATGGTAAGGCCTAAAGCTAAGGCTCCCTTGCCAAGTCCTCCCCCGCCTTACCCTCAAAGACTGGCAAAGCAAAAAAATGAAAACCAATTCAAGAAGTTTATTGAGATGATGAAAAGCTTGTCGATCAATGTGCCCTTAGTGGAAGCTCTTGAGAAAATGCCGAAATATGCCAAGTTTATGAAAGACTTGGTAACTAAAAAGAGATCTATGAATTGTGAAACCATTAAAATGACTCATCAAGTGTGTTCTATTGTGCATTCAATGGCTCCAAAGCTTGAATTTCCCGACGCTTTTACCATTCCATGTACCATTAGGAGTGTGGATTTCGCAAAGGCCTTGGGTGATTTGGGAGCAAGTATAAACTTGATGCCTTACGCTATATTCAAAAATTTGGGTATTAGTCAACCGATAGCTACTTCAATGAGATTGCAAATGGCAGATTGAATAATGAAGAGGCCATTTGGTATTACTGATGATGTCCTTGTACGAGTCGACAAGTTCATACTTCCCGCAAATTTTGTAATTCTAGACTGCGAGGTTGACTATGAGGTGTTGATCATATAGGGGAGACCTTTCCTAGATATAGGGAAGGCTTTGGTTTAGGTGGAAGCAGTGGAACTTACCTTCCGGGTGGATGTTGAAAAAGTTGTGTTCCATGTCTGCAAATCAATGAGGCAGCCCAATAGCAATGAAGTATGTTCCTTTGTTGATCTTGTGACCGAGGTGATTGCTGAAAACACCAGTGCTTTAATAAATATAGAGGACCCTTTGGAAGTTATGTTGTTGAACCATGATGTGACTTAGGATGAAGGCTTGGTAGATTATGTCAATGCCGTACAAGGAATGGGTTCTTCTACATATGAATCCCGAAAACTTTCCTTGGATCTAGAGAACCGAAAGACTCCACCAACAAAGCCCTCAATCGAGGAACCTCCCATATTGGAGTTAAAGCCTTTGCCTCCACACCTCGGGTATGAACTCTTAGGCCCTTATTCAACACTTGTAATTCTTTCTTCGTTCTTAACTAACATGCAAGTAGATGCCACCCTTGAGGTGCTCCAAAGAAGGAAGAAGGCAATTGGATGGACTCTAGCTGATATTCGGTGGATAAGCCCTACCTTTTGTATGCATAAGATTATTCTTGAGGATGATGCCAAACCCTCCGTGGAACATCAAAGGAGGTTGAACGAGGCTATGCAAGAGGTCGTCAAGAAGGAAATTATCAAGTGGCTAGATGCAGGGGTTGTGTACCCCATCTCGGATAGTTCATGGACTTCTCTAGTATAATGTGTGCCAAAAAATTGTGATATGACTGTGGTAAAAAATGAGCAAAATGAGTTGATCCCCACTAGGACTGTCACTGCATGGAGGGTATGCATGGACTATCGAAAGCCGAACAAAGTGAACCACAAAGATTATTTTCCATTGCCCTTTCTTGACCAAATATTGGATAAACTTACCAGGCGTGCCTACTACTACTTTTGGATGGGTACTTAGGTTACAACCAGATTTTCATTGCACCAGAGGACCAAGAGAAAACTACCTTCACATGCCCGTATAGGACCTTTGCATTTTCACGGAAGCCATTTGGTTTGTGTAATGCACTGGCTACCTTCCAGCGGTGTATGATAGCTATATTTACGGACATAGTGGAGGACTTCTTGGAAGTGTTCATGGATGCTTTTAGTGTTGTGGGTGACTCCTTTGAAGAATGCTTGAAAAATCTTGACAAGGTGCTTGCCCGCTGTGAAGAAAAATGACTCCTGTGAAGAATGCTTGAAAAATCTTGACAAGGTGCTTACCCGATATGAAGAAAATGCACTCCTTTGAAGAATTCTTGAAAAATCTTGACATGATTCTTGCTCGATATGAAGAAATAAATCTTGTTCTTAACTAGTAAAATGTCACTTTATGGTTGAGAAAGGCATTGTCCTCGTCCATAAGATCTCCAAGAACGCTATTAAGGTAGACAAGGCAAAGATTGAGGTTTCAAAACTTCTTCCTCCTACTTCTATCAAGGGGGTTAGGAGCTTTCTTGGGCATGCGAGGTTCTATCGAAGGTTTATCAAGGACTTCTTAAAGGTGGTGAATCTCTTGTGCAAATTGTTGGAAAAGGATGCAAGGTTGGTGTTTAATGAAGAGTGCATGCAAGCTTTTAAGATTCTCAAGTACAAACTGACAACCACTCCTATTATTGCCGAACACAATTGGAGCTTACCCTTTGAGTTATGTGTGATGCAAGTGATGTTGCGGTAGGATCAGTCTTGGGGAAAATGGTGAACAAGATGTTTTACCCGGTGTACTATGCAAGCAAAACTATGAATGATGCCTAGATTAATTATACGGTAATGGAAAAAAAGCTGCTAGCCATAGTGTTTGCCATGGAAAAGTTTAGGCCTTATCTCACGGGTGCCAAAGTGATTGTTCATACTGATCACGCGACACTCCGTTACTTGATGACAAAGAAGGACGTTGATGAGATGGGTTCTATTGCTTCAAGAGTTTAACCTTGAAATTGTTGATCGAAAAGGGTGTGAAAACCAAGTGGCGAACCACGTGTCCCGCTTGGAGGAGGAGGGGAGGCCCCATGATGGCCTCAAAATTAATTATTCATTCCTGGATGACAACTCATCTCCCCGTCTTTGAATAGTATACCTTGGTTTGCCGATGTCTCTAACTTTCTTGTGACCGGCATTGTTCAGTGTGAGCTCTATTCTAACTAAGGGAAAAAGCTTAAATGGGATAGTTGGAATTACTACTGGGATGAGCCTTATCTTTTCAAGATTTGTAATGATATTTTGATTTGGAGATGTGTTTCGGAAGAGGAGAAAATGAGTACTCTTGATGCTTGTCATTCCTCTCCCTACGGTGGTCATCATGGTAGGGCAAGAACTGCTTCAAAGGTTCTCAGTTGTGGTATTATTGGCCTACGTTGTTTAAAGATTCCAATGAGCTTGTGAAGAGATGTGATGAGTATGAGAGAGCTGGTAGAATTTCCAAGAAGGATGAAATGCCTCTCGCCATTATTCTTGAGATTAACATTTTTTACGTGTGGAGCATTGACTTCATGAGACCTTTTATGAGTTCATGTGGTAACACATATATTCTGGTTGTTGTTGATTATATTTCTAAGTGGGTTGAAGTTGTGGCTTTGCCTAAAAATGAGGCACAGAGTGTAGTGGTTTTCTTGAAGAAAAATATTTTTACAAGGTTTGGCACTTCTAGGGCGATCATTAGTGATGGGGGTTCTCATTTTTGCAACAAGGCCTTCGATAATTTACTCTCCATATATTGTTTCAATTTTAAAGTATCAACCCATTATCATTCCCATGCTAGTGGACAAGGTGAGGTCTCTAACGTGGAGATAAAGAGCATAATTTCAAAAATTATCAATGCAAATAGAACTGATTGGTCAAGGAAACTAGATGGTGCTTTGTGGGCTTACAGGACTGCGTACAAGACTCCAGTTGGTATGTCTTCGTACCAGTTGGTATGTCTTCGTACCAGTTGGTATTTGGGAAAGAGTGCCATCTTCCGGTTGAGTTAGAGCATAAGGCCATGTGGGCGCTGAAGAAGTTAAATTTTGAGTGGGATGTTGCAGAAAATCTCTGGGTAAAGCAACTTAATGAACTAGATGAGTTCTGGTTTCATGCATATTCTAGCTCGTCCTTGTATAAGGACAAGATGAAGTACTTATATGACAAGTGTGCCCTAAGCAAGGAATTCAAAGAAGGTGACTTGGTTCTTTTATTCAACTCTCGATTACGACTGTTTTCGGGAAAGCTCAAGTCAAAATGGAGTTGCCCCTTTGAAGTGGTGCATGTAACTCTATTTGGTGCTCTTGATTTGAAAAACATAAATGGCAAAATCTTCTAAGTTAATGGGCATTGAGTGAAGCACTATCTTGGCCAGTGTGATGATAGCCACCTGGTGGAAATGATCCATTTCAAGTGATTGATGGTAACCTGCATCGTGTTGCGATGTTAAATCAGACGCTTATTTTGAGACAACCCATGTGTTTTTCTTTCTTTTTGATTTTTTTCTTAGTGTAGGCTTTGTTATGGACCAACTGGTTGAGATGCTTGTATAGAAATTGTTTGTGCAATGCATAACTGTTGCTAGGAAAAATTTCTATGTGTGAGAATTACATTGATCGTGCTCAAAATTTTGCTGTCAGCGGAAGATTATCGCGGGGGCGTAAATAATCAGCGGACGCGAACTTGAAACTCCAGAATAGAAACTCTTTGAAGTTGTATTCACGTCCGTGGTTGAAAATTAGCAGATTGTGATGCTCCTTTACGGCCACATTCTCTTTTTCGCTCTCAACGGTGTAATTGAACCAGCTGCTCATCAAACAGGTAAAAGCTCAGACCGCGGTGGAATTCCATGGACCGCGCTTAGGTAAGTTTGTGGGACCCTTTGCTTATAGTATAAGTATAAGGTCTTCAGTGCTTTTACCCTTTTCGCACCATTCACTCTCACAGGAAATAGACTATTGTTCATCGTCCTCTAATCTGATCTGATCCCAATATCATAGCATTAATCGGGAATTAGTTTCTATCACAAAATCAAACAACTTTTATGTTCAAATCATCGCATTGTTTTTATATTTTTGCTTTTCTTTTCTCTTAGTTTTAACTTCTTCTTTTTAATTAGGGTTTGATTACTTCCCATAAGCTAAACATAGATGTTAAAACTTTCATGTAGGTGCTTTTTGTTCATGTATAATAAGAGATATGGTTGTTCATTATGCCGATTATTCCTTTAAAAAATGAAACCCTAGGTCTAAGAGAACTCAAAAAAATGCCTTTCTAGTTTGAAAATTTCACGAAAATGGTCCAAATTACGCTGTCCGCATTCATGTTTGTGAGAACTAAGTTACTTGTAAGTCAACGGACGCAATGCTTTTTCTGCGGTCCACGGTTGCCTTTCTGTGGTCCGCGGTTGTCTTTTCGCGGCCACGTCTCTTTCTCTGCATGTCAGCATTATTGAATTTCAGAGAGTTGGTAAATTGATTCCGCCGCCGCGTGCACTTTTGTCGGACCGCGTTGCATGTTTCACTGTCGCGCCTCCTTTTTCTGCTGACATGTCACGCCCCAAACTTGGGAGGTGTGGTCGGCGCTCAATCTAGAGAACCCAACTAAGCAAGCCTTACTGACACTTTCTACCCAACTCAAAATGATTAAGGAATTCGGCTTTCGAATAATTAGACAATAGCAAACTTAAGCGTTCAACATAGTTAGTTCATTTTTATATCGCAAATTTTAAATCATGGTTAAGTTTCCAAGATTTTATACAGTCATTGCTAGACCAACTAGAGAATAGAGTTGTACACAGATCATTAACTAGACCAACCAAACCCACACAATGTTTACGGAGCCTCTACGGATACAAAATATGAATTATGAAAACGCTGGCAACAAGGCACCGGCTATACCTCAAAAATAGAAGTTTACAACAAAAGATATACCCTTCAAGAAAAAAGGGGCTCACCAAGTCTTTGGGATGAGGACACTCCACTACGCACGATTCAGGATTGTCTGCTATAGAGCCACCTACATTCATTTAAAAATATATCTCCCCTCGCAAAAGTGGCGTTAGTACCATGGAATAGTACTAGTATGTATAACTAAATACCATCTAATTAGAAAGAACTTTTACACAAGAATATGAATCACAAGTATTACTCAAAGCTTTATACTATCACAACATCATCAATGATGAAGAACCATACACATTCACATCATGTTTCTATAGCTTTTAGCTTTGAGGCATATCATTCTATTCATCATTTGTTCACAATATCACCGCTGTCTTGAGCGGAGTCCGATCTCGACCCGATCGGCTAGGTTGCCTCATTTGAGACATACGTTTCAATCACAATCTTATTTTCCCCTTTTTCCATAATTCCTTCACACTACCACCACTATCTTGAGTAGAGTCTGATCTTGGCTCGATCGGCTAGGCCGCCTTACCAAGGCGTTCTTTGATCATTTCGTTTCACATATCTTATTTTATACGCATTGGGGCCACAACTTGATCACATTATTTTTGGCACTAGGCCGCATTTTACATCATCCCCAATCTCAATATTAGCTTTTCCATTTAGGACAGTAGGTGCACAAAAGAGTAATTTAAATTGTAAGCATGGATAAGAACTTCATATAGATGGCACAATATATGCAGCTTCAATCTCGATTTAAGGTCTAAGCATTTCAATACGTTATTCATACCTTTGCACCCTTTCAATTTATCAAATTAGCATGTCGATCATACCGAGACACATTTTTCACGTATATAAGGCTACAACACCAACTCATGTAAAATAACAAGCAATGCATCAATTTAACTTTAACCTTACCATGTTCACACAATAACTGATGAAGCTCAATTTTTAAAAGATGGGGTTTTAGCCATACATTCCTCGATATAGCTTTCCTTAATCTTTACAAAATTCCAAAACTCTTAGCACTTCGATCTATTGTATAAGAATTACAAATTCAACCAAGAATTAGGGACAATATTAGAATTTTAGCTCGTTTGAGCCTATTATCAAGCACTAGGGGTGCATTGTGATCTTAGGTCCTTTTTGCGAGAGACTCCTTATCATTTTATACTCTAATTGCTTTCTTTCAGTTCACAACTTCCCAATACTCCATGATTTTGTATGTATGCAAGAAGCCTATTTTTATACCCATAAATTACCTCGCTAATGACCCCTTATGGCTTTATTGAAAACTTAAGAGTTGAGGTGATGAAGTCTTACCTCTTGGGATGAAGGTTTAGGTGCCTCAATTGATTATCCTCAATGTTTAACTAATATTTATGGAGCAAATTTGATGCTAAGCACTTCCCCTCTCTTATACCCACTTTCTCACTCTAAAAGTACAAAGAAATAGGCTCAAGATGAGCTATTGCACAAGATATATCGACAGGGGGTCGGGTTTTAAAAATAAGAAATTAGGAGCCCGAATCAAATCTTCGATCGCATTTGCGATCGCAAAGCTAACATGTGGTCCGCATAATGGACCGCAAATAGCTCCCCAAAACCTGAAGGCATTGTTTGGGTATACAACAGAAATGCGGTCCGCATACTCATTCTGCGATCGTATAATGCACCGCAGAATTCCCCTTACAAAATCCCAAGGAAATTATGCGATGACTATGCCGTCCACATATCGATTATGCGATCGCATAATTGACTGCATAGTTGACCTCAAATTTGACTAACACACTAACTTACTCTACGGTGACTATGTGGTCCGCATACCTGATATGAGACCACATTCTTGATCGCATAATCACACTTTTCTGAAAAACTTTCATTCTTGGCTTTTTAATGCACAGATCAGACTAAAGGGTCCAAATTTACACATTTTTAACATGTATTCCTAATTTGTTATTAAGAGATTTTGAGTTTTGGGTAGAAATTTCCATGAGGCCTTACATGATAGCGGTTCACCGTGTTGTAAATACTGTAATCATTTATCTACTTCATCTGATACTCACTTGACTACCAATACTAATGAGCTTTTACTGATTATGTATGCAGATAATGGTCTGATCTAGAGGCGGAAGTGATAAACCAAAAGGGAAGGCAGAATTCTCTCGAGGTAGGGGAAAATGAGGACAAGAAAGGACCAAGTTACCACTAGCGGTCCAGAAATCTATAAGGAAAATGTAGACAACCATCAAAGCTGCGAACATAGCCACATCCCATTTTGAAGGTAGCGAGTATGTCCCTTCCCAGGAAGTTTCGGAAGGAGACTCGGTGCCAACCTATGTTCTCGAGGACTTTCAAGGGAAATTCCAGCTATCAGACGAGCCTACACCCTCTAATTCTATTGGATAGTAGTGAGGCTTCAACATCGAGTTCCCCACCTGCTACACCTTTGGCCTCACCAGCGGATCCTATTGATGTTGATGTTGAGATCCCGAACAATGAGAGGGGTGGTAACACCCAGATAGGGGGGTTGGTGAGATTAAGGAACCTTGTGGTATGGCAAGAATGGTTTGTGAGTGATAAAGCCTACCACAAGTTTCGGGAGTAGTGGCCTCAAAGGTCAGTTACACTTGAGAGGGTGTTCATTGAGCGAGATCTGCTACCCCATAACCTTAATATCAAGAGGCAATTCAACGTGAGAGTGGGGTGGAAGTTCTTCACCAGCAACTTACCGGATTCCAATGAACATTTGGCCAAGGAATTCTATGTAAATGCCGCCCATATTAAAAAAGGCACATATTTCACCAAAGCCCGCAACAAGAAGATTATGTTTGATGGCAAGACATTAAATGACTGTGCAAGGTTCAATGACAAGGATGAGTCCCTGTATCTGGTGAAGGTGGCTATGGATGAGTTAGCCCACCCTTGGCTTGCATCGACAATTGCTAATCTTGGGACTAGTCCAGCTTGGTTGACACAGGGGGTCCCGATCTACAGGAGCACTCTAAGCTTTAAAGCGAAGGGGTGGTCTACTTTTATGTGCAGTTGGTTAGACCCTACTATACATGACATTGATATGCCGGTCTCACTATTTATTATTGTGGGGGCTATCACGGTGGGGTACCGGATCACTGTTGGGAATATTATGGCTAAGGTGATTAACAAAGCAGTCTCACATTTTTACTGTCTCCTCAGTGGCACTCTCTCTTATTTTCATAAACCTTAAAAATGGTACCTTTAACTGCCTCAACTCCTATTTGAATTTTTTTTTTCAAATGATTGCGATCTTGTATCTGCGAGATTGAATTTACTATGTTGCGGTTGACTACATTCATCTTGCATGATCTATTGATTTATCTGTGACCTCTTGTCTAGCCATAACTGGGCTCTTCCTGAATCAACTACTAATTACTCATTGGTCCATTCTCATATATATATATATATTCTGCATAATCTCTCTTGGGATATATCCTTTCTCTTAACTTATCTCTCACCACTAGCTCCTGATGTATCAAATGTCCATTCACAATTATCTATCAATAACATCCTGGCCAGAAACTTTTACTGTCTCTCCCGGTGTCGTGCTTGTATAATATTTTCGCAACATATCTGTAGGAACTGAATAAATACACTCACTATTTACTATATTTTTCCTTTACCATTTCATATTTACCTGAACCACTTGACTCTGACTTAATATCATATCATACCATATTCCCATATTTAGGGGAGTACTAAGATTTAGTACTATGACGATCTACCTATAGTTGTTTTACCTATTCATCTTTGCCGTATTTTCACATTATCAATGAACTTTAATCGCCATATGGTAACACCTAGTGTAATTGGCACACTTAGTCCATTAAGCTTAACTTTACTCACATTTCTTGCTTTAGGAAAGCCTCTTCCTGAATAACCTTTAAAGGTTATTCTTTTGTTGTCCATTATGTTATTGGTGGAACACGATCTCTGAAATTCTCACGATGTCGACTATTACCAATTCCTTAAATCCCCATTAATGTTCAGCTTATCTTATTTTCTAGCCCATACTAATTTTTGTTTCTCCGGGGGTCTAATTTAGCTTTTTGATAATCATATTATGGTCACCAACTTATTTCTCGAAATGAGGATACAACTGTATGGCTTATACTAGTTTATATTTTCATGACATGTCTCATCTGGTCTTTTCCTTCACTTGACTGTAGACTCTGTCATCGTGTCATATTTTTATTTACTATTATCACTCTTGTATCACATCTTGCTCACGATGCTTCATTTACTTTCTTCTTATTCTCCGGATAATATCTTTTTGTTGTCTACCACTTTATTCTGAAAACTTCAATAAAAAGTTCTTTCCCTTTTATCTCCCCTAGCTTTCATCTCACCGGCTCTTTGGAATGCCTAACATTCATTTTTTTACTCGGGGCTAGAGTCGTAATAAGGTAAAAAATGTTTGTCCCTTCTAGGATCCTACTGCCTATCTTCTAAAATTTCTTAATATTACAGTATTCATATCTGATGATACTACTCTAGAGTTCACCATCTGGGTGTCTTACAAGGAGATCTATTACCACATTTGTACCATCTTTCAGAAATATTAGTTAATGATAACAACCCATCCACAATTTTTGGGTTACTCTAACTCCAACTGGATCCTGATATCCCATCTTTCTCTTAAATAATATCTGCTAGCTCCCATAGAACATAACAGAGATGGGGTGGCCAATTGTACGTACCTCTGTCATTGATGAAGGTACCAAAATTGTATGTTTCTCTGCCTGATTTTAAAATATTGATAATCTTCATTAACTGGGTGCCTCGTACCCCTCTACCCCTTACTTTTTTTCTTGTTGAAACTTGTATCTAGCTTCTAAATCCCTCATAGTTTCACCATATTCGTGAATAGATATCCCTGCATTAAGGGTCCTTATTAAGAAGCTTACACATATTAGTATACACATGATCTGCTGAAGACCTCACATTTACTCTATACAAGGTAAAAAATCTCATGATTTGCTAATTAATCTGCCTCTTCTTGATATGTTCCGATATTTCTGACGTCATCTCCAACCGATCGCGGATATTTTGGTTTTTCATTATTTGGCTCAGCAAATTTCCCTCGATCTTGTTCGGTCCCGGGGTCATGACTCAACGATCTAATTTTGCGCCTTGGTTCGATATAGCTCTAGCTCAAGCTTTGACCTGGAATATTTCATCCTTGATTGGTCATACAATAGGCAAACCTGGTCCGACCGTATACATAGGGATCACTTTAATGGCCCTTACATGGCACAAATTCGAATTACATGAGCCCTAAAATAGGTAGTGAACACCCACTCCTCTTTAATTATCTTCAATTGCTCGATTATTTCTAGAGAAAAAAACGTATTGGGAGACGTATGCGTTAGAAACTAAACTCGTAGATCTTCAATTTTTTAGGTGGATCATCCCGTAATTTCAAGCATATTGGGAGAAAAGCTCAACTATATTTGACCTAATTTTCAGCACATTTATGATGTAACTTGTGACCTAAGACGATCTCATTTCTAAGCTTACATCAATTGACTTACGACGTACTTTTACGTACGAAAATATGGGGGTGTAACAACAAAGCGAGCACTGAGTCATCGCAAAAGCGACAGGTTTTGTCGCAATGTGGAAGCTATCCTTCCCAAGTGCCATCGCAAATGCGATAAAATTGTTCGCAAATGCAAACTTCCCTATTCACAACCCATCATTGCAAAAGCGAAAAGGATCTTGCAAATGCGATAAAGGACCTCACAAATGCAATAACAGAGCACTAGAACCAACGGAACTTCTACAAACTCCTCTAGAACGATCCAAAATTCATCTGAGCCCTCGAGACTCTAAATCAAATATCCACATAAGTCTAAAAATATCATAAGAACTCACTCGCATGATCAGAACATCTAAATAACATTTAGAACCACGAATCGGACACAAAAACACATGAAAATCACATTGAATTTCAAGAACTTCTAGAATTGCAACCAAGCATCCAAACCATATCAAACAAACTCCAAATGACACAAAATTTTGCAGACAAGTTTCAAATGATGAAACGAACCTATTCCAAGTTCCGAAACCAAAATCTGAATATGATAGTCTTAATCAAATTTAGAAAATTTTCAAACCTTTAAATTGCCAACTTCCGCCAAATGGTGTTGAAACCTTCTAGAAACATCAAAATGCAATTTCGGGCATAGGCCCAAGGTTAAAATCACCAACAAGACCTATCAACCATCAAAACTCCGATCTGATATCAAATACACAAAGTCAAACTCGATCAACTCTTCAAATTCAAGATTGTCAAGTGAGGGTCATCCTTCAAAATCAAATCTGAACCACTCAAAAACCAAAGTCGATGATGCACGTAAGTCATAATATACCAAGTGAAGCTATTTGTGACCCCAAATCGTCGAACTGAATGCAAATACTCAAAACGATCAGTCGGGTTATTACAGTAAACCAAACAAAAAGCAAGTCTTCTTTTATTGTGTTTTTTAAAAAAAATTCCTAGGGAAGCTTGCAGTTTTTATCCTTCGGTTACGCGTTGAGTAAGTTCCTCATTGTGCAATGGATCATAAATTATATAGAAAATATAAATTGCACTGTAAACTCAATGCAACAAGCTCGGACGGAGGAGATTGCTGATAACGAGAGTCGTGATCCACGTTTAAGAAGTTTTTCTTTTCATTTGTAAGGAGGCAATAATATAAGGTTGGTTAAAATATAACACGTGGAGTATCAAAAAAGCAGGTTCGTGGATTCGAGTTCGGTGTTTTTTGAACGCGGAAAGTTGTCGGTGACCATCCTATCACACATAGTCTCCCCCTCTCTCTCTCTGTAATGTTGACTTTTAGCTATTGTTTTTAAAATAAATAAAATGTTAAGGCTAGAGGAGTCCTCTATTCCCTGTATGACTAATATTATTATGAGTTCTACCCCTATTACTTCTATAAATTCACAATCTTTTCCTCAAATTGACTCCAACTACAAGTCAACTTTGTCTAAAAGATGTTGCACATATTACTTTCTTGCTTGCTTAGAAAATGCACTGAGAACTAGTATATATATCTTTTCAGCTTATGCATAAAGACTAAAGAAATTATTCTCTCCGGTCCAAAATAAGTGATTTTTTGGATGTTTCATACATATTAAAAAATTCACCTTTTAGCATTAATTAACATTGAAATTGACCATATTAACCTTTACTATCTCACATAAACACTCCTAGCACATATTCCAACACTATTTACTCCAAGAACAATGTTGGAAAAAATAATTAATTCATTCTTGAAATCTGAAAAAATTACTTATTTTGAACCACAAGAAAAAGGCCAAAAAATCACTTATTTTGGACCGAAGGGAGTATATTGTTAGGGAAAATTTTCAAGTGAAAAAGAAGAGTTAATCTCTTAGATAATTTTTCAATAAATAGAAAAGGGATAAGAGAGTTTTTTAAAATTTATTAATAATAGAAAAGATACTCAACTATTGAAAATTTTGTCAAAAAGTTATACAGTATTTTTTTCTTTTGTAACGACAAAGTTACTCTCTATTTTTATTAATTCACCTACAAAGCCACTCTGCATAGAGCATATATTGGGTAATAATTTCTCCAGCTTTTGTTGATGTGATAATTTTTTTCAAGCAAAAATTTTAGAAATAAAATAGCACCTATTATATTTGTTTCACTGAGCCATTAGACATCGATTAGTAAAATGAAAAAGAGTCCTCTAATATATAATTGATCTTTATAATTGTTGCAGTTCGGGGCATTGGACGGGTTAGTAGAATTAGAGGTGTGCATTTGATTTATCGATTTGATTTTGACCCTTATCGATAATTACTTATCGATTATCGATATATCGATTATCGATTTGTACATATGCTTATCATTATCGTTCCAATAAGGTTTCGATTTTTTCGATTTCGATTATCGGTTTTGGGGGCTTATCGATTTGGTTATCGATTACACCAATAGGAAAATTTGCGGGATTCCACATAAAGTATATCGCTATAAACGCGCCTAACTAATATGGATAAAAAGAAACTAATATAATACGAACACCATTTATAACATATAAATTGTGTCAACAAGCACATGCAACAAAACTAAAGTAAGGGATCAAATGTATGCCACCAACACTCCAACGTTATAAAAAAAAATACATCATCACGGCTAATTCTGTTTTCCATTAATTTGAACTTCATTCCTTTGATCTTTAAATATGATCATTCCTTAAATGTGACAATGAAAATAATATGGTAATGGACTTAGGGTAAAGGAAAGGGTATAGATTAGGAAAAATAATATTATATAGTTGCTTTCAAAATAATAGCGAAATATATATATATATATATATATATATATATATATATATATATATATATATATATATATATATATATATATATATATATATATATATATATATATATATATATATATATATATATATATATATATCTGTATGTTATATTAATCTACACAAATAGGTAATTACTCATTTTACAAGTGTCTACAACATAGAATAGCTACTTATAATGGGTAACTTTTTATTTTTAAAACTTTGGCTTAAAATAGTTGTTACATCAACTAAAGCCACCAGAATTATTACCTGTGTGTGTAGAGTAACTTTGTAGGTGAAATAAAAAATAAGTTATTTTTTTTGTTATATAAAATGAAAAATAAAAAAGTGATTTTTTACATAATGATTATATTAGTTGAGTAATTTTCCATGTTTTGTAAAAAAAAAATAACTTTTTTTCACAATTTATATTAGTTGAGTAATCATTTAAGAAATAACTTAGAACCGTTCAAAACAGATAAACTAAAATTTTCAGAGTTTAAAATTCTTTTGAGAAAGAATTTTTCACGAAGGGAAGAACATCATATTATTAAAGTTCCGAGGGAACATAAATAGCAAAAGGTGAATAACACCTAAGTTACCCAAATAAATTAATTTCGTTTGTTAAAATTTCTGAAAAGTATTGGTTTCTAATCCTTTGGACTTTTTGGATTAGTTTTTAAAAAGATAAAATTGAAATATCTTGACTATGTTTGAGAGTACTTGGAACGAGATTAAGAACTAAATAATCATAAATATATAGTAATCAATAACTATCAATATATTGAGCATTAAAAACATTACTTGCATACAGACCCTTCATTTATGTATTAAAAGAATCGAACCCAAAATATTGAGACTCTTGAGACTTTAACTTTGCACAATAACTATATCCTCAATTGGCTAATAGAGTACATTAAATTACCTACCAAGTTAATTTTATTATATTTTTTCTTGGTTGTTTAAATATTTTGATTTATTATAATTGATTTTACGCTTAAGTTTCAAAAAAATCTTTTCCTCTTAAACTTCGTATCCACTCAAACACCTTCATATAAATTGAGACTAAAAAAATAATTAATAAACTCCGAATTTACTCAAACACCTTCATATAAATTAAGACTGAAAAAATAATTAATAACTCTTTTCTCCCTTAAAGTCCAACCTTATTAAATTATTTCATAATCAAATTCTTTTATACAACATGTAAATGACTCTCTCTCTCTCTCTCTTTGTATAGATTTTTTTTATTATTTAGTTTATATTCACTAATAATATTTTTTTAAAATTTTTTTACAAGATTGCAAAATGGTAATGCTTATCAATAAATTCACTTGCAATAACCTAATAAGTTGTCCCATTGAGTAAAATTTATTACACCACATCGCATAGAACTTGTAATTTTTTTTTCTTTTTCGTGGGAAAAGAAAAGGTGTGTTGTTGAAATATATGAAACTTCATAGGTTAGCATTGTAATTTGAGTGGGAACTATTATTCTTCTATATATTGTAGAAATTAGGAAATTATAGAAAAAAACAAATACTAGTACTAGAAGTAGTAAAGTAAAATAAGAAAAAGAGATTCTCGAAAAGCCGAGGCGAAGAGTCATTAAAAATCACAATTAGCCTTTAGCCATCATCATCCTTATTCACTCTCTCTTCACATTTTTTGTTTTTCTTTTTTCTTTTTTCTTTTTCCTCAACGAGATCGGTAACGCAATCCACCAGATCTGACACCCTTTTCATCATTCTCGGCCCCTATTTCTTGTATGCGCCACATAATTCATCTACTATTGAATCTGAATGTGTAGATTGAGTTTTTGGTAGTTTCTTGGATTTATTTATTTATTAATTTATTGGATTTTTGGGTTATGGAAAGGAGAGTGAATGGAGGAGGGGATTATAGTCATAATTTGACATCCTCTTCAAGTTATATTCAGCACCCAGTTTCCAAATTCGATACCCTTGCTGGTGTTGCTATCAGATATGGCGTTGAGGTAAAATTTAATACTACTACTTACTACCTTTTTACTTAATAATCTGATTTCATTCTTTTTCTCTCTTCTGATTATTGAGTTGAATCCGTATTTATTCCTATAGAGTAGATTAATGTTGGTTTTGGTAGTTATGTACATTGCATTACTAAAACTGAACCTGTGTTCGAAAGCAACTCCCTTTCCCACTACTCTAGTATTTCTTCAACAGCTTATATATAACTGATTCCATGCAGTAATGTGCTAAAGCGACCTGTTATTTTGTTGTGAATTTGTGTTTGCAATTGGGGGTTGTTTATGTGAAGTGGCTGATGAGTTTATATGGGCATACAATGTGGCAGGTGGCTGATATTAAAAGGATAAATGGACTGGTATCAGATCTCCAAATGTTTGCTCTAAAAACACTTCATATACCATTACCTGGGAGGCATCCCCCATCTCCAGTCTTATCAAATGGTCAAGACACACAAGGGTATTGCCCAAAACTTTTATGTTAATGTTTCTTTCCTTCCTCTTTCAACTAGGCTGTTGATAACATAAGACTTTTTCCTGTCTAAGGAACTATAAATTTATGTTTTGCATTTCTGATTTAGATGTGTGTTTTATTACTTGTTTATGCATGACCAATTGCTATTGTAAAATCTGTGCTGCATACTGGTATGGAAACCGTATACTTACTCTATTTTGTATTGTGCCCAGCTGCATTTTAGCCTGTGGACACAGTATTAGGAAATTGATTGTTATTTTCATCTAAGTTGCTCCAACACGGCAGTTTAGGTTCTGCACCCGTGTCGACACGACACTAGTATGGGTGTAGGTATGTATCCGTACCGGATTTGGTCCAACAATTTTTAGGTACTTACCAGGACGAATGAAAAAACTCGACACCAGATACTATTTGATTCCCGAAATTAGAACCAAAACTAGGGTAAATTTGAGAAAAATAGCATAACTTATCTAGGATTTTTTTTACTTATCTACAACTTGAGAATAAAAAAGAAATCTACACTTTACAAGCTATACATGAGTATATATATATATATATATTATATGTATAGAGAGAGAGAATTAGTTTTAGCCGGATCTCCGTACCCGTATCCCTACTAGAATCCGTATCCCCGAATCTTAAAATTTACATCTTGAAGAATCTGAAAATTAGAACCAAAACTAGGGTAAATTTGAGGAAAATAGCATAACTTATCTAGGATTTTTTTTACTTATCTACAACTTGAGAATAAAAAAGAAATCTACACTTTACAAGCTATACATGAGTATATATATATAGAGAGAGAATTAGTTTTAGCCGGATCTCCGTACCCATATACCTACTAGAATCCGTATCCACGAATCTTAAAATTTACATCTTGAAGAATTTGATTGCTAGATCTACCCCGTGTCGAACACCCGCACCCGTGTCCGAACAACTTAGATTTTCATGCATTTGAGATGAAGTCCAAAATTCATGGCTTTCAGTTACTTGGTGCACTCCGGTTAATATAGTTCATGAAAATTTATTCCAAAAATTGAGCTGCATAAAGTTATGGTTTTACGATGAAATCATTGATGTGCCCCTCCGCCAAATTGTATTTACTCACTATTTATTAGTATAATATTTTATCCATCTACAGATTATTATTTATGTTTGTGCTTTAATCTCTAGCTACTCGAACCATCTCTTATTGGTCCTGTGTTGTATATTGAGGTCAACCGACTTTTATTTGCTTCTGAATTTATACAGGGCGGGCTTGGTCTAGGTTTTGTTTGATGGGCTCTGTGAAAGTAAGCTTCTAAGAAATTTTTCATCAAAAAAAAAAAAAGTAAGCTTCTAAGAAATCCATTTAGCTTAGGTTAGAACTCTTCCATACACTTGTACTAATGGAGTGTGTTTTGGTGTTCGAAGATTGTGGTTTCAATCAGTTTCCTGAAAAATAGTAAATATTACTAGCCAGCATTATTTGACACTAGCTGTAGAAATAAGTAGAGATAGGTGGCAAAGAAACCAAGCTGTTCATGAATGATTACTTGGGCTCATTTTTTCTTTTTGATAATTGAGATCAGCTTGATGTACTTAAGATTTATTTATTGATGATTCATGCTTAATAAGTGATTATTTTACGTGATGTTCTCATGGCCTTAGTTTTAAAGAGAATAGCAGAGATTCATAACAATTACAAAGAGAATGCTTTTATTTTTTCCTTTTTCAAGATTGATAAGCTTGCTTGGGAGATGTTTCTTGAACTTATAACTGTTGTCATACACCTTCATAAGTTCAGTTAGTTCTCCCTCGATTTAGGAAATATCCATACTGAAGGGGGAATTGCGTTCTTACATGGGATATCTCTTAAAAACATGGTATATATGTCATCTATCAACTAGAGGCAGATGGAATTAGGCCCCTGAGAAAATATAGGGAACTTGTTGTGTGCAGTTACAATTTCAGAATTCGAAGTCACTAAAATATAATCACTATATGATAATGAGAGATCATAGAAATTTATCACTATTCTGGCCTAGACAAGTTGAGGGGAGAACCTGAACTGTGTCTGAAGCTCGTGCTTTTGAACTTACAAGGTTCAGCAGGAACTGTTACATGTACCTGTTGAAGTTGCACGTATGAGGATTGCTTTGTTTTATTAACTTGATTTACCTCTGCATTGTGTATTTGTAGAACTGTGTAATTACATGCAAAGTTGAATTTTATTTATTTGGTTTATTCAACGGTAAAAACCCTGAAACCTTCTTTTCAAATATGCAAAGCTTGTCCCTTGGTTCTTTTACCTTTTCACCCTATGATCTGCAACAGTAGCTAAGCGTGGCTTATTTCCTTTCAGACCTAGCTGCTCTGAGCAGACCTCTTCAAGCCGTCGACACTCTGATTTTTTCGATTCGTTTCAGTCCCTGAAACTGAAATCCTCTCCCCAGTCAAAAGTTTCGCCAGCCATGAGCAGCTTACAAGGTTATTATGGGCTTAAACCACCAGATCAGAAACGTGCATCTGAAGGATTTGAAATGGCAGTGTATCGAAAGGGAGGATCGCGTTATCTGGAAGACGGCCCATTTGTCAAATCCTCTCCTCTTTCAAATCCACCACTTAGTCTGCAAAGAAAATCTAAAAGTGTAGCTAATGGTTTTATGTCAGAGAATGGCGTTCCTGCCAATCATTTGTTTACACAAGACAGCAGAGACAATGGTTCAGATAGATGGTTTGAGAAATTAGTGAGAAGGCGTCAAAAGTCAGAGACTGATTTCACACGTACCCCAGAAATGCTGTTGAAGGAAGATAACAGCAACAGTGGCTGGTTTTCAGCTGTTGGCGGCAAGGGCTTAGCTTTGAGACCCAAGTCAGCTAATCGAACTCTCTCTGGAGCAGATGCTGAAGCAAGTTCAACAAGTCCTATTCCTTTTGGCTTGGGGGATTCTTTCCTAAATGACAGTGAATCCGTAGTTAGGAAGTCATCAAGTACATCAAATTTGCAGGATTCAGATAGCGGTACATTGTCTTCCCTGTGGAATTTGAAGCCAGATTTTCAAGCAATTTCTACTGCTGCCATTACTAAGCCAATCTTTGATGGCCTACCTAAACCAATTACAGGTCGAAGAAACAAGACTGCGCTCGATTAGCTTATTCTTTCTACATAACCTTTTTTCAAGTTCCTTTCTTAAATACTTTAGACGGAGCATCCTCCGGTGAAGTGGTAACTGGAGAGCTGAAGATAGAAGCAAACACTGGTCTTCTCATGGTTCTATAAGCTTCCTTTGGTTTATCAATTTTGATTGGCGCAAGTTCAAAGTTGCACTGGTCTCAGAAGTTGAAGAGTTATAGCAGCAACGTTTATAATCAAATTTTGCTATAGCATGTTGATTCATTGTGCAAATTGCGACTCACATCATATGTATATTAGGCATTTAAGTTCATTGATCTGGAATGGGGAGAAAGAATACTGTTCATACCTATATTATATTAAAATATATAATTATTTGACATGGTTTGTGTTTTATTTCATCCGTTATGCTTCAGGAGTGGAGATTGATAATTAATTTACGTTGAATTGTTAATATTTTTCAATAAGGAGTCTCAATGTGTTGCAGCTAATTAAGGATTTGTCCCTTGAGAATGTGGGGCACTTTAATTAAAGTTGATGATTTAACCTTTTCAATGACAGCGGTTTTCCCTTTATCACAACTCCTCATTGGTTGTTTTCTGTCACCTTTCGCTTTCTCCTTTTTTTCCAATTTAATTCTCATTGATACCCAAATAATTCCTTTGTTATATCATTAAATCATGTTGTCCAACTGCTAATGTTTATAGCTCGAAAATTCATACCAGGTACGGAAAACAAAGCAAAAGCTGCTTCAAACCTTTTTCATTCTTGTTTACGCAAAAATAGATTTTTTCGATCAAAGTCAATACTTAGCTGGAGCGGGTTATTTATAACCAAGATCTACTTCACTTGCTCAAAAAAAATTTGAAGACAAACCAAAACAACCCAGTAAAATCCCATGGGGTCTGGGGATGGTAGTGTATACAGAGACTTTAGCCCTGCCCTGGAGTAGATAGGTTATTTTCAAATAGACCCTTGACATATTCTTCCCTCCAAGCTTCTCACCTTGCTCTTGGGACTCGAACTCACAATCTCTTGGTTGAAAAAATAAATCAAAGAGTGGAAATAATTGACAGAGAAAATTAAGAAATGAACTAATAATCACTCCCCAATTTTAAGGCTTAAAACTTGGAGAATAAAGCAAAGATAGTAGTTTCAATAATAATTGTAACTTGCCCTTACATATAAGATTTCTGCCCTTATATAGGAGCATATAATTACAATGTTCCCACACTTAGTTTGGGCTCACTAATGGTATTAGTTGTATTGATTGTCCGTTATCATATATAACCACCGTAATTGATACATTTATGACTAAAGATTCCTTGTATCTGTACCGATTTCCCTTCCTTAATTACTTCTGATTCATGTATCTTTACTTATTTGCAGCCTTTATTCATTTCGTCGTTGTTTCTCTTTTAATAGCGATCAGGTCCAGTTCTTTTCTCTATGTAACCTCGCGAGTGTTTCTCTCGTACCTTTTCTGCATTCTTAATGCATCTAATTGAGAATGACACTTGTTGCTACATCAACACATCACGTGTCATGCCCCATCAGTTTGTTATGTCCATGTGTCGTGTCATTTTTTCACCAATACAATTCCTGCAAAACTCATCAACTTGGAAATGAAGTGTTTGACTCAAAATAGTCGGTTTATTTAGTGATGGAAGAACGTTTAAGCGAAACCAAAGCAGTGGAGTTCCCATAGTCAACGTTTTATCTCCTACTTCTTCCTGCCAAAAAAGCTAAGTAGAAAGAAAGGAGAAGAAGACTTAAATAATTTGACATATAGCCCTTGAATTACATGATATTTTAATTAAAACAGTGTTTGAAGAAGTGCTTACCGCGTAAGTTTCACATGTCGACTTCTTGAAATTACGTCTTTATCACCTGTGAAACAGAAGCAAGAAGACTAGCGACGTTTTTTTAGTAACAGTTCGCTTACAACTCCAGAAAATCAAACGGAAAAGAAGACCAACTTCACCTTTTGCTGTGTTCTTTTACTTTGCTATTTCACCCTCTAATCTTTTTGTTGGGAGCTACTAGTTCAAAGTAGCCCCACTCTCCAATGTAGATAATTAAGAATGTGTTTGGTACGAAAGAAAATATTATGAAAAATAAGTAATTTTATTACTTATTTTCCTTGTCTGATTTGTGAGCGAAAAAACATTTCAAAAAAATATTATGTAGGACAATATTTTTATGCATTTCTCCTCGCCCCCTTCCCAAGCCCATGTTTTTCTATGCCTACGTTTTAGTACTGTCTTGTTAAAATATTAAAGTACTTTTTAAAAATAATGAAAAAAATACTCTATCTACAACATAAAAAGAATGTACTATTCCTATTTAAGGTGTGGGACGGGGGTTGGGCAGAGGTTGGTACGTGAGTGGGGGGTGGGGGTGACAGGTGGGTAGGTGGTGTTGGTAGGGATGGATAATAAGACAGAAAAGGCTGAAATAGAGCTTTGAAAAATGTACTATTGATGGGAACAATATTTTCCTTTAATTGGAGGAAAATAAGTTCATCAAGAAAATATTTTCAAAATATCTAAGCCAACCAATTGCTGTCAAGGTTAGAAGAGAGGTGAGCTAACCGATGATCGACTGTAAATCAACTGAGCTTGTTATCTCCGATTTACTTTTCGTGTAGTTTCATCTAAAAATTCTTTAATATTTTATTTCGACAGAACATTAACAATCCAAAATAAATAAAAAAACACAAAGGTTAACACATATCCATTGCAACAGCCTCTTTAACGATACGAAATACAAGATATTGCATAAAGCACTGTGGCTCACGCCTACATGTTACTAGGATAATTACTTATTGGTCTTCTGTGCTTTCCGTTTTTTTTTTCCTTTTTGAGTTAGAAATGCAGACTAGGACAACAACGAACACAAAATGGCAGCTACCTAGATTAGAAATGCTTTCACAAAAATATTTGGACATATTATGCAGCATTTTACAATCATAATCATTATTAAGGTAAAATACCCATAATTTATTTGCTTAAGCTTAGAACACAAGAGAGGTAGAAAACGTCCATATCACCTTGTCTCTATGAACGCATGGCTCTGTTACAAGGGCCGTTATCCCGCGTCCATTCCGGGGAGCATGTTAATCTGGGTCCAAGCAGCCATCTTGATTGTTCACCGCAGCTCCAACACTTCACATGTATTATTATTATTATAAATTTAAAAAAAAAAACATAGCAAACAAATTTCCTACAATTTCGGTTTTTTGGGCCTTTATTTCACATAACCCAAAAAATTTCTTAAGTAGGTCGAGACAGATCAATTAGCAATTTGCTTTCCCTCTACCTTCTCCCTCTTCTCCATTCTCAACTCTCTGGTGGCGTTCCCTTCATCCTTACCAGAACTCACAGATCATAAATTAACGTTCAGCACTAAACAGCAGTGAGAGTGAATCAGGTCACTTCAAAATTTAACAAACATAACCCAAAAGTTATCATGGTCTCGATGAATAACATCCTAAAGTGATTGATTATATGATAATCATGAATACTACAGATGCAAACTCCCGGATACAACATCCCTGTTTGGACATGTACGCTAGTCAACGTCCATAAGCAGTTGCAGTAATGAAGCTCAGATGTGTAAGATTAATATCCATAACACAAAATCACTGCTAAAAGGTCCCAAAAAGGAAAACCTCACTAAAGCAGATTGCCCAACGTCAATTGGTAAATCAACAACATAGAAGTGCAAAAACTTGCCAGGTGGAAAAGACAAAATATTCTGGATATCCTATTTATATAATATTTCAAATTATTTACAGAATTACCTTTTTTCTCCAAAATTTTAACTCCATTCGATGACAGATATACATGAAAATTTTACATAAGCTGTACTTTCTTGGTCAAACTATCAACTCTTCTTACTTTATAGAAGCTACCAGTGTCATATGAACTGCAAATGCTCTTTCACAAAAATGATCGCCATTTTGTGGTGAAAGGACAAAAAGGGAAGCAGTATCACTGCTACAGTTCAGGGATCTGTTACACAATTACCTCATAATTTTGCAGCAGAAAAATCTGCCAGGATCAATCAGACCTTATTTGAGTACCGCTGACCAATAAAGAGCTACAATGTCGCATTCTGACTAGCTACCTTCTGTAAATACCTGAAACAATTGACATTTGCTAACAAAATCACTCTCAAATTAGATGATCTCCAGCATCTAAACACAATAAGAGATATCTTTCTAGCGTTGCAAAAACCCCAAGAGTGAAAAAAGAAAAATTGGAACAAGAATCACTCAAGTCAAGAAACCAATTTAAGAAAAAGAACTTTTAGATCTTCCTTAGGAAGCATACACAAGTCACTTCTACAAAGAGCAAATAAATCGCTATAACTACTCTAATAGCATACCCTTTAAGGGAGTTTCATTAAATTTAATTAGTCTATTATTAAATTGAAGTTGCCTCTCTCCGAAAAATTCCAAAGGAACATGTCATGTACAGCCCTGGTAACAATTGTTGCAGGTACAAGGACACATTTACTCGCAAATACATAATGTTACTTAAGCTAGGAAGAGTAACATAGTTGACTAATTGCTGAAATATAATTGTACAGAAGTAGCCCACAAGACTTCTGTAAACACTTCCTCTGCAAGGGGTTATGAAACATATTCTAGTATAGAAGGCTTATAATGTTATGCCTTGAAAACAGTTCTTTTTGGATGATAAACAACGTTTCTCAAGGAAATTATGTAGCCAAGAGAGAGATCAGTGAAAAAACACAAAACCTATCAAACATTTTACATCAACAGGCTGTTTGACAGTATCATCTCAACAGGTAATAAAGGAGGTTGGGAGGATAGAGGTGATAGAATCTATTTCCAAAATTTTGAATACATTACACCTCCCATCCATGGGCCATTATTGGATAGCTGTTTACAAATGCATCAATCAATAGACAGGAATCTTCGGCCCTAGCTAACTACCAAGAATAAGATACAATGTGATCAAACATAAGATCTAGAGGCATAGGACGATTTCAATATGAGCTGCAATTTGATATTCGGAAAAAGGTCATATTTGCCACTGTGATATTAAATATTAGTTATATATACCTTCCATTATAACCAAATACTCAATCAGATATGAAGGAATAAAGAGATTTGTGCCTTTCTATTGTCGAAGTCTAATGCAAAATGGTCTCTAAAAGGTAACAAAATTAAGCACTACTTTTCATTCTTTTCAGTTGTTCTCCATGTTTCAGGCAAGTTCAAGTTACACGTCTAACAGAAGAGAACCAATTCTCTTAGAAAACGAGCAATACCTGTCAAAGTACAAAATAAGATGATATTAGATGCCATCCCTCTCAGGCTAAACTTCATTCAATTTTGAGAACAGGGGCAAAGATCTCATCTTCAACATGCTTCGAGCATTCTCCATTCTAGTTTGGATTTTCCTCAGACAAGGATCCCATTATTGCTAACCCTCCTCACTAAGAAGGAAAAAACGACTATGGTCATCCTTTCTTTCTCTTAAGAGTCTGGTCGTCTTTTGGCCTTTCCAGCATATCCAAGAGGGGAAAGGAGTCTCTTGGTTTTTCTTTTTGGGTCTCTTTGATGGATTGTTGGTTCTGGAAAGATGGGTTATTTCTAAGGGTATGGGTTGGTTAATCACCGGATTAACAGATGACCTCCATGTATTATTTGGAAGGCGGATCCAAGTTTTCCGTTAGTGGGAGGGGTATTTGTGTTCAAAAGTGTAATGACGAGGGTAATGAATATCGAAAAGTATAACAAAGGGTATATATAACTAACATTAATAGTACAAGAGTAAATATGACCCTTTTCGTTTACCATTTATATAGAACCTAGGCTCTCAAGCTGAAAGCATGCAACCCCACAAAACACCGCAATAATCATTTGGTAACACTAACGCATATCACACATCATTTGAGCATCATTTGATACCCAACATGGCACGGACATACATACTGAGATAGCCTTTATTATGTTACACATCACAAACCCAAATCTTACCGAGACAATACAACATACCTATGCATGCTTTTACTATGCAATACTAACAAATTTCCACCCAAATAATAAAAGCGAGTGAACCATTGGGCCTATCTCACATAACGAGCGATGGTGAAGTTCATCTCGGGCATAGCCTAAAGCAACTTCAAAGTCCACATGAAAATATTTCAAAGAGTGTCCTCCAAGTGTTAGTATGCTGAGAAAAGTACAGCAATGAGAAGTTCTGACAGATGAAACTAAATCAGCAAAGTTACCAGCCCATTATTCTATACATTTTAAGACATCATTTTTAAACTGAGCGAATACGTCAAGAAGTTCGTCGTTTCCTACTAAAGCAAACTTTGTCTCATGCCCCAATAGACCCATGCACACCGCAACTTTAAACAAGAGCAGAACAAAAGCTTAAGACACCTATGAGATTAAAAAAATGGCTTACAACGCCTACTGAATCACACAAGTAGGTCTTTCATTAGCCAGGACCTGCACTTTGTTGCTTGAAGCAACAACTAATTTCATGCGCTTTTTGCAAACAATAATAGATACTTCTATACCAAATCTTTTAAGGACTTTTGTAACAAATCTTACCCATGAAAATATACATACACGCAAAAATGCATGCTCAAGCAGCACATTAAAATTTTGATGTGCTTCCAATAGCCGTGCTGCATCTGCTTACACAAGGGCATGGCTGACATGCTCCCTCAGTGACACTAACTTATACTTTTCCACAGAGCACATGTAGATATTAGAAAAACTTAACAAACTCTTTTGCCAACTGAATATCAAATGGTACTTTGGCATCTAGCTTTACACACATCCTTCATATACACTTGAATATAAATGCTAAAAAGCACATCTCTTTCAGAGTTCCCACACCAAAATGTTGTTATTTCACTTAGAGGCCATTTGGTTGAAGGGATTAGGAAAAACAGTCCCGGCATAATATCTCACATAAAATTATACAATATTTGGTTGGATGGATTAAGAAAATAATCTCTGCATAACTAATGCAAAGTTTGGTTGGCGTAAAAAATCCCTATACAACTAATGCAACGTTTGAATGGTGGTAATAAATAATACTCCCTCCATCCCAATATACGCGCGGCTCGTTTTTTAGTTAGCCCTAAAAGAATGACACATTTCTAAATTTAGTAACAATTTAACTTTAAAATCTCCACTTTATCTATAATGAGATGATTTATGCCCACACAAATATCTATAACCCATTTTAGACCACAAGTTTCAAAAGTCTTCCTTTCTATCTTAAACTCGGTGCCTAGTAAAACATCGTCACATAAATTGGGACAAAAGGAGCACACACACAAGTTATTTGAGAATCTAGGCATTATTTTATCCGGAGTATAATGCGAAATAAAATTACGTGTATCAGTAATGCAAGAGCTTTTGCTTCAGCAGTGCGGGACCTATTTACTATACTTTGCATCTTTCTGCTAGATTTCACGTTACTATTTTTCCTATGATTTCTGTGGTGATACTAATATTGTCTCCTTTTATTTTTTTGTTTTCTTGAACCTAGGGTCTTTTGGAAACAGCCTCTTTACTCCTTCGGAGTAGGAGTAAGGTCTGCGTACACATAGTAGCGTTAAGGTCTGCGTACACACTACCCACCCAGACCCCACTAGTGGGATTTCACTGGGTTGTTGTTGTATCAGCAATGCAACAATGCAACAATGCACAGACAAAAGTATTGAAAGACAAAAATACTTCACAAGAAAAACCAAAAAAACAAAAGTATTGAAAGACAAAAATGCTCTTAAAATAGATAATCTTTAATTCACTGCATAACAATCCCTACAATATTATTCACCGTATAACAAACATAACCCTGCGTAACTATATTAGCATAACTAGGAGGTGAACCAACACCTTAAAGAGTTGCTGGCATTTCATTGAAATTCCATGTTTCAATAAAAAAAATGGAAGATGTGATTTTGGGGGCTGTAGTCCAGGTTTGGTTCTTACCATCCCCACAAGCCTGAGAGAACCCAATCTTACTTCCATTCTTGTGAGTCTCAATCCACACCATGCTCCATACCCAATTTCAAAATAAAATAATTAATTTCATAATTATCAAAGTTTGTGATATACTACTCCCTCCGTTCCAATTTATGTGAACCTATTTGACTGGGAACAGAGCTAAAGAAAAGAGAGAAGGCTTTTGAACTTGTGGGGTAAAATGAGGCACATCTATTTTTTGTGACTATTGTAAATTGTTTCCAAATGGGTTCACATAAATTGAAAACGGAGGAAGTATTTTTTATTGATGCCTAATTTACTCTGTAATGACTTAGTCTAATCATTACCTGGTTCAAACAAGTCAAAACATGTTAACAGTATATATTTTTAAATGGAACAAATAATACTCTTACACAAAAGGCCACCAGTATTTTGTTAGGTGACATAATCTTGGAGTTACACTAATGAGACATTTTGACGTATCAATAAAATAAAAAGCTGGAGGCATAATCGTAGCAGGTTATTCACCATATACCGGAGAAAAGAGGTCCGACCCTGTCCTTGTTCCTGTATTACAACAGTTCCTAATCAAATCACATTTCTACGCCAGTTGCATTAGAACCACATCCCTAATCCTATGGCATGAGAAGTATTCCTACTACAACCTGCAATCAAACACCATCGTAATTCCAGTAAAATGAAGGCTAGAGATGTCTCTGCTTAGGTCCTCCACTTGCAAATAATGCTAACAGTAAAGCCTGAACCTAAACAACCAAGAAGCTGCAATCTCAATTAGACTAAATCACAAACTTGCAAGAATCAGAACCATATAGAAGTACCAATTTAGCAAACATATCCATTTTCCTCCGAGTTTGGGCTTGAGATAAAGTTGATTGATAACAATTCTCCTCGAAAATCTAGGCAAAAGATATGGGGTCTCTCGAGAGAAACTCCTACTTCTCTCTAGAATCTGGGAAAAGAGAAAATATAACATTCACAGGTGCTTTGGCTTGGCCGGCTCTTGAAATTGAAGCCAACAGTAGGAAATTGGATGCATACAAAGAACCACATTTTTACTTTCACCCACACACACATACAAAGAAGGAAGAAATTCTTTAGTACTTGTCAGGTTGGGGGCTTTGTAAAGTGTGTCGGCACTCTGGAAGCAGTCAGTAATTGGACAGCAGAAGATCTGGGTTGAAGGTGTCTCCTTTAGGTGATACCACATCTCTTTCTGACTTTAAAAGTGAACAACAAGCTACTCGGGTTCTGAATGAAGGTCATACCACATTTCTTTTCAGACTTTAAAAGTTAACAACAAGCTAATCGGGTTCTGAATGAAGGTTGGGGGGGATAGGATAACATCGGTTTCTCTCTTTTTTTTATGCTGTGCATAGTTTGGCAAAAATTAGGACACTCCTGCAAAAGCACTAATAAAGACTCCTAGTCATATTTGCCGGTTTCCCATACTAGCCACGAGATGTCAAACAACAAAAATCATCCTAGAAAAATTATACTTATCTGGTAAACCTTCCTGGCTTTTGTACTTACCACAAAGATAAGATTGACGAAATCTCCCTGAAAACCATGAGTAGAACAAAAAAATCACCCCTAAACCACTAATATCACATCTGTTAACCATCAAAATTCATAGGATACCCAAATAGAAGATCCTTTCTTGTGGAAGGATAATGTAATTGTCAGCAGATGTGTGCAACTAGCAACAAATTAATGCTAAACCAATCAAAAACTGTTATCTACTTGTATGTGGATGAATCTATAGAAGTAGGTAAAGTATTTTGATAAGAACAATCTTTATGCAGCATCTTCTTTGTGAATCCTGGAAGAAAAAGTATTTGAAAGAATAGAACCCACATTCTTGAAGGCTCTAATAGGGGCTTCCAGAGCAAGAACAGGATGGTTTTGGGGATCCCGCTTCAACCAGAGAAAAGTGGCAAATCTCATACTTATTATAAACCAGGCTCTCTCTAAGCGACATGCAGAGAAAACATATCCAAGTATGCTAACGTGTTCTGAATAAGTGGATCTGGGAGCCAACAGAACAAGAGGCACAATCATTCTCTGAAACATTTGTATGTGTGATTATAGGAGCTTAGTCACTCAAACTGTCATTTAAATCCTGTGCCGAAACCACCTTTTCTTGATGCCATTTCTACTCACCCTCCTCTAATTTAACTGCTACAACATATTACACGTTAAGAAACCTAAGCAAATAACACTACATAAAAAGGAAGAGGGGAAACACTAGATAAAAAGCGTTGAGGCATCGGTTTGATTTGAGCTTCTAAGACCAGAATTCTTTTCTAGACTAGACTGCACCACAATAACTTAATTGGACTTGAAATGCTCTCTCTTAATTTCAATGTTCATAAAGTTACATGATTTAATTCCATTGGTTCGCCCAGAATGTTCTAAGTATTAGTAGTGCTACCAGATCTATCCTTCACAATAGGTCGAAATGGAGCCTGTAATTTTTGACATATCATCAACTATGCATTAAAATTAAGTACAGTTAGGTACTTTGCAATTTTGTCACATCCAGCAGGTTTAAGAACGAGACCACCAAAAACTACGAATAATTTCAAGGCAATGCCAAATGGAGGAGCTGTTTCAATAAATGTATGAAATAAAATGCTGAAATGCCGACAACACAGCTAGTAATATCCTAGGATTTCCGATGGCCAGGTAGGGCTTTTCAGATTCTTCAAAGATTATGATAGTAAGAACTAACCATCTGAACAGCTTATTTTCATACTTACTATGGTGGTAACTGTAGCATCTGAGAATCAGGTTACCCGAACAAGCAGATAATACACTAACCATTCAGAAGGTTCAATTTTAGAAGTTAGTACAGTGGTAGCTGCAGCTTCAGAGAATTAGATTACAGAGACTTATCATCACCGTAATCTGATATGTAACGAAATTTAATTACACATGCTTCCATTTTCGTCCCAAATTTTGTTATGATAATTATTAGGCCATATTTTCTAAACCAACTTCAGATGAGGTTCCAAATTCTAAAATTAAACTATCGACTAAATAGAGAAGCAACTCTTTGCCAGCTATGTTGGCCGAGGATGAAAAAAATGGACGCGAAGACGGGATACAGTATTCTGTAGCCCATGGGAAGAACATGTGAAGACATTATTTCTCTGAAAAAACAAATGGTGGACTGTTACTCATTGACTATATCAAATATGCCATTTTAATTGTTTTACATTGCGGGAAACAGTGTTGTTTACAGCACAAGTGATGGTTTTCTTCAGCGGATTCCAAAGTCCAATCAAAACTTTTAGCTCTAAAGAACCCCATCCGATGATAATTTACCCAAGCAGATTGGCGCAGACTAAGAGGCCAAAAAATTAACTCTATAAACAAGAGGAAAAAGATAAAAAGAGACTCCCTTCATCCTTATGTTTAAGTGAACTATATGGAGTCTCGTAGATACATGTTTAAAATAATAGTTTGAATTCTGTAAAATTCAAAAAGCTGGTTACCAGATGTCGCATCAAAGTTGAACTAATAAATATTTCTAGCTTGCACTAAGTTCAGTCATTACTCATTAGAGGGAAAATAATTGCAATTTATGCAATTGGGACAACTTTTTAGGGTAGAATGAACTAAAAAGTAGACAGCGTAGGATGGGACTGAGGGGTAAGAAATGTATTAAGCAGCATAACAACCCGTGTTATCAAAGGCGATAAGCGCAAAAAACTGTAAGGTTTGTTGGGGCTTTAAGCGCAAATGAATGTGGGCTTTAATGAAGAAAGACGCAAATGCAGAAAAACAATTCAGGATTGGAGGTATTGGGCAGGTAGGGGTTCGAGATGGACAGATTGGGTTGAATTGGAGGCAATATGAAGTAGTGGTGGGATCTTGGCTTACTGGGACAAGAGAATATGGAGTTGCCTAGACAATCACATAGGGAAACAACACTCGATTACCGCGTTTCTAGTAGAAGAAAATACTGGTTTCAATGTGCCTTCACAGGTGTTTATGCACTATGTGATAGGAAAGAAAGAAGAACCCTTTGGAAAGAGTTGGGTGCAGTCTCTCGGCTAATTGGAGGTGATTTCAATGTTATCGGATTTGAAGACGAAAAATTGGGTAGAGCTAGAAATACAAAAGCCATGAGAGAGTTTAATAGAACAATCCAGAATCCATCTTTATTGGATTTACCCCTTCATGGGGATGGGTTCACATGGTATAGGAGTATTGATAATCAATGTGCTTCAACAATCAACACTTGACAGATTTCTAACTACGGAAAGATGGGATTTGGTTTAAAAGAAGTATTAGGGAAAATCTGGAACAGTGTTTAAACTTTGTAGTGGATTTAGGGGATTTGGAATTAGTTGATATGTAGAAGATCTTTTTTGTAATCTAGCTGGATTGTACGCTTTTGTACCGTCTTGGTACTTCTATTAACAAATCTTACCTTATAAAAAAAACCTATAAATATGTATGCGTAGTCCAAGACTAATATCTATAAGCAAGAATACCAAATATATGGACAAAGATATTGAAGAAAAATTTGAGATAAAGTAATATCAATTGTTTAGTGTCCGTCGCCTCTTCCGGATTAAGCCCGTTAACAAGTATGCCTTAGAGCCTTGGTAACAACACCTGAAGCTCTCGTTAAGCGAGGCAAAGCGCTCAACATGTTTTGAGCTTCGTTTCAGGGTTTAAGCGCGCCTTTGATAACGCTGATGACAACATCTCAATAACGGCGCATGTTAAGATTTTAGCTCAGCTATTTTATTTTTATTTTTATTTTTTATTTTTGGAGTTGGGTTGGGGGGGGAGGAAATTTATAGGACCCTTGATACATATGACTGTGAAATAGTTTAATGTCAAAAAACGAGAGAGAGAGAGAGATTACTAACTTGTTACAAGTCAGAGAGAATTAATGAAAATATTATATCTATAGATAATAAATAACACGAGGCAAAATCAAAACATTTTTCACCAAGATGATGGATATTCCAAGGTAGAGATCGGAGAAGATGAATGAAGGTTTGTACCTACTCCTAATTTGCACTATGAATCCAATCCTATCCGCATAGATGTTCTTAGCCACGCGATGAGGGGATGCTTTGAAAGGTTATGTTAAACCCCACCGACTTTTCTTTGTTTGCATCAAGAGACACCCGAAGGGGCTGTCCATATGGTTCCTTGGGAGCCCCAACCCTAATGTTCACGTGGATGTCCAATTAGAATTTTGAATAGATAGGTATCATAAGTCTTCAACTGTAAAACAAAAGAGAGTCCGATTAACTTCTTAACTTTTACAAGGTTAGGTTCAGTGAAATCTGAGCAATTGTTAAGAATGCAAACATGGAATTGCTTAAAATAAGAATCTGAAAAGGAAAAGCCTGGTAGAGTTTATATCGGTTATGCGTCTCCCAAATCCTCAGTTATCTATGAAGTATGGCAGCAAAAATTTATATCACTCAGTGGTAAACATATTTTCGAATTATGAAGGATCCTCATTGTACATGTACAGGGTCAGTTACTCATTGCTAATATATCATAGTGATTTATTCACCTGGAGACTAAAAGGCATCACCAAATCAAACAAGATTAACCAGGAGTTAAAAACAACATGTTTATATTAGTAAGAAAATAAAAGGAAGATGACCAGCTAATACAAGTACTTCTCATCTGAACCGAACTCTATAACCCAGTATAGTGAGAATAATTACAAGGGTCAACAGGGCTTACACTTTGTTAAGTATATGTCTGTCAGATGCATTTGTCAGGAAAATTATAATAGTACAAAATCCTGCCAAGCGTCACCCAACTTTACAGCAATTGCTTAAATGACCGACTTTTGTCCAGATATCAATCCTGAATCCTACTTGAGTCACCATTAGATACTGCAAAGAAGAAACACAAAGGTTAAATTTCACCAAAAAACAAGAGAATTCAAGATAGAGGTGCAGTAAATGGCATATCCTGAAGAGCCGAAGCACTCTACAAGCACAAGGCTCAGATGTAGAGATATGTCAACTAAGTCCTGTCCCAAAATAAAAAATCTTGATAAACCAAAAACTCACCAAAGATCAAAATCTACTCCAACAACTCTCATGCTGGCCTCCAGTTGAGGGCAGTTACATCCGGTCGGCAAGGCATTCCATGACCTACCACACTAGCAGGTCAGTTCCTTCTCCCACAGCTGAGACTACGAATCGAAAAGTAAATTAAACTATTACAGAAATTCCTAACCAATATATCACCTGAAATTGGAGGACCGGTAGGGAAAGCATTTGATCCAGAAGGTTGGAATCCAACATTACTCACAGATGGTCTATCAGGAGGTCTGAAATAACCTGCCATGGAAGTCACTCGTCAAACTGGCCTATCGCAGAATGGCTATACCATGACTGACAAATCAAATTCAAGATTGCTCCATGTTATCTTTTTAGTTAACAGAAACGTACACAACTTTTCCAGCAACAGCTTCAACATTCTACCTAGTAAAGAACATAGGTATGTATTGCCCACAAATGTGAAGAAAGTACAAAACTCCACATTAAAACCGGGCATAGAGACGGAGTGGAATTGGAACAAGAAAAGAAGAAAAGAGGCAGGGTCTACTAAAACTACAAGTGAATTTCCATAAAATGATGCCACAAAAGGGATTGAGACGAGCCTCTGCCATAAATATCGAAGGTTAAATTTTAACACGCCAATATTTCTCCAAATATATTGATGTCTGTTGCTGTTAATGACATATATGAGAGAGCTGTATTAGCATGTGGTGGAATGCCAAATACACTATCACTTCTCTAAGTTGCGTGGATTCTTTGTTTTGGGTGCCGCACCCATAGCGTCACGGGACGGGTGCGGGAAATGTCCCGGATTCGGTCAACTAACTTCGGATACTTTTACCCGAGTCATCGACAAATTTGGGGGGAAATTTGAGATTTTGATTTCTCAAAGCTAAAAATAAAACAGATTTAAGATATGGGAAATGGCATACCTTCAATATTGCAGTACTTCTGTCTCATATTTGCTGCTTTGTGTTTCAGAAAAACCAAGAATTCAAGAGATCGTGTTCTAAGTTCGGACTTCTGGTAGACAGTAGCAGGATATAGATGGAGAGTTGGTGGAAGGCCTTGAATGGCTTTCTTTTTCTCTTTATACCCCTAATTTTTATAATTTTGAAATTTCTTAGCTGAATCACTGCACCCGTATCCATACCTTGCATCCCGTATCCATACCTAGATATACACCCCCTTAGCTCAAAATTCAGATTTTGCCGAATCCGACACTCAGAACCGTGCTCATATCGGATACCCACACCCGAGTCCGAGCAACTTAGTCAGTCTCTTTTAATAAAAAATAAATTTTACCGAAGAATTCCCGCATACAACATGTATCCAAACTAGATACTTATCATACAAAACATGACTCTCTACAAAAAGCGCACAATCAGACATTACATGTGCGTAGTATCATTTGTCAACAATGAACAATAACACCTAACTCGAATTACATGTCTCAGCGGCAATAATAGACAAATCTTAACTATGCCCTGACCAGTGACAGGCAACATCTAGGTTTTGGTAAGTCACTTGAATGACGTTGTGTTTCAACTGATCAAGTTCAACACTTCACCAAACTTAGAGCTTGTACCAGTTTCAGCACTAACCATTTAACAACGCAGATAAAAGACAGCCACTATGAGCATCATATGCAGGTTCAAGAATTTGAAAAATATTTCCTAACAAAATTCATGAGTATGGAAAATTTGCTAAGAGCTAGTAAAAATTTATTTAATCCAACTCCTGCCACTTTGCTTCCCATGTAAATTAACGAAAGCACAAAGAAAGAGACAAACCTTCCTGAGCAATAGTTGGACCAGGACATGCTCTTCCTGTACCAATCCATATACCACGCTGGTGGTCACCATTAAACTCATTGGATTGCACCCTCCATTGTTCATCACCAATATAACGTCTTGATCCATCGGGGCGCTCTGGTAATGAGCATGGTGCAGGATATGCTTGCTGTGGATGCTGCTGCACTGGGGCCCTTGGATACGAAAAACTATTGGAGGGAATTTGATGTGGAGGGTTAAGATGCACGGGCCTTGGGGCAAAAGGTGCACTACCAGGTTGAAATTTCTGTGCGGACTGAGAAACTGGTGGGTTTATATATGCATCATTATAACCATATTCTAAAGGCCGTGAACTATATCCAGAAGGTTCCCGTGAACTACTAACTCCTGCTGGTGTAAAAGATGGTGGTTGCAATGGGAATACATCATTCCTAATAGCAGCATTCATACAAGGACCGTGAGGCATAGTTCCAGCTATCTGTGGTAGCCGATGACCCTGTAACGGAATATTAACCTTAGTGTTGTATAATGAGAGAACATAAATAACTCAAAGCAAGAAGCCTTACACTAGGCAAGCTACCAACTTCATTTGCAAGAGGAGGTTGTGGATATGCTACTACAGGTGATGATGATGGTACTGCTGGAGTGAGAGAGTGTAAGTGTTGTGTCCCTACTTCGTGTTGAAGTGGAAAAGATGGTTGAGGGAACATCAGCGGAGGTAGTCCGGTGGGCAGTGGAGGGAAAGTATGTGGCTGAGATGGAGGTGGTGGGGGTTGTGATATAGGAAGTGGTGGTGGTGGTGGAGGTGGCAATGGAGATGATGGAGGTGGAGGCGGCGCAGGTGATGGAAGGGGTGAAGAAGGTAAAGGTGGAGTGGGAGGAGGAGAACAAGGAGGTAATGGAGGGGATCCCATAGGTAGAGGCGGCAAATCAGATATATTATCTAAACATGATTCCAGGGTTCTATCAGAGCCAGACAGGTTCACATCATCTGCAAATAAATGTCTTTCATCTTTTGGGTGACCAGACACATCTTCCATTTCAAGCTCACCATCCACATCCTCCAAGATACAATGACGCCTATCACTAGGAATGACCATACATCTTCCAGCACTATCACAAGTTGCAGGTGTACGTTCCACCGCTAATTCCTCAGCAGCTTCTTTTTGAAAATTACAAAGAACATCTTCTTCCTCCTCCTCGTCAAAGACATGAGAAGATAAAAAGCCAGGCAACTGAAATGTAGCATTGCTGGAAACGCAAATGGGAATAAAATATGTCAGATATTGAAGTAAAAACAGCAGAAATAACAATATTATCACTTTACTGACACAGAAAAAGCAGACGTTGCTACCGATCAACAGCAGAAAGATAGCATAATAATCATGTGGTGTGCTCAGACCCAAAAACAAAAACTTGACGAACAAAAAGCTTCATAAAATCCATCTCTGAAATTTGTGGCCCAATGAAAAACAGGGATCAGATTTTCAGAAATTCAATTAACACTTCCAGAAACAGAAAAAAAAAATAACTGATTCCTGTCTCAAACATTCTCCTAACATTCAAATTGGAATCTGAAACAAGAATCAAATACCTATTTCATGAATAAAAAATGAAATTGAAAGGCTCGAACAAATTAAAGAAGCATTGTGGAGCAGCAAATAAGAAAATTCCTGTAGCAACTACCAACATATATTCAGTGCTATTCCAACATATCCAAATATTTAGAAATGCACTCGCAAGGATGGCAGTGGGATAAACCCGATCTCAAATGTTAAGAGAATGGTTCCATGAGTTAGCTGGAGGAAAATACAATTTAAGATTTGGAAAGAAACAAGGAAAAAGGGTGGATTTACGGATTTTAGAGAGTTTCTCTAAAAGTGAAAAGCAAAAGCCAACAAAGTTCCTGGGGATTTAAGCAAGATATGAGAAGCAGAAGTCTTAGCATGCGCTTTGTGCCTCACTGTCCAAAGCACATGCATCTTCGAAGTTGCGTTGTGTCCTGAGAAATAATGACCCCTAGCTCACATCTCTTTGCCGCCTTAAGTTCTAATAAGACTGGTTTTAGCTTTAGAGCCAGTTTCTAACCATTCCAAAGAAAAGAGAATCTACAAGTTACAGTCCTACACAGACCACTTCAAAGAGGTACGAATAATTGCCTTCATCCCCTATCCGAAAACTCATAAGTTGCTTGTAGATTCACATCCAAAACTTCTTTCAGTCCCAAACAAAAGTATCCAAACTTCTCTCATAAGTGGTTTGCAATATGAATCCTCGTATCTTTCTTTAAGCTAACTCACATTATCATCATGCCAAAATAAAAAAATAGTAGTGAAAATAATAATATATACGTAACATTAAAGGTTCTCTAACAAATTATCCTAACTAGTAAGTATCACCTAAATGGATCTTATTCTTCCACTGTGCCCTATCTTCAACTAGTCCACATCAACATAAACACAAAGACTTATACCGAATTCAGATCATGAATCGTAGTGGTAACGATAACAACATAGCAAGTTACAGTGCTTTGCTTTTTTCCTAAACAGCCAATAAAACAATGGGGCACTATTTCCCAGACTCCCATGACAACCAAACGAAAGTTGATAGCATTTTTTAATAAAATTCATAGCCAAAAATATTTCAAAAGAAAGGATAAAAGTGAGTTGCCAACCTGCCATACTCATCAACAAGCATGCCTTCCATCTCTCTAATAGGATCATCAATAGCACGCTCCGCTCGAGATGGTCGTCTAAAGGATAAACCACCAGATGAATCATCATTTGCCGCACCGATATCATCCATATGACGGCGAAGAAGAGAATCAGGATATATTTTCCTCTCAAGCCATAATCGCAAAACCTGGCAGAGGAGATGAAATCAACATCATGCAGGATTTTCTTTAAATGACCAACAGGTTCTAGTGTTTGCACAATCACCTTGAGACACTGACGACGGTTTTCTCGGGCACCCACTCCTGGCGGAGCAGCAGCTCCCAAAAGACGAGGCAATGCTGCTTGAACAGCAGGAATATATGACGCTCCTGCTATGCCTAAACAAAAATACACGTAGCAAGGCAACGAGAATCAAATCTAATTCAAGCACAGATTTCACATTTCAAGATTCTAGCAAGTAAATAGATTGAGAAATTACAAAATAATACTCCCTTTGTTTCAATTGTGCCTATTCCCTTTTTAGTTCATGCCAAAAAGAATGACACCGATCCGTATATGGGAACAATTTACCTTTATGCAATAATTTATAGCCACACAAAATATGTGCCTCACTTTAAACCACAAGTTCAAAAGTCTTCTCTTTTTCTTAAACTCCATGCCCAATCAAATAGGTTCACATAAATTGAAACGGATGAAGTGTTTCTTAACCCGATCCACTGGGGCGGTTAGATGATTTGATCTTACCACAGAAAGCATCCACCAATCTCCATACAAACCGGACTCCCATAACCTCCTTAATTTAAGGAGATGACTTAGGTCCTTGTTTCTACCTTCTTAGAACAGAAAAATTTGCAAACCAAACTGAAGAATAGCAGACAGGCCTTATTTTCAAAATTGCAGATCTCATTTTTTATGGAGGGTTACCAGATATCTTTTTTGATAGTGTAAAATTTTCAATTCTCTGTCCGATTATATAAGTCAAATGCTTTGGTAAACCTGGTAACATTGCGCAGTGCAGGAATGATAACTTAAGCAACATCCAATTCCACAGAGACTGAATTAATAGAAAAGGCATCTGTAAAGTATTGGTACCCACATGCTATAGCAAATACCCTAAACCAAGATTTGAGAAAATGAAAATCAGGGAAGATCTCATTAACATGTGCAATCCCACAAAACGATGTGCAGATATAGACCCAGAGATCTCACTAAATGAAGGGAGGTGGTAGACAAGGAATTGGTGAAATATGAGAGGAGATGAAAACAAAATTAAGAATCATAAAGGTACTGTTATTTGACAAGAATCTTTACCTTTATGACTATGAGAGCACTGAGTTATAGAATCCACCAAAAAAAACAGGTCCACTCTGCGATGAAAACTAGCTTCATTTTCCAACTTCCGGATAAGAAGTTCCACGACCTGCATTAAAGAGGGCTGAATGCTCAAGAAGACTACAAAAGGTGACAATAAATGTACCCATCACAAAAGTTGCAATACGGAGATTTTTATTAATGATGATTATTTAGCAAGTTCGACAAGTTAAAATCTTAGTTCCTACAAAGTCACACCACAGAATTCAAATCTTAGTTCCTACAAAGTCACTCCACAGAACCCACAATTTACCAAATAAGAAAGATTCAAAGCTCCTTTAAGTGGTTCAAATTTCACATTATTTAAGAAAGAACTTTCAGTAAAAGATTTGTCTAGAATAAAACTAACTTGAAATTATTATAGAAGAAAAAGAGCAGTTTTGCAAACGAAATCTTGTTTTAGGTTTTCCAAGAAGGCCTACGATATGAGATGTGTGGCAAAGTTAGACTCGTAAAAGGTCTCCGAGCAGGCAAGTCAAAAGCACTTTCGTTTGTTCTTTTCTCCCTGCTCACTACTCCCCTTCAATTTTCCCTTCCTTCCTTTTTTAGCTTTGACAAAGGGCAGGTACCAGATTTAACCACAAAGCTTTAACCATTTCAGCCAACACAGGGAAGTCCTTACTTTTACTGGTTAAACATTTTAAAAATTCAGATCGATATTACATGAATTGCTATGATCAAACTGACTTGATTTTGCAAGTAAAGAGAGTTTGTTTTACCTGTGAAGCCAGTCTCTCACTCAGTTATCTTGCTGTTTAAGTCTTAATTATCATAGCTTATTAGGTTTGAAAAGGAACCACAAGACCATCATTTGTCCTGGTTCATGACGCTATGCAACTCTTTAAGCTTTGGTTAGAAAGAAGATTTTCTTGGAAGAAGCCAAGCTCTAAAAAGCCATTTTGAAAAAGTTTTCCCGATTTACAAGAATGATAAACTCATATAGCAAAAACGTGCCCAGAATGTCCTTCGAATAATTAACAGAAGAAATTTATCCCAATAATCAACTATAATGAGAACATGACTGTAAGCTCTTAAACTTCATACAGTCATCAGACTCATCACTAAGCACTTCAACTATTTCTGGTCACATCACTCTTGCACCATCGCTTTTACCACAATTAGCCACTGACACTTCATTCGACTAATGAGCCACAAGGAAATTTAAGATTTTTTCTCCTAAAACCTCCATTTAAATTTCATACACTCGAACCAAAACAACCAGATTACTCCTCTCTTTCTTTCTCTCTCTTCTCTATTTAACTCTCTTTCTCTTCTCTATTTAACTCTCTTTCTCTGATGAATTGAACTGTTTTTTACAGTTTATGTCTATCCCCTCCTACCTTTCTCCCCTTTCTCATTTCTTTCCCTGCACTTTCTCCCTTGTTCCCTTCTTGGTGTTACATCAGTCCCGCCGGCAAAAATTATCAAGTCATGAGCAGGAAGGTCAGTAAATAAAGGATCTTATCATGCAGAGATGCAGACAAAGAGACAACTCTCACATTCTCAATCCATAAGGCATACTTGTACATGGAAGTACTGCTTTTACACGTATTAGACATTTATTTAATGAGAAATGTCAACACGGAGCCTCCCAATAATGACACAGAAGGAAAAGCTCAATTAAACACACCAACTATGCCTTGACACACCACCCTGTGCACCCTTTAACCCCATGATATAAAGAATAAAAAAAAGGGCGAACAGAAGGCATGCAGATGGAAAAAGTTGGAAAACACGAACATAACATGAATTAATTTGCATATTATATATTGTGAACCCATAAACACTTCTAGATCTTGTATCAGTACAATGACAGGCAAAGAGGTGAACAACGACCAGATCAGAATTCTCAAGCAATGAGAAGCCCAAAAGGCAATATCGCGGGACTTATGACTAGTCCATAATGGCATTTAGAGATACTCGTATGAAACTTTTTGTCACAAATAAAGTTGTCACAAACTTTAGGTATCTACAAGTACGTCACCTAACTTTTCATTCAAGGATCAACACAGATTCTGTTAATATTTTCCTACTGGACATCAATGCCGAAAACAAATAAAACACGAAAACATAAAAATCGTAGAAGAAACTCATTAAACTTATTATTATATCAGTTAGAAAGGGCGAAAAAGCGTTGCTTACCTCATTAGCAATGCCATACTTCGCACAATCAATTGCTAGACGGGTTGCACGTCCAATACTCTCTTTGGTCCGTGATAATGTTTCTATCATTCCTTCAAAAGCATCACGAGCAACAGCTGCCTCAGTATCGCCGCTGAGTGAGCCCCCAGCGGCCACCAGGCCTGAACTCACTCTCTTCTCCTCGTTTTCTTCGGGCTCAGGTGGATTAGTTGATGATAACTGCTGAATCTCAGACGAAGGAGATGAGCGAGGAAACGCTTGGACTTCGGTGTGCAGCATGATGCCAGAGCTTAATGGTTGAGAACCAAGAGCTGGATAGGGACTCCCTCCCTGTGATTCAGTATAGGGGGCCAAAGCACCAAGGGTATTACCATGAATGCTCTGTAAGTGAGCTTGCCGCCTTTTAGCCTGAGCAGCAGCTATGAGATTTTTCATGGACATTTGAGGGTCCAGAACTTTGGAATCTATGGAAAAATTAAGCTTGTCATCTCTCACAACTTCCAGCCTGCTTTTGCCACAAAAGTGGAACATCACATTAGAATGAACTGTCAATAAGAGCCACCCAAGTTGTTCCTGGCTGGTGTAGAACATTTCCCTTATCAAAAATAAAAAAATAAAAATTAATGGCATCTAAGAAAAATCAAAACCAAATGTACCTTTCTGCCCGTGTAGACATACTTTCCACGGGATTACCAGGTACAAGAGCAGGTTCATTCATAGAGGAACTGGACCGAGGAGTTTTTTTCTTTTCACTGGTAGAAGCCATCTTACTTCTTTCATTAATAGGTTGATCATGAGAAGGATTTAAGTTATCAGCACTAGTGCCTGTATTAGATTCAGCTACCAATTTTCTATGCTCGCCCTGTGCTTTACCAGGTACTTTAGCACCTTTTTGTGGCTCTGCAACTGGTTTTGCAGTGGACCCAGGGGATTTTTTGGGGGAAACACTATCACTTTTACCTTCCCTGATCGCTGTTTTCGGAGTTCCCAATTTCCCAGGACTACATGAAACACTTGTATCAGTAGGTACACGCTTTTTCTCTACATTTTTCTGAGAAATACGCACAGAAAGTTCTTTGTGTAGTCTGGCAGACGGTGGATGTTCCTTGATAGAGCTCTTGTCAATTGTGCCTGAATCTTTCACACCCAGTTGATCATTACTAGCTGCTCCTATAGACAGGTCAGGCTTCTTCGCCGAATTAGGGACGCCGGAAACGGCATCCCTTTTAATAGATCCTCCATGAATTGGAGTTTTGGGCTCTTCATTTTCTTCATCCTCACACAAACGAACAGCTCTCCGCTTAGTGGGCAATTGAGGAACAGGAGAGGAGCTGGACATAGCCTCCATTGCCCGTCGATGGCGCTTTGATGGTGGAAGAATATCTTCTTCACCACAATTATTTGAACCAATAGCACCTTCCTGGAATTTCAGCGCAGTGCGGTCCTCGGCTTTTCCCACTGGTGTTGATTTTTTAACCTCTGATTTATCCACTTTAGCCTCATCATAACATTTGCTTGAGTGGACTACCTTAGCAGCATCAATGGCCCCATCATCAGATTTTATCTTCTTAGAAGGATCTGCTATTTCATTGCGTCGCAACATCTGTCCAGATTCCACTTTCAACTTCTTGCTCGACAACTGAAGTTTTTTCGCCTCAACATGGTCGACAGCAGCATCCATCGTCTCAGGTTTACTATCATTCTGCTTTTTTGCCTTTTTCCTACCATTTGTACCTGACTTAACCTCTGGCAATAACTTTTTTGTACTTTCTTTTTTAACAGTCAGATCACTGGCAGTATCACTAATTCTTTGCTCTTCATCTGCACCCCCAGGCTTCCTCTTCGCCAGCATTGCTTTGTGTCCATTTGCCAGTTGCTTCCGACCACCATCAAGCTGCTTCATATCATAAGATGATGTAGAAGGAAGTAAATCTGGATCAGGAAAATGACGACTCCTCTCAGCAGATCTCAAGCTATCCTTGTGGATCAATTGCTTATCATGCTCCTCGAGATCTCTATTGTCCTCACTTTGGTTATCATGAGTGCTTTCTGGACTAGGCAATGAAGCCAACTCTTTTCCTGAGTTAGAAGTCCTACTGGTAATTGAAACCTTCTTTTTAGAAGATGTCGACGGAGACATATTACCCTCTGAATCATGTGAAACGAAATCAGCTGTCTCATTTTTTATCATCGAGCAGCGCTCTAGTCCAGATCCTTCTACCAGGCTTTTGATATCTGTTTCCTGCTTAGACATTTTATCCCCATCCATTTTGTCCAACTCAGCAGTAGTATCCACCCTTCCAGAAGAAGCTATTCCACAGTTTGGAGCTGTTTTATAGGCCTCATCTCCTGAAACACTTGAGTCTTTCCGTTGTAACTCTTCGAATTCTTCACAGATTTCCTTCACTGCTTGGGCAAAATATTTAACTGTTTTACCCTGACATCGAGCTGACAGTTTGTTTTTAACCTCAACAGTAATTGCCTGAATATCTGCTGGGGCGACAAATGCTCTGTTGACAAAGTAAAAGAAAGGGAAGAAAGCATGCTTCAATGACGAACGGAATCTAGAAAGGGAGAATACGGTTTTTCACATAAGGGCATTCAAATTGTAGACAACTTCATATTTGTTGCCAATCACATAGCAATTCCTTAAATAAGCACACAAACACAACATCATCATATCAAAAACCAAAAAAAAGGAAACAACGAGAATTAAATATTACAATGATACCACAATGTTAAGGGCTTTAGGCTACTTGAATATGTTACTAAAAATGAATGTAATAAATGGAAAGATCACAAAGCGTCTGGGATAAAACAAAAGTAAATCCGCGCCAGCCAAATTGACTACCAACTATGAAAAAAACCATGTAGTTAGATTACTGAACGAGAAAAAAGAACCAAAAGGGCATGACTACACAAAAGAACGACATCTCAATACTCATATCAGTATCTGACGAAATGAGTTAAACACATCGACAGGTACCAACACAGGAAGCCGAAGTGAAAAATAACCTTTACTAATTCTGCTAGGACGTCTGAAGCTAAGACATTTTCAAAGGTAACCAACACAGAACCTCTCTAACTATGTATGCACCTGTTGAATAAGCACCCAACCACGCCATTTGAATGTCAGTTAAAAGAATGGTGGCGGATGTTACTTGAGCTGCAGTAGCATTTTGTAAAGCATCGTTCCATAAGGAACATAGTGAGAAATTCAGTTAAATAAATGTTAGCATACACTCTTCTCTTTCCTTTTTCCCAATGACTGGCCTGACAGCCTCCCATATACCAGAAGAAGTTTACAAAGCTTGCCTTGCTTCCATTTTCAGTGAAGTTAAGCAAAGAATGTTAAGTGTAAAGGAAATCCTACAATAACCATTTATCTTCACAAACAAGCATGGAAAACAGATGCAGGAAGCACTTACATTTCCTCTGTACCATAGAACTGGACAAAATACTTTTTAGGATCAGGAGCTCGATCCCAATCTTCTGGTTTGCTAATCTGGAAAAATTGAAGGTAACATAAATAAAACCACAACACAAAGCGAGAAAAGGGCAAAACGACAACGCGACGAGCACCGAGACAAAAGCACCAGAACTGACAAAAGAATCTCCCGAATGTCCTGTACTACCAAAAAGGACAACCCCAAGATCTAATTGAGAAACAGAAATCAATGAGGAGATTGTTAAACAAAATAGCAACGTGTCAAAAAGCAAAAAGCGCAATGAATAAGCAAACAAACACCACGTTTCAAAGTATCCGAAACCAATGAACAAAGACCATTTACTCTACTGGTCAACATAACTTGGAAAACAGGAACACAAAAAGGGACAGATACACAAGTTCCTTACAAAGAGCTTTTCTACCACAATTCATAGCAGAAACAAAATCTCAAGAGCAATAGGAGATGTAGGAACTTATCAAATGACATCAATTACAAACAAAAAGGAAACAGACAAGCATTCATGGGTATTTAATACCCGTGATAAGAGGTCAAGAAACTAAGCAAATGCATTGCTGATTTGCCTTCATCCTTTCAAATAGAGTTCTCATCTGAAACTTCATGAACTGAAACAACCGACAAGATCCATTATTTAAAGAAAACCAATATAACTCCTTAATAAGAACTCACATCCAGTTTTACGATTCTCTAAAACAAAAATAGAACAAAGCCTCATTCATATGTCAACCAGACCTAAATTCCCAAGAAAAGTCAAGATAAAATCTCAAAAGCTTAATAATACTTATGTACATATCAACTAAATAAAACTTGATATCTTTTCACCACTAAATTCACTCCACACACTTCACGAACCATTTTCCGAGACTATTATGAAGCTCGAAAAACAATAATCAACTACAGTCAAAAGATTAAGATTAAGATTAAAGCAACAACCATCAATAAAGTTAACTAAACGCTCCTTCATATAAGAAAGTACATTGAGATGAAAATTTGATGAACATTGCATTGGGGGTTTTGTTTCCTTACCTTAGCAGGCCAAGCAGGGAAGCCTTTAACCTTAGCAAGGACAAGATCACCCACACTCAACTCGCTCGTCGTCTTCACTCCTTTAGCTCCACGTCTACGCCCTGGAGCCATACCCTAATTCTATCAAAACCCTAGATATATATACTACTCTCCCGCACCAAGTCTCCTTTTCCCGTCCGATCACAAACAAAGCCGGAAATAGAAAACCTAGCTATACTTCCGGTTATGAAGTTTCCGCGACTGTGCTTTTTTCGTTTCAGAATTCAATTGAAAAAGAGTATCATCACAATTGCAACTGCGGTTAACGAATGAAAAAACCTAGAACTCAGAGAAAAGATATGACAAGAACTTCGCCGGCGGTGAATGGGCGGTGGACGGAGAGCGGAGCATCGGAATCGGCGGAGTTGCACATACAGAGTTGCTGCTCTCTACATTAGAATTTTGCATTTAGAGAGAGAAAGTGGGTTTGTGTGTGGCGGTGGATGATAGAGCGAGAAAGAGAGAGAAAAGACCGCACTAATGGTATTGTACGTCGTATATGGAAAAAGGACGACGAAAAAGGAAAATAGGTGACCGAAGAGAGGGTATAATGGGGAATTCGTATGGCAACTGCTGACACGTTGCTATTACCTTGGGTTACTTGCGTCTTCATTGATCAAACCATGATTAAGGTGATTTTTGTTCTTATACAATTCTTACTTTTTAACCCTTTTTCATCACATACTAAAAAATGGTGCGAATTGTGATTAAACTTTTTCTCTAATTTTAAGTATGTAATTTTTAGTATATATGTATTGCAGTTATATTTTATTTTGTCAATAATGTGTATAAATTTATAAATTCATTAGAGATATATTGGCTCATATCGTTATCCGACAAACTGACAATAAATATTTGATTTAGAAAGTAAAATAAAATATAGTATCTGTTCGAAATACAATTTGGACAGGATCAATATAAATACTCAGAAGGAGACTCTGCTAGTTGCGGGCCATAATATGAAATATAGCTCGCCTAATTCCATGCATTAAGCATGCATTTACTCTCAAAGGCCGCTAAACATATATGTACCTGCACAAAATTATGCACCAAGTGTAGTATAAGTACGTAAAATCAACGCATATCTAGTCCAACCTCGAACAAAAAGTGACGAGGTGTTTACTATGGGCTAATAATAAAAACGTTGATATTATATTTAAGCATGGAATGCATAACATAGCTGAAAAATTTATAACAGAAAATAATCAATAATTCTTTTACTAATGGAAATTTCCAAATTCATTTTTCACCATCTAACAATTTGTATCTCAAGCCAATAGAGCAATGTCAATTATTAGTTTCAAAGAGTCATCAAGCGCAAGTCATGTCGAGGTCGTACTTTCGGATCCAACATATAAATATAAATTGTGCATTGTCGAGGGTCGAACGGCACAAATCATAGATGCATCTATTTAACTTACCAAGGCGAATGACTCACTCCTATGGGAGTGGTAGAAATTTACCCCGCTCGCATAATATATTTTACGATGCGGCTGAACACATATTTCTCAAATTATTATAATATTCCTCTGCCATGCCACTCAAGGAGCGCGTTCGCCGCTCAATCGAGTGGACCCGATCGAGCAAGCATGTTAGAAACTTTCTACCCAATTCGTTTACGATAAAGAGAAAGCGCGTTTTTATTTGTTCTACAATAGAAGGATTATATATATAAACATTACTAATTCATTTTATCTTGCCACATAATTTTTAAGTTCAAAAAATACATATATTTTACGATTTAGTGGAACAAGAGTCCCAAAACACAACATTATCCATCTGGCCTTTCTAGCACATATACACATCCCACATAATGTCTATGGAGCTTCTAAAGATACAAAAGGAGCGTAAAGATAGTGTCGGCGACAAGATCTCGGTTATACCTCAAAAGTGACTACAACATGGATCGGCTAATGCATCCCGCCAGATCGAGATGGCTCTGTCACAGGGAGCAGGCCATGGATCGGATAAGAGGCCCCATAATACGGGTAGGTTCAGTGGTACCTTATCTGGAGGTAGAGATTCGTATGGTAAAGGCCATCCTCCTAGGCCTTTTCAGTCAGCCCATCAGGCTTCTCATGGCCCTTCAGGCAGTCGTGATACTCAGCCACATTACTCTGATCTGCAACTGTATAGTACATCACCAGCACCTATCAGTGCACAGCTACTTCAGAGTTTCCGAGGTGATCATTCGGGTCGGCGAGGTCAGTCTCAGTTTTCTCAGCTTTCGCGTTCAGACGGGTGCTATGAGTGTGAAGATTTGGGTCACATCAGGAGACATTGCCCCAAGTTTAAAGGTGCTCAGTCACAGCAGCATGGTTCTCGTGCTATGGTTTAGGCCCCGGTTCCCCCACAACCTGCTCAGCCGGCTAGAGGTGAGGGTAGTGGACATAGAGGTAGAGGTAGAGGTCATAGAGGTAGAGCTCAGACCGATAGAGGTAGAGACCAGCCAACAGCTGATCGTCCCAGAGATACTGCTCAGGTAGAATGGCTCAGCCCCGATGTTAATGCACTTCCTGCCAGACCAGAGGCTGAGTCCTCAAATGCTGTCATTATAGGTATTATTTTGGTTTGTGATAGAGAGGCATCAGTATTATTTGACCCCGGGTCTACATATTCGTACGTGTCTTCCTATTTTGCACCGTACTTGTTTCAGCCTAGTGATCAACTGGGTGTTCCTGTTCATGTGTCTACACTAGTAGGTGATTCTATTGTGGTTGATCGAGTTCATCGGTCATGTATTGTGGTGATTGAGGGTCTTGAGACCCGTGCTGATTTATTGCTCTTAAATATGGTGGACTTCGATATTAAATTAGGTATGGACTAGTTATCTCCATATCATGCCATTTTAGATTGCCATGCCAAGATTGTGACCTTAGTTTTGTCGAATTTGCCTCATATATAGTGGAAAGGAATTTCTGGTCATACTAGCCGCAATGTTATTTCTTATGTTAAGGCTCAGCGTATGGTTGAAAAAGGGTGTTTGGATTATTTGGCCTATGTCCGTGATTCCAGTATCGAAGTTCCTTCTATTGATTATATGCCCGTGGTCCGTGAATTTCCTGAAGTATTTCCTTCCGACTTGCCACGTATGCCACCCGACAGGGATATTGATTTTTGCATTGACTTGGCTCCAAACGCTCAGCCCATTTCTATTCCCCATATCGTATGGCTCCGCCAGAGTTAAAAGAATTGAAGGAGCAGTTGCAAGATTTACTTTAAAAGGGTTTTATTAGACCAGTGTTTCGTCGTGGGGTGCGCCGGTATTATTTGTAAAGAAGAAAGATGGTTCGATGAGAATGTGCATTGACTATCGGCAGTTGAACAAGGTGACTATCAAAAATAAATATCCACTCCCACAAATTAATGATTTATTTGATTAGCTTCAGGGTGCTAAGGTCTTTTCGAAAATAGACTTGAGATCTGGCTATCATCAGCTGAAGATTAGAGCATCTGATGTCCCTAAGACAGCATTCCGCACTCGGTACGGACATTATGAATTTCTGGTCATGTCTTTTGGGTTGACAAATGCCCCAGCAGCTTTTATGGAATTGATGAATCGGGTGTTTCGGCCTTAGTTAGACTTGTTTGTAATAGTCCTCATTGATAACATATTAATATACTCCCGCAGTTAGGAGGAGCATGCGCAACATCTTAGAGTGTTTTGCAGACTCTGAAAAATAGCCAACTATGCAAAATTTTCAAAGTGTGAATTTTGGCTAAGTTCAGTTGCATTCATGGGTCATATTGTGACGACAACAGGTATTTAGGTTGATCCAAAGAAGATTGAGGCAGTCAAGAACTGGCCTAGACCGACATAAGCCACAGAGATTAGGATTAGTAGATTATTATCGGCGATTCGTAGAGGGGTTTTCATCTATTGCAGCCCCACTGACCAGATTGACGCATAAAGGTGTTCAGTTCGAATGGTCAGATGAATGTGAAGCGAGCTTTCAGATGCTCAAGACAGCCTTGACCACACTACCGGTATTGGTTTTACCCACAGGTACGGGACCTTATACCATTTATTGTGATGCTTCCCGTATCGAGCTTGGTGCAGTGTTGATGCAGGGTGGCAAGGTTATTGCCTATGCTTCGAGGCAGCTAAATATTCATGAAAAGAACTATCTAGTTCATGATATAGAATTGGCGGCGATTGTGCATGCATTGAAGATCTAGAGGCATTATTTGTATGGTGTGGCATGTGAAGTATACACTGATCATAAGAGTCTTCAATATTTGTTTAAACAGAAGGAGTTGAATTTG